>JALPQD010000858.1:216457-322419 GCA_023101885.1 Typhlomys cinereus | reverse complement strand
CAGGGCATCAGGCACAAGGCTTAAGAACCTGACTCGAGCGCTCCCATTCTGTAAATATTTATTGAAACAGAAGAATTGAAAAATAGCTGTTGACTTACAAGAGAAAGTTAATAAGTAAGACAGCTGGCTACAGTAAGTTCTGGAGAGAAACTGTTCACCACAATGGGTCCCCCCCCAAAAAAAAAACTTTAAAAATTTAGACTTGAGACAAATCGGAAACAGAAAATTCTTTCCAAAGACAGGAGGGGCAGAAGCCAGGAAGACACTCCTTGAGGCCTCATGGGCGGCATCAGGCACAAGGCTTAAGAACTAGGACTCGAGACTGCCTGGCTGGCTTCGGGTCCTATCTCTGCCATCTGCTAGCCGTGGGATCACAGCAGACTCTATACCTCCATCGGGTGAAGATGGCAACTGTGCCTGGCACAGAGAGTTCTGGTGATCACAGATCTTAGTATGGTGGGATTAGAACACAGGTTACACATGCTAGGACCCCTGATGGAGGGGCAGGAAGAGGGTGGTGATGACTTTGGTCATGTCCCGTGTCACACACTGTGATGGGTACTGTAGGAAGTGGCTCTGAATTAAGTGGGGCAGAGAATAGACTAATGATGGGAGAGAAGCCCAGCCATTCCGGGGACGGGTAGCCATGCAGTCAGTCATGCAGTCAGTCATGCAGACAGTCATGCAGTCAGTCATGCAGTCAGTCATGCAGACAGTCATGCAGTCAGTCATGCAGTCAGTCATGCAGACAGTCATGCAGTCAGTCATGCAGTCAGTCATGCAGGCAGTCATGCAGGCAGTCATGCAGACAGTCATGCAGGCAGTCATGCAGGCAGTCATGCAGGCAGTCATGCCGTCAGTCATGCCGTCAGTCATGCAGGCAGTCATGCAGGCAGTCATGCAGGCAGTCATGCCGTCAGTCATGCCGTCAGTCATGCAGACAGCCATGCAGTCAGTCATGCAGTCAGTCATGCAGTCAGTCATGCAGTCAGTCATGCAGACAGTCATGCAGTCAGTCATGCAGACAGTCATGCAGGTAGCCATGTAGTCAGTCATGCAGACAGTCATGCAGTCAGTCATGCAGACAGCCATGCAGTCAGTCATGCAGTCAGTCATGCAGACAGTCATGCAGTCAGTCATGCAGACAGTCATGCAGTCCTAGTCATGCAGACAGTCATGCAGGTAGCCATGTAGTCAGTCATGCAGGCAGTCATGCAGGTAGTCATGCAGGCAGCCATGCAGGCAGTCAGGCAGTCATGCAGACAGTCATGCAGACAGTCATGCAGACAGTCATGCAGGTAGCCATGCAGTCATGCAGACAGTCATGCAGACAGTCATCCAGGTAGCCATGCAGACAGTCATGCAGACAGTCATGCAGGTAGCCATGCAGACAGTCATGCAGACAGTCATGCAGGTAGCCATGCAGACAGTCATGCAGACAGTCATGCAGGTAGCCATGCAGTCATGCAGACAGTCATGCAGTCATGCAGGTAGCCATGCAGGCAGTCACGCAGATAGTCATGCAGGTAGCCATGCAGACAGTCACGCAGTCATGCAGGTAGTCATGCAGACAGTCATGCAGTCATGCAGGAAGCCATGCAGACAGTCACGCAGATAGTCACGCAGATAGTCATGCAGTCAGCCATGCAGGTAACCCTACAGGTAGGTCTGCTGTTTCACTCTCATGCAAGAGGAGGAACGGCCTGGCTCAGGCAGTGGGGATTCGGCTGGCCAGTCACAGTGCAGCGAGCTGCCCAGGAGTTCACACGTGAAACCCACCTGCACACCATGGCCCCCATCACTGCCTGTGACAGGTGGCTAAATGTGCCAGGGTCACAGCCACTTGTTCTGGGTCCCATCCCTGCCACTCTTCATTGTTTGTTGAGGCAGGACCTCACAGCAGCCCCACCTGGCCTGTCACTCATAGCACCCCCCATCTGCACAGCACCCCCATCTTCACAGCACCCCCATCTTCACAGCATCCCCCATCTTTATAGTACCCCCATCTTCACAGCATCCCCCATCTTTACAGCACCCCCATCTTCACAACATCCCCCATCTTCACAGTACCCCCATCTTTACAGCACCCCCTATCTTTACAGCAACCCCCATCTTTCCAGCATCCCCCATTTTCACAGCATCCCCTATCTTCATAGCATCCCCAATCTTTACAGCACCCCCATCTTTACAGCACCCCCATCTTCACAGCATTCCTCCCCATTGTCCTCCCCCGTTGGCCTCCCGCGTGCATCTCAGTCTGTTTGTTTTTTGTTTGTGAGATGGGGTCTCACTCTGCTGCGTGGGCTGCAGCCTCCTTCCCAAGTATGAGCCACCACGCCTGGGGTGTGTGTGCGTGTGAGGGTACCTATGAACGTGTATACATGAATGTGTGTGTACTGTATATGAGTGTGTATGTCTCTGTGTGGTTCATGTGTGTCTGTGTATGTGTCTGTGGTATGTGTGTATATCGGTAGGTGTGTGTGTCTCTGGTGTACATGTGTGTATTTGTGTGTATGTGTCTGTCTGAGGTGTGTGTATATCTGTGTGTGTATGTGTTTGTCTGAGGTGTGTGTGTATCTGTAGGTGTGTGTGTCTGTGGTGTACATGTGTCTATTTGTGTATATGTGTCTGTCTGAGGTGTATGTATATCTGTGTGTGTGTATGTGTCTGTCTGAGGTGTGTGTGTGTCTGTGTGTGTATCTGTAGGTGTGTGTGTATGTGTCTGCCTGAGTGTGTATATCTGTGTGTGTGTGTATGTGTCTGTCTGAGGTGTGTGGGTGTGTCTGTGTGTGTGGGTATGCATGTGTGTGGTTTGTGTATCTGTGTATGTGTCTGTGGTGTGTGTGTATCTGTAGGTATGCGTATCTGACTTGCAGACTCCGTTGGTATTTGTTGTGGTCAAAGCTGCCAAGTTTGGGCTGGAGAGGTGGCTCAGGGGTTAAGCCTCCGCCTTGCAGGCGGAAGGTCCCGAGTTCGGATCCCAGATCCCACGTATAGACGCCAGACGGAAGCGGGGGCGGCCTGCGCTTCTGGTCCTGGTAGGGCGGAGCCTGTGAATCCCGGGGCGGAGACGTCCATGGTGGTTCGCGAATTCGTCCGTGGTTCTACACACACATACACACACACACAGACACGCGCGCGCACATACACACAGTTGAATAAATAATAAAAAAAAAAAAAAAAAAATTAAAAAAAAAAAAAAAAAAAAAAAAAAAAAAGCTGCCAAGTTTGAGATAAGTTATCCAGCAACAGATCACAGATGGGGTGGTGTATCTCAAGTGTATTTTCACTTCCTGGGTGAGATTGTCCTCAGTGACGTCAGTTGGGGTAACTGCTGGTGGATTCCACTCAACTCTGAGAGAAAACTGCACAGGACGTTTGAGCAAACCCAAGTGTGAATCCTGCCTTGGTGTGATGGGATCATTTGTCCTTCCTGGGTCTCCACCTGTCCCTTCAGGAAGCAGAGGTCGCGTTAGCCTTGTGAGGGTGACGTGAAACCACACGTGCGTGAGGAACACAGGGACGGTGCCCCTCACGCACCAGCATGAGTGTGAGCCTGTGTGGATTCCATGTTCGTGTGTGTACACATATGCAGGTGAAGCCCTCCCCCTTCGGCTACGTGCATGTGTTATGTGTCCATGTCCCCAGGGACAGCCTCGGGTGCCATCTGTCTTGTTTTCTGAGGCAGGATCTTACAGGTCCTCAACTCACCAGTAGTCTATGCTGGCCTGGCCGGGCAGCCCCAGGGATCCACCTGTGTCTGTCCCCCCTCCCCCCCTGTGCTGGGGTTCCAAGTGTGCGCCCAGTCAGCTCTTTTTTTTTTCTTTTTGAAGTGGAATCTGGGACTCACACTCAGATCCACGCCGCTATCTGCTGAGCACTCATTCACTGGAACGCTTCAGCTATTCATGCGCGTTTACTCCAGGCCTGTCACGAACTCTCAAGCGGTCCTGAGGGACGCCCTCTCTTGGCTGCACCCACCTGCCTGCCACTCACCTTACCTAGGGTCCTCGAGAATGGAAGGCCTTGCTTTTGAGAGCTAAGCAGGATATATTCGTGAAATTGCAAATACGGAGCTGGGGTGATAGTTCAGCGGGTAAAGGGTCCGTGTGCAAATGTGGTGACCTGAGTTCAATTCCCAGAAGCCCACATAGTGGAAGGAGAGAACTGACTTTCAAAGGTTGTCCTCTGACTTCTACTTGTGAAATGACCTACATACGTATGTGTTCTCTCTCTCTAAAGAAAAAAATTATTTGTGTGTGTGTGTGTGTGTGTGTGTGTGTGTGTGTGTGTGCGTATGTGTGTGCGTATGTGTGTGCCTGTGGAGACCCGAGGGTGACTTTGGGTATCACCCTGGAGAGTTTTTAACCTCCTTTTGGCTTTCCTATGGGATTTCCCAGACTTCTACTTTCCAGGGCCGGAAACAGGCCACTGCCATTTTTGCCTGATGTTTTTACGTGGGATCTGATATCAATGCTTCTGTTTGTGAGGCAGAGCCATCTCTCCAGCCCATCAAAAAAAATATTAGTTTTAAAAGTTAAATTTGGAATACAAGTTCTCCTTTTGGAAACCTTCCATCTCATTCTAATGTATGGGAACCACGAAGCACTCATGTAGGACCTAGAGGCACATGGCCAGCTCTTTCTGATTTGCCTGGAGGACATTTAGGACAATTGGTCCTTTTCAGTACAGGGCTCCTCTTTTTTAATCCCAGGAAGGATGCGGCCTGATGGTTTGATCCAGAGCCTTCCCCGGCGATGTCTTCCTGCATCCAGGCACTTGAAAGTAAGCGTGGCATCCCAGTGCTGAGTTGACTCGGCCAATTTTAAATCTCGGGTCTCCGTCATGTACTTAGCTGTAAATTATATGTTGGACCTGAGTTTTTCTTAGGCGCCTTCCATGCAGCAGGTAAATAGAGTAGCTTTGAGGAGGAACCATGAAAAAAACACCTTCTAAGAGTCTGGGTTGACATCCTTGGGTCAATGCTGCCAGCTCCCCCCTCCCCCTCGCTAGTAGACCTGTCTCCCAGCTATGGAGCAGTTGGGCAGCTCTAGGACTGGAGGATGACTGTAGGTCAGTAACAGTCGGGGGTTAATGATGACCACTAGCCTCAGAGTCCTTCAGTTTGGGAAGCAGTCTCTTTGGAGGTCAATACAATTCCAATCCTTGCCACCAGGGGGTGGCAGGGGCTCGTTCTGCCAGGAGCTGGAGAGGATCAAGGAAGCCTGGCTTGGCATTTTCTTTCCTTCCCCCACTCCAGGATGACGCCTGGAGACAGGACAAATATAGCGTAAACAATAGTCACAGCCTGCAATTTAGGTGCCACAGCCTCAGCTGTCAGCTTCTTCTCTTTCTTTTTGTTACTTTTTTTTTTTTTTTTTTTTTTTTAGCATCTAATGAGAGGGAAAGGCACTGTGTTTGGAAATAGCAGTCTCCTTTTTCAGACCAAGGTCTAGCCTTAGATTTGTGTGGCTGAAGCAAGGCTGTGTTTTTTAAGTTAAGAAATGTATCCATTTGCTCCAGAGGCCTGAACCCCCATCAGAGCAGATGATTCAAAGGGAACCCCATGATTCATATAAACTGACAGACAGGAGGGTGGGAGGGAGCAGGTTGGATTCATGAAGGAAGGGGAGGGAGAGAGGGAAGCGGGGAGGAAGGGAGGGAAGGAGGGAAAAGGGAGAGGGAAAGGAGGATGGTAAAGATACCTACTCATAGAGCTAGGAATAATAATAATAATAATACTAGAATAATAATAATAAATAGAAATGTATCCACTCACTTGGCCATTGTGATTGGGTCCATACCAACTGCTGTGTGCCAGGCATTGTGTGGACTGATGGGAGTTCAGAGGGCTTTGGTGGGGCTGAAGGAGGGCGCTCGGGAAGGGTTTGGGTGGGAGCTGTGGTTCTTGAGGAAGGGCTGAAAAATGAGACGGAGCACGCAAGGCGAAGGCACCTCAGAGGCAAGGCTGGAAGGGAGGAGAGAGGAAGGAGCTGCAGGCCTTATCGAGCTAATTCTCTTGCTGTGACAAAATGCCTGTCGAGAGCAAGTTAAGGCAGAAGGGAAGGTTTGTTTGGGGTCACAGCTTCAAGGTACAGTCCTCACGCTGGGGAAGGCCTGGTGAAGGAGCTGGGGCCCCGGTCATGTTGCGCCTGTGGTCAGGAAACAGAGGAGACATGAATGCTGGTGCTCAGCTTATTTTCTTCTTTTTTATAAAAATAACTTTTATTACTTATGAGAGAGAGAGACAGAGAATGCACACCACAGTGTACGGGTGGAGGTCGGAATACGGCCTTCAGAAGTCGCTTCTCTCCTTCCATCAAGCTGGGCTTCTGGGGATTGAACTCACATTGCCAGGTTTGAGCGCAGGTTTGAAAGCATAAGCCTTATCCACAGAGCCAGCTAACCAGCCCTTTACTTTCTCCTTTGTACACAGGTCAGGACTGCCCATGCGTGGAGCCATCCACTGTCAGCAGGGATCTTCCTGTCTCAATTAAACCCATGCCAGAGGTTTGTTTCCCTGGTGATTCTAAATCCCATTAAGATGGTGCTAATCAAGATTAACCAATGCACTCCTCCCCCTGCTCCCTCCCCCCACTGCTCTTCCTGGAGCCTAGACCACCACTGTCATCACCTGAGTCCCTGCTTGTTTCCCTTCAGGAATTCTCCCCAGCCTCCACCACTGTTCATCCTATGTCTGATCAAATCTCTTTCTATGTATTCACTTGAGAGAGAGAGAGAGAGAAAGAAGAGAGAGAGAGAGAGAGGGAGAGAGCCCTCACACACAACTCCCTCCTAGTTTCCCATCTCACCCCTCTCCTTCTCTCCCAGCCTTTGCCTTTTCCATGGCTCTAGTTCTCTGCGATGCTCTGACATGACACTTCCTTTTGCTCTGCTTCCTGACACACTGGTTTCTGTGTTTTTTTTTTTTTTTTTTTTCCTAATTCCAGAACTTTCTAAGAGCATCTAAACCTCTGGATAGTCTGTTCCACTTAGTTCCTTCCACCAGGCTTGCTTCTTCAGCATGCAAACCCCGGGCCGTCCCGCAGGGCCCTAGGCACAGCAGGCTCCAAGCCGGCTTTGACATTCTCGAAAGTCTTATAGTTATTTAGTTACTTTGTGATATGACAAGGGTTTCATGATGTAGCCCAGGCTGTCCTTATCTCAGGCCCTCCTGCCTTGCCTTCCTAAGTCCAGGGCCCCTAATTCTTAGTAATTTTTGGATAAAGCTCTGCTTTTTTCTCTTGCATTGACGCTAGGGCGTGTGGGCTCAATACATGCGTGGGGCAGAAGTGGGAGTCAGAGAACAACTTTCAGTAGTCAGTTCTCTCCACGACATGGGTTCAAACTCAGGTCGCCAGGTTTGCGAGCAGGAGCCTTACCCTCTGAGCTATCTCACCAGCCCCTCATTGGTTTATTTTTGAGACATGGTCTGGTTATATATCCAGGTGGCTCAGCCAGAGCCGAGCAGCTGAGGCTGCAGACACGCCTGGCTTCTCCCTTTTGTGCCACACCGTGTGTGGCTTTCTCATATGGCTCTGGCTGTCTGTCAGTCGGTCTGTCTGTCTGTCCTGCTGTGTAGCACAGATCTTCCTGGCTCAGAAGAGCCATGAGATTCTACACCAGAACCAGTGGGAACAAATTGGTCTCTGACGTCAGTGGTCGTTGATCCGCCTGGCGCCCACTGGCTGGCAAGGAAACGAGTGGCCTTCTCTCTGGTGCTTGGCACCTCTGCCACACAGTGGTGGGAAAAGCGAAGTTGGGTTTGTTGTGTTGTGGGGACCTATACCCTGGGCACCCTGGGGAGCCCCCGAGGGGCCCCTGAAAAAGCAGAGTTGTTGCCCTGACTCTGTTTTGCTAACAGATGGGATTTCTTTTGTGGAGAAAACACAAACTGAAGGCTAAAGCTTCTGAGACAAAGCTTTTAGGTCGTATTGCTTTGCAGTTAGGTTGTATTGCTTTGCAGTTTGTTCTGTTGAAAATGCTGCGCAAGGGCTGGGGAAGGACTCGCAGGTAAACATCCTTCTTGTACAAACATGAGGACTCAAGTTCGAATCCCCAGAGTACGTGTAAAAGCCGGACGCACTAGCACATGCACTCCAGGGAGATGGACAAAGGAGGAGGCCTGGAAGCTGGTGGTCCAGCCAGTTATAAAATGTGGTAGGCAAACAACAACAAGACCCTGTTCCAAATAGGGCCAGACCACTAGCTGAGAATATGCTCTGACCTCCATGTGAGTACTGTGGTACAGGCTTGGCCACATTCGCACACGTGCATGAGCATATCACACACACAAACACACACACACTCACACACACACACACACACACTCACAGTGCACATTTATCACACAGCACTCAGGAAGTTGACAGAGGAACATCTAGAAGTCAACATCAGCCCTAGTTACTTAGCGTGACCTGGGTCTCAAAAAGAAGGTAGGGAGAAGGGAAGAAGCTGGGGGGAAGGTACTATAGGAGGGAGAGAGGGAGAATTGAAGGGAGGGAAGAAGGGAGCGAGGAAGGAAGGAAGGAAGAAAGGGGGGAGGGAGAAGTGGAAGGAAGGAAGGGAAGTAGGAAAAGAGGGAGGGAAAGAGAAAGGAAGGAAGAAAGAGAGGGAGGAAAGGGATGGAGGAAAGGAGAGAGGAAGAGAGAGAGAAAGGGAGGAGGAAAAAGGGACAGAGGAAGGAAGGAAGTAGGGGAAAGGAGGAAGGTAAAGAGGAGGAAGAAGTGCTTGTCTTTAGCTGTTTCTTCCAACACCCACCAGCAACCCAAACTTAGAAGCCTTCAGTCAATGGCTATCAATGCTGTGACTGTTATACCACGTAGAGAAGCAACCCTGGCTAGCTAATGTCAGGTTATTCAGTCTGTGATGTTTTAATATAAGGAAGCAGCCAGCTTCCGCTGCAAAGGTAATCATGTCTGTCTTTTCCTTTCGCACAGGCTGTGGTTTGTTGGCCTCCCAGAGCCTAAGAATATTCTGAGGACCCATTTTAGCAAAGGAAATAGTGGGCAGAAAAAAAATGATCTAATTTTTCAGGCACTCATCTGGTCCCAGGTGAGAGGAAAAGTCCCCTTCACCTCTCTCTGCTGACCCATCCCTTCCTAATGGGCCATTTGTGCCCGTCCAGGGTTCTGATTGCCTAGAAACAATCGCTTTGAAATTTCTTTCCTGGGGCTTCTTGCTGGCCTGGTAATGCTCCTGGAAGACGCATTCCTGTTTGCAGACGCGAAGCTGCTTTCTTTTCCGGCCCCCTTTGCAGAACGCTGTTATTCTGCACGGAGGCCTCGCTGCCAGTGTCCACAACACTTCAAGACATTGAAAGTGCTTACGACTCGCAGTGTTGCTTTCGAATCAGTAATCAGGTGAGGAGAGCGAAGCATCGCCTTGTACAGGCCACGTGACTGAACTGGGGAAGAAGCCTTGATTCTCTCTCTCTCTCCCCCTCCCTCTCTCTCTCCCTCCTTCTCTCTTTCTCTGTGTGCATGTGTGTGTGTGTGTGTGCACAAACATACTACCTCTAGGCATAGAAGGTAGACCAGATAACCCCCAACCCCCAAACCAAGTGGAAATTTGTGTGCTGCATCCAATTGGGGACCCCTTCCAGCTGCTTCTCATTCTTTGGGGTTCTGAAATCTACCCTCTGCTGGAGGTGTCCACCCACCCCCTGCCAAGAATCAGATGACTCACTTCCTCTTACCTACGGAAGAGTTTCCAAATTCAGTCTCTTCAGTCAGCCTGGTAAAGCCAGGCTAAGGTGCCCCTAAGCCTAGAGCTGATAAGGACTCCCCCAAGATGAGAATTTGGGGGTTCCAGACCTTGTCTCCTGTTGACTCCTCTTCCCATGTACCCAGCCCAGGGCTAGTTCCAGCTTGATTATGTACACAGAAGCTACTCAATAAATGCTTACTGCCTGGCCTGCTTATGTCCTTATATACATGACTAGCTAATTTTGTTCATCTCTCTGGCAGTCAGCTTGTATGGTTGCTGATAAACTCACCATCAAACCCACTTAAGGGAACAAGAGATTTATTCTCTTATGATTCCTGGTTATAGTCGTTTGTCCAGCTTGACAGGAGAGCTCACACCAACACTAGGCCCGAGGGAACTGGCCACACCATCACCACATAACAGCTGAGAGAGGGACGACCCTTACTTGCCAGACCAGCATGTCTAGCCAGGTGTACACAAGGATGCCAACTTCCTCAAACAGCTCCCTCCCTTTTATTCGCCTGCTTGGGGACTAGTCACAACTACCATGGTCTGGGCCTTCCCTGTCCACTAGACAATCTCCTACAAGTTCGCTCTGAGCTTAACTCAACTACTAGTTCTCTACAAATGTACCCAGAACTCAAACCCTCAACCATCAAGTTGACACCTGTATCCAACGGTAACAATCTCCTACCTTCGAGGGATCAGGGCTTAGCTGTGCTCCAGGTCGTCAGTCACGGCCAGGCCATGGTTTAGTCTCCTCCATTCTGGCTGGAATGTGACAGTTCCCACAACCAACCACCCCAGCTGCTCCTGATGCATCTCCCAAGACCCCTGACCTCTCACCTCATGCTCTCAGAAGATGGAATTTTAATTACCCTGACCTCTCTGCCCTAGGGGATGCCAAGGTCTAGGACCCGCTCTCTTGAAGCTGGATGACATAATGCCATCTGAGGTGGGCAGTTGCAGGCATGACCTCTCCCCCACCATGTGCGAGGTGATTGACACCTCCTGCTTATTCTTGCTCAGCAATGGGCTCAGGCTGTTACACGCCCCAGCTCAGAGACCAGTTTTGGGCCAAGGTGTTTTCCTGAATGTTCCTCCCTTGATTGTCTGAAGGCCACTGAAGCACGTTACCTGCAGATCTAAAGAGCAAGATTGCTCCAGGACTACAGATCTGACCAGAGTTTATAATTACCTGTGCTTGGAACAATATGTGTATGCCATGAATTTACTATGTGACAATTTTATCTGGTAGTTTCACAATGTATAACCTGTTCTCACAGCGTGTGCTTAGCTAGTCTGTAAACAAGAAATCTCTCTCTCTTTTTTTTTTTTTTGCTGTGCAGTTTCCGTTTGGGGATAAATACCAGTGCATTTACAAATAAACTCGGCTTGGCTCTCGATATTCTTTCTCCCTCCCACCCAGCCTGGATCAATTCCTGCTGCCCCCCCTTGTTTTCCCATGGGTGGTTTGAGACCCTGAGCCTTTTTCCTGGGAAGCTGGGCGGGTGCTAGTCTCAGGGCCCAGCACCACCCCCATGTCCTCACCTCATAACCTTTTAGCCAGTCACTGGTTGCTGGAACCCTGGTTTCTTTTCCATATGCCAGAGCACCCCCCTTTCTTTTCTCAAATAAACCCTGCTCTGTCAGGGGATCACTCGAGATTACTACCCCCACCCGCCCCACTGACCCTAGACAGGTGTCCTTCCTTCATCAAAGGCATCAAAGGCGTGCCATCTTCTGGGGACAGAGTTGGTCTGGCGGCAACAAAGGCATGAGCTAATTGTCTCCCTCCAGCCCTGATGGACTTCTTTAGAGAAAGCCCTGGAAAGCCAAGGAGCCTGGAATAATGGTGTGTGTGTGTGGGGGGGGGATACGCGTTGCTGCAATAAAACACCCAAGCCAAGCGGTCTCAGGGGAGAAAGAGTTTCAATGGCTCACAATCACATCATGGGGGGGCACAGAGGATGGAGATTACAGCGACAGCAGCTGCAGGAGCAGCTCATAGCACAGCCGCAGCCCAGAGAGAAAGCAGCAGTGGATGTGCGCATGCTTGCTGGCCCTCCGTTTGCTTCATTCTTTTCTTCTAAATATTTTATTTACTTATTTTATGTGTGTGTGTGTGTGTGTGTGTGTGTGTATCAGGGGGCACTATGTATCCTTGGGGAGGACCAAGGGTTGTTATGGGGTCTAGCTATCCTCCCAATGAGACACAGATTCCAGACTCTGGCTAGGGAAAAGTCTTTACTGTGGGGCAGAAGAAAATTGGGGCTCCAGGATTACACACAAAAGTGTAGGGTGGGCTTCCAGGAGCAGACAGATTTTATAGCAGAAAACTACAACGAGGGGCTTGGGGCTATCATTAGAAACAGGTAGGGGCTGGGAAAGTATCATAAGAAAGAATCAGGTGATGGGATGTTTATCATGGAGTTAGCAGAGCGGAGTCGAGGGGAGGGGCAAGGTGATTGGGCAGAACTCAAGGAAGAATATCCTGTGGCCAGACCCACGATCAAGCCTTGGGAAACAACGTCCAGTGGTCAGTCCCAAGACATTTGAATGCTATCTAGATTTATGACCCTAAGTGAGACACAAAGAGTACAGAAGCAAAACAGCACCTAGTCAGTATTATAAGAAATATTTACCCTAGTTACAGAGCACCTAGTCGGAATTTGTGACAAACAGGATGTATCTAGGTTCCCAGGCCTCTTGTAAAAGTCTGGGGAGGGAGTAAGCTTTTTCTCTCAATTGTTAAAATAGTTTTAACCCATTAACTGACTTCTGGAGCTCACCTCAGGGTGACTTTGGGAATCATCCTGGATTACTTCTACCTCCTTCTTGCTTCACTCTGGGATTTCCCAGGCTCTGCCCACCAAGACTGGAAGCGTGGGCCACCACCATTATGTGAGACTTGAGATCGGAACTCAGGACCTTCTACTTGCTGGACAGAGTCTTAACCCCTGGGCCATCTCTCCAGCTCTCTCCTCAGTCTTATCCTGCTGTGGATCCTCTAGCTAGGGAATGAGCCTGTCCACGGTGGGCTGGTGCCTCACACTTTGATGAATTCCATCAAGATGGAGGCCAACCTTTTCCTTAGAGATCCCCTGTCAGGTGTACTGGTGGCCTGTCACTGGCCATCAGGTTGACAGTTAATAGCAGCCACCCCAGTGCAGCTTGAGGGAGACAAGACAGCTTTACGCACAGACCAAATTGGGCTTGGGGAATCCTCTTGCTAGACCAAATTGGGCTTGGGGATCTCTTGCTAGCATTGGTTTGTCTCCCAAAGTCCTGACACTTGAAAAGTTGGTTCCCAGGGGACAGGCTTGAGCTGGAAGAATCTTCGAGAAGCCAGGTCTGGTGGAAGTCATTAGCATGGTTGCTAATTGGGACAAGGGGGTGAGGGGGCCTCCTCCTGCACTAGAAAGCTAATGCTTACTTAGGGGGATGAGGGGAGTGTAGGTCTCTCCGTTCCTGGCTTGCATGCTGTAGTAATCTACAATAATGTGAAATAATGGGACAAAACTTCTAACAAGGAAACTGCCTTGGCAGGACTTTGTAAGAATGGAAAATTTACTGAACAAGGAGGTCAAAGTCCCTGGGCCATTGATAAGATCCAGGAAAACAGGTCACTCCTTAGAATTTCCTGGGGACACAAGGTTTACAGGATAGGTGTTGCTGATAACTGATAATCACTGATCTTCGCTTGTGTGAAACACTGCTTGCTCTTGGCTCTAGAAAAAATTCCTTTTCTGCAAATCTTGTCTGCTTCACACAGATTACCAAATCCCTGACATTCCAGGATATTATAAGGTTTTGCCTTTATAAGCTTAGGTAGAACAGATGTTAAACGCTGCATTCTGAACCCCAGAATTTCAGGGTGCAGTCCTGCTAAATAAAAGCCTCTTCCCCCTTTTAAAACTTATTCTGTGTCAGAGTGGTGAGTTTCTGAGCAGCCAGACTCTTACCCATACCTTCCCCATCCAGACATGGCTGCTTCTCTTTTAGCTTCTCTGCAAGATGTGAAGCCTCAGAGTGGGTTAAGGTGTGGGGTTAAGACAGTATCTTGCTGTTTGGACCCTCTGGGTGCCTAAATCAGAAGCTTAATGATTCTCTTTATGAGTTATCCAGCCCTGAGCGTCATACTATAGCTCCCCTTCCCCCCAAAGTGGACAAATCCACTCTTGATGCTTCTTGGTTGGGGAATGAGCTGCCCCGTGTTCAGAGGAACGATGGGAACCTTTGAGAGGACTCACTACTAGCTAGCAAGCGACAGATCAAGAAACGGTGGCCAGGCCTGCCTGGCTTCCCAGGTTGAAGGAATGAACTACTTCAATACTTCTGGGCACACTTACCTTGGGGGGGGGGTCCTCTGGACAAGAGGGACCAAAAGTGGTGGTGCTTCCCGGGATGTCCTTGAGTTAAACTTCCAACATCACAGGCAGATGAGGAAGCCTGTCTTCTTCATTTGCTAGTTTCTCTGTGCGAGTTAATGAGGGGAGAACCTAATGAGCACCTTTAGCTGGTGTCTTCTCCGTCCACAGCAGGGCGTCTGATTCCTTTGCATGGGGACATTAGTTGGCGGTAAAGGACTCGGCTTCAAGGAGACCAAGTCCACCTCAGATGCTGGTGGGAACCTCCGGCTCCCCAAACCACTGATCTCTTGGATACAAATCATGGGTTTCCTTGATGCCTCCTTTCTCCCAAGCTAATGCTAGAACAGCTTCTAGAATTTAGAGCATCTGATTGATGTTTACTGGTTCATAATAAAGGACAGGACTTGAGAAGAGTCGAGTGGAAGCAAATGGGAAGGTGAAGGGTACAGAGCCAGCGGAAGGTGCGTGATAGGGGGAAGGGGTGAGAGCCGGGGCTCTGAAGCCTCCTGGCTTCCGTGTTCTCTAGTCTTGACACCCTCTGATTCTAGTGGAGGTAGCTTACCCAGGGCCAGCAAACAAGCACATCCTGGTGTGTGGACTTTGATACCTGCAGCCCCAGAGCTCACAAAGCGGAGGGAGCTCAACATGCATGCCCACGCCACCTCTAAAGTAAGGAGGCTGGAGAGGTGGCTTAGGGGTTAAGACTCTGTCTCACAAGCAGAAGGTCCTGAGTTCGGATCCTAGTTCCCATGTACAAATGCCAGGTGGAAATGGCAGTGGCCTGCACTTCTAGCCCTGATGGGCAAAGCCGGGTAAATCCCAGAGCAAAACAAAAAGGAGGGATCCAGGATGATTCCTGAAGTCATCCTTGGTCCTCCACTGGGATACACAGTGCCCTCTGACCCCCCCCCCCCCAGAGTAAATAAAAAAAATGAAGTGAGAAGCCAGTAAGATGAGAGAACTCAGTAGGTAAAAAGCATCTATTCACAAGCCTGGAGACCTGAGTTCGATCCCTGGTAGCTACATGGTGAAAGGAGAGAACTGACTTCTGAAATTGTCCTCTGATCCCAAGTATATGTATGCCTTCCGTCTCTCTCTCTCTCTGTCTCAGACAAATAAGTAAATAAAAACAAATAAATAGAATACTATAAAAATTAAGTGAAGTTTACCCAGTCCTCCAGCTTCTCTGATTTGTGGAAGTGGCTATGGCAGTGGACCAGGGGTTGGGGTCCCCTATTCCTTAATTCCCTGGTCTTTCTGGGGATCAGCCAGCCCCACCCTGAAGCTTGTGAACCCTGCCTCCTGCCCTCCAGTCAATTCCCGAACTCAGTTCTGGTGAGATCTGAAGGGCTCAAGCTTATCTGAAGTTGTTCAGGCCACTCAGACAATTCTAAGGGTTTTCGAGCCAGGAACCAGGAACAAAGAACATGTTGTTGTGGCAACCACATGATCCAAGGGTGCGGGTTTCAGCCCTGTGTGCTCCCTGGACGGCCCTGTGCTCCCTGGACGGCCCTGTGCTCCCTGGACGGCCCTGTGCTCCCTGGACGGCCCTGTGCTCCCTGGACGGTCACATGCTCTGTGGACAGCTGCATGGTATATACTGCCACAGCTTGCCCAGGGTGTCTGCTATCAAAACCTCCCAGCCCCAGAGCATTTACAGCTCCCCAGGGTCCCTCTCTGCTGTTTTCTGTTGTCTCCCTGGGGACCACAGGTGGGCTTGGGGGGGGCGGTGCCCGTCTGACACTTAGCACTTGGGAGGCTGAGGCAGGAGGATTGTGAGCTCTAAGGCTGCCTGGGAGACATGGCAAGACCCCATTTCTAAATCAAGCAGGGTGGGGGAGAGGGCTGAGTGGGTAAGGCAGGCACCTGCTTACAAGCCTGGAGATCTGAGTTCAATTCCCGGAGGCTCATATGATGGGAGCAGAGAACTGATTTCTGAAAGTTGACCTCTGACCTTCATCTTGCCTCTTGCAGTGGTGGCTGTGGCAGTGGGTAAGGGGTTGGGTGGGGGCTCCCATTCCCTAATGCTCCCTGCGTGCCCCTCGACTGGCTGGCTTATGTAAATGAGAGCAATGACATGGCTTCTCATCCTCTGCACGTGGCTTTTCCTCTGTCCAGTCTCCACACTGGTTCAGGGACCCACGTCACACAGGAGGAGATTAAGGAAGAAGCCTTTCTTCTCAGACTTTCTTGGCACCTCGATGAAGGATGTGTGCCACCTTCTTCCTCATGAGCAGCACGCGCATGCTCTCCAGCACCCCCAGGAGCGCAGGAGGACACGGGAAGACGGCGCTCACCCACCTTGCAGGCCTCCACCAGGCACACCCCAGGCTCCAGCATGGCAGCGGATAAACCTCTGATCTTCATAAATGATCCAGCTTCGGGTACTCTGAGAAAGCATCACAACATAGACTTGGCTCTCTGAACTCTCTACAAATTGAACAGGCTTGGCCTCTCCTAGCCCGGCCACTTCTGAGAGAGAAGATCTTCTAGGCATGGACTCAGGGAAGAGCTAACTCCCGTGGGCTGTCTTCTGACACCACAGGTGTACTTTGGTACACACACACACACACACACATACACACACTTTTTTTTTTTTTTTTGGCTTTGCTCTGGGATTTCTCAGGCTCTGCTTACCAGGGTTGGGTGTTTTTACCTGGGACTTGAGATCTGAACTCAGGACCTTCTACCTTTGAGGCAGAGTCTTAACCCCTGAGCCATCTCTCTAGCCCCTGCCCACTATTTTTATTTTTATTTATTTATTTTCTTATGCAAGTTGACCCTATTTCTGCCTGGTCTAATTAATTAATTAATTAATTAATTAATTAATTAATCAATTTACTTTGTGTGTGTCCTTGTGGAGAACCAAGGGTGACTTCGGAAATCATCCTGGATTGCTTCTATTTCCTTTTTCTTTGCTCTGGGATTTCCCAGGTTCTACCCACCAGGGCCAGAGTGTAGGCTGCTGCCTTTTCTGCCTGGTGTTTTAACATGGGATCTGGGATATGAACTCAGGACCTTCTGCTTGTGAAGCAGAGGCTTAACCCCTGAACCATCTCTGCGGCCACCCACACATGGATGCTGAGACAGGATGATCCTGAGTTTGAGGTTAGCCTGGGGACAGGAGTGAGATCCTTTCTCAAAACTCTCTTCTTTGAAAAAAAGAGTACAATGAAAGAATAAAAAATCAAAACTTGTCATTTCTAAATATTTTACTAATTATAATATTTATTTAATATCTATTTCTGTTGTGTATGTATATATGGGGTAAGTGCATGTATGTGTCTGCATGTGGGTGGTCGTACGTGTGTGTGTGTGTGCCCCCTTTTCCAGTAAATAAGTAAAATATTTTTTAAATGGAATATAGATTATGATGACTATTAAATCATATGCCATTATCTTTCATATGGGCAAAGCCACACTCATTTGCATATCATTTGCATGCTCATTTGCATGCACATACACATACTCTTTTCCCCCTCAGAGAGTCAAGAAGCATTCATTAAGATACCCCCAGTACTGACCAGACTCAGTCTAAATGGGTAAGGAGCATCAAAGGTACTCCCTCCACTCCCCCCCCCTGTGACAGTCCAGCTAGAACCATCATTAATCATAGCTAAGACGCAAACTGGGTGTTGGCAGTGCTACGCGTCAAGGGGAGCTGGCAGCTTGTGGATGAAGTAGGTTCTATTTATTTCCATCTCCCAGTGGAAATGAATTCATTTTCCCTCCCCAGAGGACCAGCCCGCCCTGTATTCTTCAGATCTCCTTGCTTCTCAGAGATCAGTCAGAGAACACAGTTGTTTGAGGTTCAGAAGACTAACAAGACAAGCTGCAACTTCAGCCTGGAGCAGGCTGTAGGAAATTTAAAGCAAACCGACTCGGGTCCTGAATTGCCTCTGAGTTCCTTACTGCTTGTCAAAAAGCAGCACATCATCTTCTGGGGCCGGGTGGGGAAAGTCCTTGGCCTAGCCTTGTATGACTTTAGATAACTCAGCCTCAAGCATAGGTCTGCAATGTCAGGATGAGGGGAGGGATGGCTACAACCAACAGCTGTACCCAACAGCTGTGCCTTGTCCTGGAGGGTGGGGTGGGGGACACACTGCAAGACTCCTGGGGGAGCCTTGGATAGTCCATCCCCTATGTACAACGTGGTTTCTGATCAGAATAGCCAATGGTTGGGCTTCTAGCTCAGCGGCAGAGCCCTTGCCCTGGGTCTAGTCCCAAATGTTTCCAGAGGGAGGAAACAAATCAATATCAGGTTTTTGGTGCAAGTTAGATTGGTAAGAGAGGGTCTTAGCCCTCAGCTATGCCCCATTCTTCTGGTGTCAGGATGTTTTAGATCCACATAGCCTGTGGCTGTAATGAATACCCAAACAACTTAGAGGAACATGGTGGGAGGGAGCTGAGGGAACTGGCCATACCATATCCTCAGGACGGCAGAGAGAGAGAGACCCACTTTCCAGGTTGCCAGTCTGCCAAAGCCAACCAGCATTCTCTTTCCATCTTATCCACCTGCCTGGGGAATGAATGTTCCCAGCCACTCCGGATGGGGTCTTCCACATCCATTAGATAATCTCCTGTAGATAGATTTGGAGCTTAGCCCTAGCTACACAATTCCTCACGGATGTACCTAAAGGATCAGTTTCTCAGTTGCCCAGTTGCCAGCTGAAAATTGCCACAGAGACAAAGCATAATGAATTGAAGAAGAGTACAAATGCAGCAATATATTATGCTAGAAATTATAGAAAGGGCTGGGGAGCTGGCTCAGGTTAAAGCCTTTGTCTAGAAAGCAAAAGGACCTGCATTTGGAACCCCAGGCAGGTGTGGGGACCTATCACATGTCATTCTAGCCCTGGAAGGCAGAGCCTGGGAGTCCTCAGAGCAAGCTACTTAGTCAGACTAGCTCTTGTGATGTGCTCTGGGTTTAATTAGAAACTCACACTCAGAGGAATAAGGTTGAAGGGTGATAACGCGTAAGCAGTTACTCTGCATGCTGTTGATAAGTTCACCATCAAACGGTTTAAGGGAATAAGGGGTTTTATTCTGGCTTGCTTACAGTTTAATCCAGCTTGGCAGGAGAACCCACACCAACACCAAAGGGCTGAGGGAACTGGCCACACCATGCCCATGGAACTTCCCAGAGGGACAATCCTCACTTGCCACACCAGCATATCTGGCCAAGTGTACCAGAGGATGCCAGCTTCCCTAACCTAGCTACCTCTATCTCATTCACCTGTTCAGGGACTAATCCCACTGACTATGGGACTGGGCCTTCCCCATTAATTAGACAATCTCCTGAAGGTTTGCTCGGGGCTTAACTTAATCACTGATTCTTCACAATGCACTCAGAGCTTGAACCCTCAACCATCAAGTCGACACCTGGATCTAACTACCTATGACATCACCCTTGGGCTTCCGTAGGCATACACTCAAGTGCACTCATGTATGTGCTCTGGCATACCACTCACACACGCACACACACGCACGCACGCACACGCGCGCACACACGAGTCATATGCATATACACCTCATGCATACATACATGAATAAAAGAGGAAGAATTTTAAAAGCTGCAGGAATTAGCTGCATTTCTCCCTAAACTGCTCTAGATGTTCTGGAGATGAGTCCAGAGTACAAGATGAACCTGTGTGTGCATGTGTATGTGCGTGCGTGCGTGCTTGCGTGTGTGTGTGTGTGTGTGTGTGTGTGACTCAGTCATGGTGATGTAACTAGGCTGTGAGTAATGTCTCCTTGAACGGATCCACCACAATATTGGGGTGGATAATCCTCCTGGCTACTCAGTTACAAAGGTGAGGGCTAGGTGGACGAACGGGACAAAGGCGTGTGTTGCCTCCCTTTCAGGATGTGGGGGAAAGGTATGTCATTTGAAATGTTTGAATTGCTCATTTCTGGAATTTTCCATGTGATGCCTTCAGACTCTGGTGGAAAGAGTAACTAAAGCGAGAGACAATGAAAGAGGCTATGGGATTAAGATAAGGATTTGCTGCGGCAGCTTAGAAAAGAAAGAAGATGCAGTCATTGTGGATTAGGGCTGCTGGGAATAGACTGGACAGGCATGAGCAGTGGGCGAGGAGGGTTGGGGACGCGGGCACATCTCTCATTCTTGCCTGGATGGAATTAGCTGAGAAATCAGAAGACACTGTTAGTGGATGGAATATTCCACCCTTGTCTTATTTCTAATAAAGGCGCCGTGAGGGGGTGAGGGGTGTTCACATGCGAAGGCAAGCAGACATAGCACAATGAACATGGTCTGACTTACCTGTCCCCATACAGGTAGAGCTGGCCAGTGCTGGCCTCCCCACCTCCGCAGGTGGAGCCTGCCCCTGTGGACCCCCACCTCGGCGGAATGCAAGCCCCTAAAGAAACAGAGAGGAAAGTGGGGGGTGGAGCGGTGGCTTGGGCAGCCTCAGTTTCTCTATGTTGCTCTGCTTCCACTGGGAAAAGAGCGAGGGGAGGCCAAGGCTAGTCGCTCTTGGAAGGAATGTCCAGCTGTGTTGCCCACACCTGACTCAGCTTGAATCTTCTGGAACCTTTTAGAACAGGACCCAAAGGGACCTGTTAGCCGGGGCTAGTGCATGATTGCGTCTTCACCAGCACAGCCCTGTGGTCCCCTTCTCCTTCCCAGGACAGCGCTAGTCTGGATTCTGGACTTGGGAGAGACTGAGCCAGGACAAGGAGCAGAGAAACCCAGGAAATATGTTTAAAATATGTTTTTATTTATTTATGAGAGAGAGAGAGAAAGAAATAAGGCATGCATGGGTGGAGGTCAGAGGACAGGGAAGGACAGCCAAGGTGAGGCTGAGACGTCCCAGAGCCTGGGTTCACAGCCTGGGACAGCTGTGCAGAGACCCATGGCAGCTGCAGGGAAGGGTGCTACTGGGGTCTTCTTCAGTGATATTTGAGAGCTGGTGAAAACTGAATGAGTTTCCATAGAAAAGCAAGCCGGTTTCCTCAAGCGCGACTTCAGGCAGGCGGGGAGAGGAGCGCAGTGCTGGAAGAAAAGGAAGGACGAGTCTGGGACTTGCTGCCCAGGGGTGGAGGGATGAGGGAGAAGCAGCGACCTCCAGTCGTCATGGTGATGATGGGGAAAGTGATGGAGGCAGCAGAGAACAACTTTCAGAGTCAGTTCTTTGGGGGCTTGGGGAACTGACTCATGGATTAAAGACTTTCCTTGCAAGCAAAAAATCCTGAATTCAGACCCCTGGTCCCACATAAAAATTCTGGGTAGTTATGGCAGAGGCCTGTAATTCTGGTCCTGGGGGGTAGAGCCTTGGGAACCCCCAGAGCAAAGCAACAAAGAGGTAGAGCAATCCAGGGCCTTGGGCCCTACAGGCACACATATATTCAAGAGCTGTTTTATACACACACACATACACACACACAGCACATAAAAATCATAAGATAGAAGTCAGTTGTCTCCATCTACCGTGTGGACTCTGGAGACTGAACTTGGGTTGCCAGGTTTGTAAGCAAATGCCTTTACCCACTGAGCTGTCTTGCTGGTCCCCAAATAAATGCTGCTCTAAGCCTGCTTTAAGTGCTGCCTTTAAATACGATGTGTTTGTGTCCCAGTGTGCGTGCCTGTGCACATGTGCATGTGGAGGTCAGAAGTCAGCTTCTCGTGTCCTATCTCATGGAACTGACACCTTGTGCCTCCCACTGAACTTGGAGTTCCAAAATTCAAAAGGCCTTGTGCAGCGCCAAGTTCAAGGGCTCTGGTTGCCAGAAGAGCTACACTTCAAAGACACAGAGACATGAAAGATGGGTGTCTGGGAAGCGGCTCATCCCCAATGGCCAGATATATTCCCAATCATGGGCCCCTGGACAGGTGGTGGGCTCTGGTCCTGTACTCACAGAGGTATCCACTGAGTTGAAACCCCCACCCTACCCCACCAATCATGCTCAATCCTGAATATCACATCCAATCACCACCCTACCCCAGCCTTAATAAATAGCTAAATTAAGTTTCCCTAAGCTAGGGAACCAGGATAAAAAGGTAACTTAATTTAGATATGCCTCCACTAGATACTTTTTTGTATGCATGTGTGTATAACAATCACGTGTACAAGAGGATACTTGAGTATATGGGCCTGTGGAGGCCCAAGAGCGTTATTGGGAATCATCCTGGATTGCTCTGTCTCTTCTTTGCTTTGCTCTGGGGTTTCTAAGACTCTGCCTTCCAGGGCCGGAGTTACAGGCAGCCGCAATATCTGTTGGACATTGTGTGTGTGTGTGTGTGTGTGTGTGTGTGTGTGTGTGTGTGTGTGTGTTGTGAGCTGTCTTCTTTTTTTAACTTTATTTATTTTGTGTGAGTGGGTAGGTGGGTAGGTGTCAGAGAACACTGTGTTTTCCTTTTGAGGACCAAAGGTGATTTTGAGAATCACCCTGGGTTGCTTCTACCTCCTTTCTGCTTTGCTCTGGGATTTCCCAAATTCCACCCACCAGGACAAGACGTGCTGGCTGCAGTCATTTCTGCCTGGTGTTTATTACACAAGACCTGGAATCCGAACTCAGGATCTTCTGCTTGTGAGGCAGAGTCTTAACCCCTGAGCCATCTCTCCAGCCCCTGCCAGGCATTTTGATGTGCGACTTGGGGATATAAACTCAGGTCCTTTTACTTGAGCCATCTCTCCAGATCTCCATCAGATGTTTTAAGCACAGCTTGCAGACCTACCGACAGACAGCAAACAATAAGCCACATCCCCAGCTTCCACTTCCGAGGTCTATAACAATCTTGACCCTTGTCATTATAGTAACCCCACCTTACCCTTCCTAATGCCCATAAATGCTCATTTCAAAGGGGCTTTGTCTTCTTTCTTCGTTGCTGTGTAGTACGCCCGGTGCCTAGGGTAGTAGCTGCCTCCTGTCAGGGGCTCCATCAGTGGGTACGTGTGCCCTAACTCCGCGGACCTGCTTTCTGCCTCTAAGACAGGCTGATGATCAAGCAGTATGCTTAAAGCTCAGCGTGCTGTGCCTAGCACGGGGGAGGTGCTCAGCAGGGGCTATCTGTGATTAGGGTTACGGTTACTGCTATGTCTCTGAGGTCTTTAGAAACATGGGGCTAAATGCCCATCGAAGCAGCGCTTCCGATCAGCAGTCCTGGCTACCAGGACAACCGACACTGCTTCTGCTACTGGCTGGCCCAGATCTGGTATTACCCAAGGAATTGCCAGTTTGGGAGAATTCGGTAGGTCGGTTTTGTGGAGGGAACACATGCAAATGTATGCAAACCACATGCAAATTCACATAAAAAGAGCCCGCATGTGCCTCCTACCTCTGCATTGACTAGAAAGAATTCTGGTGCTTTGTGCTGTGCCACCCTCCTTGATGCAGCCAATTGTGTCCTTGCAGAAAGACACACCTGGAGGGCAGAGGTGTGCACGTGGGTGGGCGCGCCTGTGCATCTGCGAGTGGTCCCCTGGGCAGAGGAGGCAGTTGCCTCAGTGTCTAGCCCCCTTCTAACCCCCCTCCCCGGGTAGATCTAAACTTTAACAACTTTGAATATGAGAGTGGTCTGGTGGAATCCTCACCACACTAGTGGAGCTGAAGGGTCCAGTCAGTTGATCTAGTGGGTGCCCCCTTCCTCCCACACCATCCCATTTAAAAAAAAATTGTAACATTTTGCAGATTTATTTCGCGTGTGTGCATATGTGTGTAAATGTCCCTATGTGTATCAGTGCACACTGTGTGCCTGTGGAAGCCCGAGGGTGGCTTCAGAAACCATCCTGGATTGCTTCTATTTCCTTCTTGCTTGGTTCTGGGGTTTCCCAGGCTCTGCCTTGCAGGACCAGAAGTATAGGCCACTGTCATTTCTGCCTGTTGCTTTTTACGTGGGCTCTGGGATCTGAACTCAGGTCCTGCTCGTGAGGCAGAGTCTTAACTCCCCTGAGTCATCTCTCAGGCTCCATCATTCCATTTGTGTCCCTCCTTCCAAGGCTGCATGCGGATGGAGGAGGATGACCTTCTGATAGAGGAGAAAGAGGGCCACCTTCCTCTGCTTTGAATCCCGTGCAAGCTCTCAAGACCCAGCTTTGAATCCCTAGCAAGCTCTCAAGACCCAAGATTTAACGATCTCTCAGGCCGACCTCCAAACAGTCCCTCCATCCAGTCAGTGCCCAGCAAAGCTAGGCAGGTTTAGAGTAGCCATGCTGGGATAGTCTCTGAGGGTGTTACAAGAAGGGCATCCCTAGATCTGGGGTTACCCCGAAGGAACACATTCTTTGCTAACTTCCCCCAACCCTCTCTGTTCATGAAGGATATGGAGATTAGTTCTTTATTCAAGTAAGCCTTACTATGAAGTCGGGCACAAGATCAACTGCGTTGGGCCCCAATATGAACAGACCAATGAGATGTAGAGGACCAAAAGCTCCAATCAAGTTTGCAGAAACTGGAACTTACGAAGGAGGAAAAGCTACTGTCATAGTTAGGCACAGGGGTCAACTTGACAGTGGAGGGTTTGAGCTCTGGGCACAGTTGTAGAGAGTTGATGGTTGAATTAAGCCCAGAGCAAACCTGCAGGAGATTGTCTAGCTGATGGGGAAGGCCTAACCTATGGTGGATGGGACTAGGCCCTGGAATAAATTACAGAGAGCTGGTTGAAAGAGTTGGCACCCTTCTGGTACTTGGCCAGATATGCTGGTCTGGCAAGTAAGGATTGTCTATCTCTCAGCCGTTATGCAGTGATGATGTGGCCAGTTCCCTCGGCCCTGATATTGGTGCATGCTCTCCCATCAAGCTGGACTAAGAACTGTAACCAGAAATCATAATAGAATAAACCTCTTGTTCCCTTAAGCCATTTGATGGTCATTTATCAGCAACCATGCAGGCGCACTGCAACAGCTAACTTTCCCCAGGTCTGCCTAAACCTATAATAATCCTGACACTGGCAATCATCGTTAGCTTCCTAGCCCCTCATAGGAATCCATGCTTGGAGCCCATGAGTTCAGTTTCTGTCTTTCCCTCGCCCCTCATGAATTCCGTGTCTGGAGTCCATGACTTCTGGCTCCCTCACTCCTCATGGGATTCCACGTCTGGGATCTATGAGTTCCTGTCTGACTTTTCTCTCATCCCTCATGGATTCCACGCCTGGAATTCTCCAGGGGTCTCTTGCCCCTCACAGATTCACATCTGTGAGTTCTGTTCTTTCTCTCCTTTAATAAACTGTTAATTCTCGCGGAGGTCTTAATCTCTGGGACACATAAGAACCTCCGTGGCGATTGGTGTCAAAGAGACTTCTCTTCATGACATCATACCTGGTGATACCTTAAGAACTGGGGTGGGGGTAGGGGAGAGGCTGTTCAGAAAACTTGCTCCTAATGTACCGCATATCCTTGGGGCCCACCAGGTGGTCAAGCTGAGCCAACTGTTAAACACCCAAATTTGGTTTCTGTAAATGTCAGGGTGACTTGGGCCCTGTTCCCAACTGGACCACTGCTGGGAACACATCAGGTCGGTCATGGTCATGGTGAGGGAGGGGCTCAGGGTGACCACTGCTGACTGTGAGGGGAGGCTGTGACAGAGAGGGGTCGCTCCAAGACCACACAGCTGTCTGCCATGTCGCTGGGAGTCATCATCGGGTCATTCGGCAGCAGCAAGGCCTTTCCGAAGCAATTCAGTCTTCAAGCGCTTTGTGCAATTACCATTCCGGACACAGCCTCCTTGCTCCTGTGGGCACGCACTTGCTAGTTCGTTCACTCGGCAAAGATGAAGGGAACAGCAGTTCCCGGCTCGTCTCTCTGCAGCGATCCAGATTAGGACACAGGGACACTGTCCGCCTTGCTCCTGAAGACCTTACCTGCTGTCCTACCTCACAGGGGCCCCTCCCTCGTCAACCCAGATCTCTGCAGCCCTCCAGAGCTGAAGGCACGGCATATCCTCATCAACACCAGACCCATGTAAAGGATTGTCCTAACCCGGGCCGCAAGAGACATGGAGGAAGAGAGACCTGGCTGTATCCAGGAAGGTCAAGGCCACACAGAGGCATGCGTGGTGTCTCTCCAAGGGGGAGCCGGAGCCTGCCAGGTGCTCTGGCAGAAGGGATGCTGTGTGCCAGGGTACAGGAGCATGAAGCTTCACCGGCTGTGTGTTCCAATTGGGAAATATGGTCAAATGTGTCAAGATGCACCTTTCCAAGTCTTGAAGACCCGTGACATTTACCAGCCCGTGGCGTCCGCTGGGTAGTGCGGGGGGAAATGGTCAGCCTCAGTGGTTCGTCCTCTGCTGCTACGTCCCCTTTCTCCAAGGAGACAGAGTCACCTGAGAACGGAGTTGCTATTATCTTTGTTCCCCAGGGATCCAGTTCAATGCCTTCTTTTGGAATATTAAGCAGGCGGGAGCTGGAGTTTGCCCGACGCGTGGGAATGGATGGAAAGATTCTCACCTTCAGGACCCTTCTGTTGACTGAGCACCTCCGGCTGCCCTGCTGGATGAGACTTCGTCTCGTGAGCCGGCTCAGTGGGTGAGATGCCCATTGCAAACCTGGTGACCTAAACTCCATCCCAGAAACCCACAGGATGGAAGGAGAGAAGTGACATCTGAAAGTTGTCCTCTGACCTCCACCCGTGCTTCCTCTTTCCTTCCTCTCTCATTCTCTCTCTCAAATAAACAAATAAAATATATTTTAAAAAACTTCAAAAAATACTATCTCACTTAATCCTCATGATCATCTACGGCATAGGTACCGGGACCCTATTTAAAGGCGAAGGTTCACTGATGAACTGGAGTTTTATCGACCAATAGGCAAGTCCCAAGATCCAGCAAAACTCCAGTTAGTTCTTCTGACTCCTCCCTGAACTCCTTAGGGTGGGGCTGTGCCTACTGCATTTCCGTGTCCCACTCCCCCCCACTTCTAGTAAGGGGACCATGCTCAGGATGGAGAATGTAGAGGAGCAGAGTGTTGCTCGGGGTATTTATGGAGAGACAAGTTTCCTGAAGCAAACGCAGATCAGGATGAGACTTTGGGGTGGGGGTGGGGGTTGGGGTGGTGAGATGAAGTCATGGGATGCTGCCTGCAGGTAGATGCAGGTGTATACATGTATGTAGGTGTATAGAGGTACCACCCGTGTCTGTGGGGGTCCAAAGGGGACACTGGAAATCATTCTGGACTGCTTTGCTCTGGGGTTTCCCAGGCTCTGCCTTCAGGGTCACTGTTATTTCCGCCTGGAGTTTTTACACGGGATTCTGGATCTGAACCCAAGTCCTTCTGTTTTTTTTTTTTTTAATCTTTTATTATTATTATTTTATTCAATTGTGCGTGTGTGGATGTGTGTATGTGTGTGTGTGTTTAGAACCGCAGGCGAATTCGGGAACCACCATGGACGCCTCCACCTCCTCCTTGTTTACTCTGCCCTGGGATTCACAGGCTCCGCCCTACCAGGACCAGAAACGCAGGCTGCCCCCGCTTCCGCCCAGCGTCTATACGTGGGGTCTAGGATCCGAACTCAGGACCTTCCGCCTGCAAGGCAGAGGCTTAACCCCTGAGCCACCTCTCCAGCCCCCAGGTCCTTCTGTTTTTGAAGCAGAGTCCTGACCTCTGAGCCATCTCTCCCACCCTGTTTTTGATTGACTGTGAAGATGTAGAAATGTGCTGGGGGGAAGGGATAAACTCCTGGGGTGCTACAAGGGTACACCCCAACCTGTATCCACGTATCCCTCGCCTGCCTTGGGACCAGAACTGAAGCCGTCTTTGAAGGAACAAGACCCTTGTTCCACCCAGGAGGAGTGTCTATTGTTATTTCCTGGGGGCCTAGTGTATTTCAGGCTGGCCTTTGTGGAAGTGTCCAGCCTTGTGGTCCAAGCCTGGGTTCTCCAGCGTGCAGAAGGCCGGTGTTGGAGGACCAGCCCGCCCATCGGGTGCATCGCTGCCATGAATCTCCTCTTGTAATGCATGTACATTCTATCTGCTCTGTCCCCAGACACCCTGCCTAACACAGCGTGTCGTTTCCATTTTAATGAGGGATGACACGGTGAATGAGAAGCAGGAACCTGAAGCCATGTCAGAGGAAGATAAATCCTCAGGTGCAAAGAGAGCGAGAGAAGCAGAGAGTGGGCCGGAGAAAGACAGGAAATCGGGGACAGCCAGTCAGGGAAGTGATATTTCAACTGGGGAAGCCCAAAGGACTGAATAGCAACCAATCAAGCCAAAGACCCAGGTTCAAGGCAGCCTGGGCAGAGGGCACAACAAGAATGCAATCCCTCTGTGCACACTTACGGGAGCAAACCACAGGTCAAGGGTCACAAGATGAATGGGAAAGACATTCATACAAGACAGCCTTAGCTCTGGTCCCATAGCAGACGAGGGATACATGTGGAAGATGGAGCACCTCAACTGTCCCCTTGCAGCACCCCAGGAGTTTAGCTCCTCCCCCGAGCACATTTCTACATCTTCACATTCTATCAAGAGCAGGCAACACAAGGCAGGAGAGATGGAGCAGGTGTTAAACAGAAGGACCTGAGTTCAGATGACTTCTGACTTCCATACATGCACTGCGACAACTGTGTGCTCTCTCTCAAATAAATGAATAAATAATTTGTACCTGAGGTAATTACTTGCTATAGGGATAAAGACAAATAAATCACAAAGTAGTTACTATTTATGATGTCACAATGGATCAGTTCATTGCAGTCCTTGACAGATCTTTCATTTAGTCCCCCCAGCAAACCGTGGGACCCTATTGTGATCCCATTTCATGAATGTGAACACGAAAGCTTAGAGAAAGCACATTGCCCCACGGTGACAGACATAGGCCAGAATTTACCCAGGCTTGTCTAGCTTCAAGCCTGTGTTGCCGACTTCTACCCTCAACTTTGTGTTCTGCGTGAGCTCGTTTTAAATTCCCTTCCTGGATCGGGAAGAGAAACTAGAAGAGTGCCCAGCTTCCAGAGAGTAGCGCCCTCTGGTGATAGGATCAGGGAACAGCATGAGGACTTAGCTAGGTAGTTGGCAGGGAGGGGGCGTAGCCTCAGAGAGCAGGTACCCCTTCCAGTCAAGCTGGCTCTAGGCAAAGGGATACAGCATGTCCCCTTCCCTGCAGGCTAAAGGGATGTCCTCGGGCCTTCTGCCCAGGCGGCCACGGCTCTGATCAAAAGTGATTCACACCCGTAATTCAGGTGACATCAAGAAACACCAGACACATTTTTATCATTTCAATGTAGCTTTCCACATCCTGGCACTTGCTTGCTTCCCAGTCTCAGGGTCTGAGAGTTTGGCTAATTTATATGTCGTTCTGGTAGGGCCAGAGGAAGGTCTGGCTGCTGGGTTGGGTTAGTTTTCCGAATCCAGGCCCCACTTGGATTTTCCTGGAGGGATAGGCAAAGACAAGGAACTAGGTCAGACAGGAAGAGGGGTGACGTTTGGAGTGTATCTGGAGGGCTGAGACTCTGGGGGTATGGGCGGTGGGGGAGGAGTAGGCAAAAGGAAATGGGACCTTAGGTTTTGAAAACATGACAATCACTGGGTGTGGTCTATATGCATTGCTCCAGCCTCTTTCAGGAGTCTGGACACGCGGCCTATGAGAATAAATGCAGATGGATGGATAAGTCTAAATGCTCGTGGACTGGAGGTCTAGACGTTTCTCCAGGTCGCTTCACCTGCATGGCTGCCCTCTCATCCTAAGAGGCTCCCTCCTGGGGGAGGGGGGCAGCAGGGTGCGTGGGCCAGTGACACAAGTGGGGGCTACAATGCCTGCTTGCTATTTCTAGCTGGGATGCCTGACTCATCGAGTGACCTTGGGGAGGTCACAGCTATGTGTTTCTTGCAGGGGTGGGGGAGTGCGGGGGGGGGGGCAGGAATCAGAGGTGGCAAAGCTTGCATTTGCCCAAGGAAGGAGAGTCTTACACTATGTGGGTGGGGGCATCCTGGTTTCTACAGACCCCAGCCCTGTCTGGTCCTGTGGCTAATTAAATGAAAACCAAAAACCAAAAACCAGCTGCTTAGATTTAGCTCCAGGAGACTTGAGGAGACAAGGCAAAAGGTAACTTTTTCTTTTTTCCCACAGGAAGATCTGTGGCTATTTTTTTCATATGGTATCTCTCCAATATTTTGCAAATCGAGTTCTTGAACAAATACTTCTCAACTCCTCATCCCCCCTGCCCCCGTTTGTTGCCCGAAAAGAGCAAGGCATTTTCTCCCTCCAGGGGAGGAGGAGCATTCCTCATTGCTTTCATTTCCAGGGACACCTTGTGTTCTTCGGTTTCTAAACATCGGCCTGTTTCCCCAAGCAGATATTGAGTGCTAATTCCCTGTTTTCATTAATCAAAGTTTCTACTCAGCACTAAACAACTAAAGCTAGGTACCGAGTTCACTGTCAAGAGTAACAACAGCGTGGACTCCCAAGGACTCTCCGCCCTTACATCAAGGCCTACTTCCCCCAGACTGAAATGATGAAGAGTTTATCTTGAACAGACAAGGCTGGGGCGTCTCCAGAAAGGCAGAGTGACCTGCGGTTCTGTGGTCAAGATGTAGGACCAGGACTAGGCGCCCTCTGGTGGTTAAAGTGGGGAGTCACAGACCAGCCGCAGCTGGCCAGACCTCTTGGAAGGAAGGTTTGTGCGCATATGCAGACCCTTGAGCAGCACGTGGGAGGACAATCCCCAGCCGCTGACCCAGACAAGTGTCACCAGGGAGGACCAATTCCCAGTCTCAGACCTAGACAGGTGTCACAAAGCAAAAATGATGCTCAGGCTCTGCCCCGTTGCTAATCTCTTCAGGGTGTTTCTGCGGAATTGGGTGGTGGTGGTGGAGATCTGTTGATTATTCCTCCTGTCTGCCCCTTGAGTGGCCCTTCACAACTGGGCAACAGCAACCATTATTAATGTGGCTTTGTAGCTCCACCCGAGACCCTTCCACGGCTCTTCAAAAGAGTGAGACAGGAAATGCTCCTGAGGTTGGAGGACCTCAAATGCAAATTGGGGCTCTGGAGACACTGATGAAAACTCTGGGTCGGGCTTGGTGGTTGTGTGTGTGTGTGGTGTGTGTGTGGTGTGTGTGTGTGTGTGGTGTGTGTCTGTGTGTGTGGTGTGTGTGTGGTGTGTGGTGTGTGGTGTGTGTGGTGTGTGGTGTGTGTGGTGTGTGGTGTGTGTGTGTGTGGTGTGTGTCTGTGTGTGTGGTGTGTGTGTGTGTGTGTGGTGTGTGGTGTGTGTGTGTGGTGTGTGTGGTGTGTGGTGTGTGGTGTGTGTGTGTGTGGTGTGTGGTGTGTGTGGTGTGTGTGTGTGTGGTGTGTGTGGTGTGTGTGGTGTGTGTGTGTGTGTGTGTGTGTGTGTGTGTGTGTGTGTGGTGTGTGTGTGTGCAGGGAGCTGGCCACACTCAGCTCCTCCCTGGACTCCTGCAAAGTCGCCCTTGGCTCCGACCCAGAGGCTCAGCTGCTTGATCCCCAGCTCTCAGGCATAAACTGTCTGTACTTGGGTTGAAATACCCAGGCTTAGCTTCGGGGCCTCAGAATGGCGGGCTCAGCCAGTCCCCAGCAAAGCCAGGAGCCCGGCAGGGTTCAGGGGTCCTGTTGCTGACAGCTTCTTCCGGGTATATTTTGTTCCAAGGGCAATTGTCAATTTCAGGGTATTTGTATTTAAACGGCAGCCAACACACAATTTCTGGGTTCTCTCTCTCTCTCTCTTTCTCTCTCTCCCTTTCTCTCTCTGGCGTGAATCTTCCTTATGGAGACGTTTCCAAACGGGTGGGAAGAGAGAAAGGGGGCGCTGCCTTAAGGGATGGCAAGGAGGGAGTTCTGCCATTTTCTGGCGTCAACCTCGGCACCTCTGGGCTCACCTTTGACTCTTGGCATCTCCCATCACCTAAACTGTCTTCCTGGGCTATCAGAAGCGGGCTGCTGGTGGAGAAAGTTGATAATACCTGACCGGTGCGCTTCCTTACCACCCCTCTCCCTTCCGAGTCTTCCCAGCCCTCACGCTGGACCATGAGCTCCAAGCTACTTTCCCCAGGTCGCAGAGTTCAGAAGGGCCAGTACCTCTTGGTCACACCTCTCTCGGAGGACCGATCCGTGCCCGGTGGAGAGTCAAGTCAGGATCAGCATGGAAAATGCTGACTGGCCTTGACCAGCCTTCGGGTCACAGCGTGGGGCCCTGGCAGCTGCCACCCTGGCTTACCCTCCCTTTATAGTGATGGGCCAAGCGCAGGTGGGAGGAGGAGGAGGGAGGGAAGCCCCAGCCGCCTGGTGGCCAACGCGAACTCAGACTGGCTAGCCCGCAGGGACTGCCCCACGACACAGGGTGAGAGACACCCAGGGTTCTTCCGCACCCTTTGGCACCAAGGGGGCGCGCGGGGCGCAGACCCCAGACATCTCCCTGTGGACATTGCTTCCGAGCTCAGTGACTGAACTTAGTTGCCGACCGCCGCTAGCCAGGTCTGCGCGCGACAGGTCTCTCTTCCCCGCCTGAGTGGGGTCCCTCTGGGGCTCCCCCCCCACTCCCGGTCTGTGCCTCGGGATTTTCCAAAAGGGCCAATTTCCTGTGCCGGTGAATCCTGCGCGGAGCACCTCTTCGCTTGCTCCCCGCCCATCCCTCCTCCTTCCCGCCGCCCGGACACCCCGGGTCGCGGTGTCCGCGCCGCTCTCCGTCGCCCCCGCGCGCCCCGGCGCAGCCTCCCCGCTCCATCGCCTTCGGGCTCCCCGCGCCCGGCAGCCAGGGCCCCGCTGAGCCTGTCTCCGCCTTAGATCTCGTCTTCCCAAACCCCCTTCTGCCCCTCCTCCCGAGGCCATGAGTCCCCGCACTGTCCCCCGCCGCCCCTCGGGCGCCGCCGCGGCGGTGCTGAGGCTCGGCAGCCTCCTGCTGTTGCTGGGGCCGGGACGCGCGTGCCCCCCGGGCTGCAGCTGCACCGACCCTCACACTGTGGACTGCCGGGACCGCGGGCTGCCCAGCGTGCCCGATCCCTTCCCTTTGGACGTGCGCAAGCTGCTGGTGGCCGGTAACCGCATCCAGCAGATCCCCGAAGACTTCTTCATCTTCCACGGCGACCTAGTCTACTTGGACTTCCGCAACAACTCGCTGCGCTCGCTGGAGGAAGGCACGTTCAGCGGCTCGGCCAAGCTGGCCTTCCTCGACCTCAGCTACAACAACCTCACCCAGCTGGGCGCCGGCGCCTTCCGCTCGGCGGGGAGGCTGGTCAAACTGAGCCTGGGCAATAACCACCTGGCCGGCGTGCACGAGGCGGCCTTCGAGAACCTGGAGTCGCTGCAGGTGTTGGAACTCAACGACAACAACCTACGCAGCCTCAACGTGGCCACCCTGGACGCGCTGCCCGCGCTGCGTACCGTGCGCCTGGATGGCAATCCCTGGCTTTGCGACTGTGACTTCGCCCACCTCTTCTCCTGGATCCAGGAGAACGCGTCCAAGCTGCCCAAAGGTGAGCCAGCCGGGGTGGCTGGATGGCGGATGGGTGGGAAGCGAGTCTCGGACGCGGGGTGGGGGCTCACCGGCAGCTCCCCCAGGATAAGAGTCGCTGGGGATGGAACTCAAAGTTCCCCCACCTGCTTCCGCTTCTTCAGCAAGTCATTCCCAAGTTTAGGACCTGCCTTCCCCCCAACTCCCCCCCCCCATCTTGCACTAGTAGGGAGGGGGAGGGACGACCTTTGGATTTTAGGACAGATGGGTGTGTATTATTTCTGGATCGCACCTGGTGGAAAGCTCCGTATTGCGGGCGAAAGTGGTACCAGAGGTGGAGAGGAGCTGGCCAGTTCTGAGGGCTGCCCCCATGCAAATCTGAAGCCCCCCCAGCTCCACTGGGCTCTCCAGGCCTCACTGAGTGAGGAATCAGGTGACACTGAGCGACAGTCGTGCAGTCAGGACTGTATTCTGTGTCCCTTCAGCCTACAAGTGGAAAAGTGAAGCCCTCGTAGGTGGACACCTTCTCATGCCTTCCCAGTGTCCCCTTCGGATGGAGCCTGGGACACGCATCTCCAGTTGGCCCATGGCAAAGCAAGGGGACAGAGGATGGGGGGATCCATTGGATGAGATGTGTCAGGACCCCAGGCCGGTGATGTCCATATCTGGGGTGGAATCCAGCTTCTGCCTCCCATACGCAGTGATCTCTCAGAGCCAGACCCTGAGCCCCTAAATGCTTTAGTGACATTGGAAATATGCTGTAGGGCACGCTTTCTTAAAAAAAAAAAATGGCATGGTGATTTACTTCTTTGTACCTGGATTCCATCTGTTGAGAATTCAGAAATTCTGTCCCAGAATTTCTTTGTCTGCCTATCCACAAGGTCACAGACAGACAGGCAGACAAAGAGACAGACACACACACACACATGCATACACACACATGTATACACACACCCATGCATGCACACACACTCTCGAAGTGCACACACACACTCATGCATGCATGAATGCATACACGCACACACACTCACACATGCATGCATGCACACATGCACACACATGGACACACACAGTCACTCCCAAGACGGTGGCTTTCTCTCTGCTCTTTGACTTGCCATATGAGCAGTTTCTAAAAGACCTGACCTGCGAGGCGCAGAGTCCTGGACTTGAAACTCTGTCCTCTGCTTTTTCCTTCCTGGATCCTGGGCTTCTACCAGAAGCCTGTGAGTGGCAGGGATGTCCTGGGGGCGCCTGCCTGGGGAGAGGGTCACCTTGCCTCTGGTTGCTCCAGCCTAGGCCCAGTCCACTCCCGGGCTGAACAGTTCCTATTGTCTTCCAGAGGAGGGCTGGACGTTTCAGTCAGGAACTTGAATTTCAGTCTCCCTTCCACCCTGGGTGGCAGAGACCTCAAGTGAGTGACTTATCCCTGTGATGCCTTAGTTTCCACGGCATTGGTCAGAGATCCAGAGCCCTGGATCAGAATCTGAAGCCCCAAGTTTGATCCACGTGGGACTCAGGGTAGGTCATCCAAGTGTTCTGAGGCTGTTCTCGCTCGTGTGTGGCATATGCAGAGCTAGGTATAGGATGCCACGCAGGCAGAGATGCAGGCTGTGCACCGGCTATCTTGCAGACCTAGATGCAGAATACCTGGGCGGGTACAGGCACAGGGCTGTGTACAGATGCCGTGCAAGCAGTCTGACTTGGCAGGTGCCAGGGTGAAATGTAGCCTCGAAGGAGCAGACACCGAACATCAGCAGGAGAGGGAGCCGGTATCCCCCACAGTACCCTATCCAAGGGAGAAATGAACATTGAGTGTGCATGTGGTTGAGCGTGAATGGAGAGGCCCAGAGCATTGGAAAGTATCGGGGGATCCTGGGGACAGGGCTGGGCTGGGACAGTGGTGGTCTCATCCAGCCAGAGGGGGAAGAAGGCAGCTGGAGGACACCTCCTGGGGCACAGAGCCAAGGGCGGCTCCGGTCTCCCTGCAGCTGTCCATGGAATGTGGCCAGAAGTGTGTCCCCAAGATGAACCAGAGGCCGAGAGAGTGGTGGAAGAGTCAGCTCAGACCGAGACCCAAGATCGAAACCCAAGTTCAAATCCAGACTGAGGTTTGTGACTCTGAGTGAGCGCTTGATCTCCCCCGAGCCTCAGTTTCCCCAAGCCTGAATTCAGAATGCAGCCCATGTGCTCCACCACGCTTGCTGAGGGGTTTGAAAACTGTCAAGTGGATGAAGGGCATGGTGATATCAAACAGTAAGTGACAGCGAGTCTCTGTTGTCAACTTGACACTTGGGAGTTAGGTCCCTGGGTACACGTGAGAGGAATTATTTCGTTAGGGCTGGCCTCTGCAAGTCTGTAGAGGACTGATTGCATAACTGATGTGGGAAGACCCACCCCACAGTGGGCAGGGCCATTTCCTGGTCAGGTGGTTAAGATGGAGAGAGCTGGTTGGGCAGGCAGGCAAGCAGGCATGCATTGGGCTTTGCTCTCTAATCTGGCTGTGACCGGTTCCTTCAGCTTGTGCTGATGTGACTCTCCTACCATGATGGACGGCGACCTAGGATTGTGAATTGGAATAAACCCTTTGGCTCCTGTCTTGGTTGGAACGTGAGTTGTCCCCCCATTGGCTCATGTGTTTACATTCTTAGCTGCTGCTGACATTTGAGAAGGTTGTGGGATTTTTAAGAGGTGGGGCCTTGTTGGAGAGAGACAGGTCATAGGGGGAGCAGTTCTTGAGGTTTTAACGTCCCAGCCCTGCTTCAAAATCTGCCTCTTGCTCTGTCTGCCTTCATGAAGGCAGCTGTGTCCAGAACCCATCTTCCAACTCCTGCCTCAAGCTACGCCTTCTCCTGCGGGAGTCTTGACAAATAAATCTCCCTTCCTCCCTTAAGCTGGTTGCCATGGTTTGAAATGTGAGTTGTTCCAACACAGGTTCATGTGTTTGAGTCTTTAGTTGTTTGGGAAGGTCGTGGCACCTTTAAGAGGTGGAGCCTTGCTGGAGGAAGGCAGTTACAGGGGGTGGGCCTTGAGGTGGATTAGCCCCACCCAACTTCCAGGAGAGGTCTGCTCTGGTCATTAAGTTTCGCAGCTCCTGGCCTCCTTGAGGGATGTGACTTAAGCTTCCTCAGTTCCTGCCAGCAGGCCAGGCCTTTCTTATCATAATTAGACATATGGACGGGAGGTCATGTGACCAACTGACCATGCATGCAGCATGTAACTATCAGATAATGATAGCGATGTCATTTCCAGCTCGGAACCATTTGCCATGTCTTTGTTCTGGGCTCCGGGGTGGTCCTCCCGTTCTTTAGAGACCACGAAACGAGTTGCTATAGGGGCTGGGGAAATGGCTCGGTTGGTGAAGTGCTTGCTGGGTAAGCGTGAGGGCCTGAGCTGGGATCCCCAGGAGCTGCGTAAAAGCCCAACCATGGTGACAGAGCTGGAGAAGCCAAACAGGTGGGTGTCTGGAGCTCGCTAGTCAGCCAGCCAGCCCAGACGAAATGGTGACTTCTAGGTTTAGTGAGACCACCCTGTCTCAAAACGTAAGGTGGTAAGCAAGCGCAGAAGACATCTCATAGAAACTTTTGGCCCCCGCCTGCATGCAAACACATATGCACAAGTAAACACACATATGCACCATATGCACACACAAAACAAACAAACAAACAAGGCTGCTGTAAACGGTAGTCCCCTGGGTGTGCGGGGGAACACGAGGGGCCCTCTCTCCCCTCTCTTTGCCTCTACGTACTATTTGGTCTTCCCGTATCTTCCTCCACTTCCCCTTTCCGGCCCGTGCCTGTCATAGGGGCGAGGCCAAGTCTGCGAGATCCCACTCTGGCGCCACGGTGGTTATTGGCTTGTTTGAGGTACTGGGGATCTAATCCAGGGTCTCTGCCTGGCGGCACCATCTCCATGGCAGGAGGGTCTTCTTTTCCCTGTGGAGGGGGCCTGGCTCAGAACAGGATTCTCTGCACAGAAGTCCCCTTTGTGCCCTTACAGTGTGTTCCGTTCCCTGCGCAGGAGGCCAGGGATTGGTATGGGAGGATCTTTCCTTCCTGGTGGCTGGCTGGGGTCCTGGGGTAGGAGGGGCCCTAAGGGGGATTCCTGGCATGTGCAGGGCCCCGTGGTAGGTGGTTCTTCTCTCCCCTCAAGAGGTGGCCTGGCTCAGGGCTGGGGGTCTGCAGCAGGAGGGGTTTCCCTTCCTTACCTGTACCCTTGTGGTTTTTCTGTCACCTGGCTTCCTGTGTCTGTGACACAGAGATTGGCAATGGCCACCGTTTGAGGTCGCCAGGGCTGGGAAGGGTGGTGTTGATGAGGAGCTTGGGGCTGCTGCCATCTCACTTTTGGGGCTGTCAGGGGGTCCCCCTGTTTCAGCAAAGACACGCGAGCAGCAAAGGAAGATGACAGCATGCCAACAGAGCTTGGGGAGCTGTGTGGGCCTTCTGCTCCCAGCCCCCTAGCCATGCAGACCAGCGTCTTTCTGCTTGTGTTTGGGGGTCCAGTCTCCAGGTGCCATCACTTTCCAGGTGGGAGCAAAGGGCGGTGTCCTCCCACCTTGTTGTGGGCAGAGCAGCGCTTTTTCTCTGTGACCTTGTCTTGCTCTGCCAGTTGCAAAAGTACCAGGTGACCCTCCCCTCGTGGCCACGCTCAGGATGGGCTCTCTTGGCTGTTAATCCTTCTTGAAATTTCTCTTATGTTTACTATGTCCAAGCATGGTGTCCCGCCGTGAAGCTGTCCTGGGCCTGAGAGATAAGAAAGGCAGAAAGGGAAAGAAATATACGGAGACAGAAATAGAGAGAAAAGTTGGATCAAAACAGGTAGGGACAGCCACAGTCTTTCTGAAATGAGAATGGTAAAAAAAAAAAAAATCCACTGGCTAGCCCCACCAAACTTTATTTATACACAGGGGATAATGGGGGGGTGGTAGGCATCAGGTGGCAAGCCTGGGTACAGGATCTTTGATGTGAAGGAGGAGAGACAGGAAATGAGCGAGTTCGCTAAGCTTCCAATGCACGCTGAGACAACCAGTCTGTGACCTCGGGAGAAATCAACATTTCTGAGCTTACATTTCTGGGACAACAGTGTATATAATATGAATCTCTCATATTCATGAAAACCCCTGACCACCTTGGATTTAGATCAGAGGGACCCAAACAGCATCAATGGGTTAGACCAACGTTTTTGTACTTTTGTTTCCATGGAGAAATCATAGTTTACTATTCTCAGCCGTTGTGCAAGTATCCTCAGACAGTGAGACAATCCCTTTATCAAGATGGCGTCTTAAACACCACTTTTCACTACGTAGTGCTCTACACCCAGACCCCTCCCACCTCCTCCCAGAAGGTCCCATTCTCTTCTGTCACCACCTGTGACAGTCAGATATGTTATCTTGTCATTTGAAGGCTGAACTCTGGGTACATTGGCGAAGAATAGTTCAGGGGAGCCCTCGATCGCCGGAAGGACATTGTTTGATTGACGTGGGAAGACCTAGTCCACAGTGGGTGGGGCCATTCCTTGATGGTCAGGTGGCAGTGTGGTCCCCTGGTCCCTGCCTCCAGCAGCGCTTCTCCTGACCATCCCTGGCCAGTCCTGTCTCCTCTGTCTGTTGTGCATTTTAACCCACCCCCCACACAACTCCAGCTCCTAGGGAGGGATTGTCCAGATCTTCGCATGTCACATGGGATGCTCCAAAAGCTCCTAGCTGGCGTGTCAGAAGCTGTTCCCAACCTTAGTCTCTGGGTCCCAGCGAGGCTTTGTGTGAGAACTGTCCAGGCCAGGACTCCTGGCCTTCGCTGCATTTGCTTCGGATTGGCGGAAATACGTGCTGAAGACTCCATTTGACCCTTGCCTGGGGAAGGGTTGTGGCACAGGGTTGGTTTGTCGTGTACCTACTGTCTTCCAGGGTCTAGGCAGAACATTCTGGAATAAGACCATCCAGTAGAATACACGCCACATATGTAATTTTACATTCTTCAGTAGCCACAGGTCACAAAGCCAAAAGAGATGGCTTTCATTATTTTATTTAATCCAGTCTATTCCCAAAGTTCTCCCCTCCCCCCTTTCCTTCCCTCCCCTCCCCTCTTCTTCTCTTCTTCTCTTTTCAAGAGAAATCTCCTACATGTCATTGCTCAATGGAAGTTATTTTTCTTAATGTCAAACTTGTTATTACGGTGCTTGCCCACGAGGCCTGGCTCTGGGTCTGACTATACTCCTGCTGTGACAGTTTCAGTTGTCAACTTGACATGTGTAAGGTGAACCTTTGGGCACACCTATGAGGAATTATTTCGTTAAGGCAGGCCTCTGGGGCAAGCCTGCAGGAGACTGTCTTACTTGCATGGCTGATGTGGGACGCCCAGCCCACAGTGCGGCTGGGCTGGAAGCTAAGATGGAGGGAGCTGTAAGCAGCCTGGCAAACCAGGAGGCAGCATATTGGTCCTCGCCCCTCAGCTCTTGTTGTGATGTGGCATGGCCAACTCCCTCCGCTTCTGCTGGTACCTTTCTGCTCCCACAATCGACCATCACCTGGGATCCTGAGCATGAACGAGCCCCTTGCTCCCCTAGATTGTTTGGGGTACGTATTCATTACGGCCACGGAATGTGAGATGAAGCCACGCAACGTACCAGACAGAGAAATGGAAAACGGATTTACTTACAGTTGTAGCCCAAACTGCAGGACAGTTATTAGTTTGTCTCTGCCTTGCTCAGTGCAGAGAAAGCAAAAGTCAGGTGCTATCTATGTACATGGCGGTGGTCCTTCTACTGTCCCCGGCTGGTGGTCCATCTTCATGCTTTAGTGGCTTTCGACGGGCATCCACTTAAGCCCCTTCCTGTGCTGAGGGAACCCTTCTTCCCAGGTCCCCCAACTGCTTCCATGAACTCCTTTGTGGTGTGACCCACTGATTTGATTAGCGTCTCTTGTCCTGAGGGATGTCTAATCTCTAAGTCCTCCCTACCACATTCTGTCCCTCCTCTCAGAACTCAGATCTCTTGGTGATTTTTTTTTCCAACAGGGCTGGAGATGGAACCAAAGGTCTGCTTCATGCTAGGCAAGCTCTACCATGGAAACCAACTTCATTAAGAATTAAGAATTAAAGGCATAGGGCTGGAGAGATGGCTCAGGGGTTAAGACTCTGCTTTGAAAGCAGAAGGTCCTGAAGTCCAATCCCAGGTCCCATGTAAAAACACGATGAGGAAATGGAAGTGGCCTTCACTTCTGGCTCTGGAAAACCCAGAGCAAAGCATAAAGGAAGCAGAGCAATCCAGGATGATTCCCAAAGTCACCCTTGAACCTCCTCAGTGCCCTGTGACACACACACACACACACACACACACACACACACACACACACACACTAAGAAACCAATGTGGCCGACTAATTCTCATGCAGTGTTCGAGGGCCCAACTGACCTCTGAGGCTCAGCTTGGTGTAGAATTTTAAGTGCTGGGAAGAGAGAGGGCTGGAGGGGCAACTGAGAACTGAGACCCTCCTAACCCTTTGAATCACAGCTTGCAAGCCGTTGCCTGGGCTCCATGTCTGATAGCAAGTGCTCGATACGGTGCGTTTTCCCAGTAACACGCATTTTGACATGGGTCTTTCTGAAAACTGATGTTTAACTGTCAGTGATAGCAACTCAGAGGACCCCAGTCGGTCCCCATCTCCAGATGTTTGCATGTTGCCAATAAATTCGCTACCAAAGAGCTAAGGGGAGCGGGGGGTCTTAAGTCCAGCTTAGCAGCGAGAGTTCATACTAACACCAGAAGCCGAGGGAACTAGCCACACCATATCCACAGGGATTGCCAAGGGATGCTGAAGAGCAGCAAACATTACTGAACTAGCTCTCTCCATCTTTCCCCCTGCCCAGGAATGGTCCTACCTACCCTTAGCTGGGTCTTCCTTATCAATTAGATACCTGCAGACTTGCTTAAGGTTTGTCTTACTGCCTATTCCTTACAGATGTGCCCAGGGCTCAGCCTTCTATTGTTAGGTTGCCGCCTGTATCTGACTAGCACAGCAGGGATGACGGTGAAGATGGTGTCTGCAGGAGATTGTGGAGCCCCCTTCCTCCCTCTCAGCAATGACGTTCAGCCCCCTACCTTGCACCCCAAGATCATCCTTGTTTTGTTCCTCTCAGGGAGATTCTTAGATGGGAAACACACGCTGGGGGCCCGGCGTGTGGGGGGGCGGGAGGGTCTGTCAGTTTTCCACATCTGCGCATGTCTCTTAGGGTGGTGTCCTGGGGTTAGTGGTGGGAGCCAGACACAAGCCTCTCCCTGGGCAGGACCCGCCTGTTCCATCCCTCCTCTGGGACACACTCTTCTGAGTTGGGATGAGCCGCTGACCCCAGGTCACACAGATTTCCTTCTCTCCATGGAATCAGCTTCTGACTTAATCAGACGGAGTGTCTCCTGTAATCAGACGGAGTGTCTCCTGGCTGAGACAAGGAGAGATAATTGGGATATTTAATGAAAGTAGCGTTGGAGAGCAAAGGTTAGCACTATGGGAGATTAGAGCCTGTTCCTTGGCTCCTCCTCCGAGGAGCTAAGCCCCCCCCCTCACCCCCTCCCCGGCCTTTTCCACACCTCCTGCTGTGGTATTCCAGCCATAGCTCCCGAACCTTCCCCAGCTGCTCAGCAGGATGCACAGGTGCCAACAGGGCATCAGGGGGCTGGCAAGATGGCTCAGTAAGGTGCCTGCTTGCAAACTTGGCAACTCGGGTTCGATCCCCAGAAATCCACACGGTGGAAGGAGAAAAGTGACTTCCCAAAGTTGTCCTTTGACCTGTGTGTAAGGGCATGCATATGTCTCTTTCTCTCTATTGCATGTGGGTACCTTTCTCTCTCTCACAAACAAACAAACAAACAAGCAAGCAAACAAACAAACAAACAAACAAACAAACAAACAAACCAACAAACAAACAGGATGTCAGGAGATGTGGATTCCAGCCAGGCCAGATTCTAGACGACTTTAGGCAAATTGCTTGGCCTCTCTGGACCGCTCTCTAGTCTGTGATATAAGGAAGAAGTGGGAGAGAGGAAGGGAGACCAGCAGGCTTCAAGGTCTCTTCACATCGAATGTTCCACGACGTATAAAAGCAGATCTTGCTGGCTGAAGGCCCTGCTGTGGGTATGAAAGGTCCAAGCTCATCTTTCCTGCGCCTTTGACTTGGGAGTTCCGGAATCCACCATACTTCCTAAACCGACTTTGTCACTGAGGACTCTGGGCACCTTGGGAAGACTTCCAAAGTCAGCATTTCAGGTCTTTGGCCAGAATTCACCGAGGGCTCAATTCAAATGGCCCTAAGCATAGGATACAACATGAGGGTCCCTGCTGTGGCCTCCGAGGCTGATGGCGAGGGATGGGTGACCCTTTCCATTCAAAGACTCTGGGCATCTTCAGTGGTGGGAATGCGTCTTTGGGAGGCGATCAAGAAGGCACACGACGGTGCTCAGAGTAGCACTGTGTCTAGTAGCAGACTGGGAACAGGCGCTGGAGGATGGCTCACATGCAAAGAGACCTAGGCTCAGCTCCTCAGAGCCCACGTAAAAACGCCAGGCGGAAAGGACAGGCACTGGCAATTCTGACTCTGGAAATCAGAACCTGGGAATCCCCAGAGTACCCAGGAGAAAATCTGGAAAGTTCTAAATCAGCATGCTAACCCTGTAGGGGGGGTTCTGTCACTCCTTGCTGTTTATTGCTCAGCTGTGTATGTGATCTGTGCCTCATAAATGGAATTAGGGAAACCAAAGTCTTATCTGCTCCGTGGCCAGTCACAGTGGACAGCTCCCGGGAGGCCAGAGCAAGAGCAAGGTTCCCGAGACTCTAGCCCCAGCCTGTTCCTTGGCCAGGGGCCGGACCAGGCGCGAGAGATTAATCTCAATCCACCATCTGCTGCGTCACCGTCTATTTCTAGGATGGCAGCTCGTCGCCCGCTCAGGTGTCAGCTGTGAGGACGAGTCATCAGTCAGTCAAGGGGACAGAAGCCCGGGGGAGGGGCCGGAGGGCCCTGAACCACCAGCAACAGCAGGTGCTGGCTTTTCTGCCTTGGGGCCTGGGGGAGGGGAAGGAGGGAGGAGGGACTGTTTCTAAGGGAAGGGCTGTGTCCCTCCCCCCTCGTTTGTTCACCTGGGCCTGAAGGAGATGGAGCCTGATGTTGTGAGGGAGACGCATGGAAGGAAGAGCCAGCTCGCGGCAGAAAACTGGGGGTCACTTCCCACCACTTGGGCTGCCTCCTGTGCTGTCGCCCGGGGGAGAGGAGTTGGGCCCAATGGTCCATGGGCTCAACATCCCCCCGGCTTCCCAGGACGCTTGTGCCTTCACACTGATGGTTTCACAGGGCAGTTGGCAGAGTTAGATAGTCTATGGCAGTGGACAGTGATTGACAGGACAGGGGCTGCCTAATCCTTGAAGTCCACTTCCCATATTCTATTCGAGGGTCTTGAGTATAATAGGGTACGACCCTGGGTAATGGTGAAAAGATGGCAGCTAACTCACGACTTGCAGTTTGCTGTGTGCTGCTGACGAATTCACGACCGAAATGCTTAGGGGAGGAGAGGATTTCTGTTACAGTTCTAGTCCAGCTTGGCAGAATTCTTGTCGATACCAGGAGCTGAGGGAAGTGGCCGCACCCTATCCACAGGGATTGTTGGGGATGGTGGGGGGGCAAGTATCACTCACCAGAGACCACATCCGTCTAAGTATGCTGAAGAATGCCAGCTTGGGAACCAGCTTCCCCCATCTGATCCACCAGCCCAGGGAATGGTTCTACCCGCTGTGGGCTGGGTCTTCCCACATCAGTCAGATAATCTCCTGCAGGCTCACTCAGATCTTGCCTTAGCTACTAACTCTTCACAAATGTGCCCAGAGCTCAGCCTTCAATTGTCAAGTCGATACCTATCTATATAAGTGGCACCTCACAAACTGGAGGGAAGGTGGGAGAAGCTCAGAGAAGAATGAGAGGGAGTGCTTGTCTAGTAGGCATATGGCTTGGGTTTACCTCAGCACCGTGGTATGGTGCTGTCAATTCCAGGCCAAGGGAAACTGAGGCAGGGCAACTATGAGTTTGAGGTCAATTTTAGCTACAACTGTGAACCCATCTCAAAAGTAAATTAAAACAATAAACCAAGTTGGTGGCAAGTGTTCATTGTCAACCTAGAAGGCAGGTCTCTGGGCATTGCTTGTGGGTCTTGATTGCATGGTTGAGGGACAACCTGCCCATGGTACGTGGGACTATTCCCAAGGCCAGGGATGGAGAGCTGTAAAGGATCCAGATCTTGGCTCTGCTGCTCTTAATGAATAACTCCAGGTAAGAGACACTGTTTAGCTCCCATGTGTGAGGACCAGGATGTCCCAATACCAACTGCAGTATTTATATGCGGATTAAGGTCTGTCCATGGTAGGCTACCTATACAGCTATCTAATAAGATCGCAGAACTCACTGCAATGAGATTTGTCCTTCCCAGACCTGCATAATGACTGACAAACTAACATGCCCCCGTAGACCATAGAGAAACTCAAGAGAGATAAGAACACACGGTGGAAATCTTGGGGAGTAAAGTTGGATGAGTTGAAGGGGAATGCCCCTATCAGTGGGGTGGCTTAAAGAGAGGCAACTTTGTGAGGCTTGCACCCCCATAAGAATAGACAAACTGGGGAGAACTCTGGGGTCCAGAGAAGCAGACAAGCAGGAGGGTGGGAGGTAATGGGATGGATTGATGAAGGGAAGGAAGAGGGATGGGAGGGAGAGGGGGATGGAGAGAAGCAGGGATGAATAATGCTTATAAAAAATGAAGAAAAAAAAAAGACTGCAGGAGAGGTTGGTCGCTTTGCCTACACTCCACCCAAGGAAGAGGTTCTGTGAGCCCGATTGCAATGGGCTGGTTAGTCTGAAGCAGGGCCTGTGATCTGGGGTTCGCAATTCAACATTTGAAGTGGGTGGAGCCCTAGGGACCGAATTCTAACCTGGGGCCTGAACCTCCTCCCAGGAAGCCTGAGTGAGCCTTGAAAGGCTTGGGAAAGGCCCTCATCAGTGTCCACAGCTGAGCTGATGCCTGCTTGCTGGTGGGCACAGCTCTTTTGAAGTCCCTGAAGGTGTCTGCACTGACGATTGTGGAGAGAGAAAGTGTGAGGCTTTTCGCGTGGACGTTCAGTGCATACACCAGCCCACTGAGCTGAGTATTCCAGTTCAAAGCTGGTCTCCACCCTGTGGGACTTTACCCTACAGCTGCGGGATTCTTATGTCCAGGTTCTTGTGTTCAGGAGTCGAAGGCCGAGACCCGAACACACATAGATTAAGGCAGAGTTTATCAGAGGAAAGAATGAAACCCAAGGACATAAAGTCCTAAAGGGCACGAGAGCTGAAAAGAACTCACAGACATGGAGTCTGTGAGGGGCAAGGCAGCCACAGATGGCAGGGTCAGGGGTGTTTATAAACCTGGGTACGTGGCTTTTCCTCGTTGGTTATCTCCAGCTTCTGCAAACCTGATCGGGGCTTTTAGTTCTCTATGTCTGATTGGTCTGTTGATGTGGGCGTGGGGGATAGGGATGGAGGGGAGAAAGGGGCTCAGCCCAGTTCATGTTGTGTTCAACCTTATGGCCAAGCTGTTTCTTTTGAGGAACTTGTCTCTGTGGAGAGCTCATCGCCATACACTTTCATGAACAGCAGGTTGGAGGCAGTCGGCGACCTTATCTCTGTGGGGGATTGGAATCAGTTCCTGCAGACTGGCAGGGCGTGTTCCTTCAGGATAATCCCTAGGGTGAGGAATACGTAGGTATGCCACCACACTTGACCCTAGAGAACGCTAAGCTTCCCCTCAGGCATGGGCGAGGGCAGAGATATGAAGGATGTCCTGCAGCACCCAGGACAGACCTACAGCCAGGGATCTCCTGCCCTGCATGACACTTAAAGATGTGGTTCAGTTGCTGGACCGCTTGCCTCTCATGAACAAAGACCTGGGTCCCATCCCCAGAAACAGTTTACACTGGGTAAGGTGGTGCACATCTATAATCTCTGTCCTCGAGAGGAGGCAGGAGGATTGGAAGTTCAAGGTCATCCTTGGCTAGAAGGATATCTCAGTCAACTTGAAGTGTGACTCTCTCCCTTCCATCCCTCCCTCCTTCCCTCCCTCCCTCCCTCCTCCCTCCCTCCCTCCCTCCCTCCCTCCCTCCCTCCCTCCCTCCCTCCCTCCCTCCTTCCTTCCTTCCTTCCTTCCTTCCTTCCTTCCTTCCTTCCTTCCTTCCTTCCTTCCTTCCTTCCTTCCTTCCTTCCTGTCTCTCTTTCAAGTTCAAAATATTTCATTGGCTTTTCCTGTGGACCAGTTATTGTTTTAAGCACTAAGATACAACACTAAACAAAGTAGACAGAGCTTCTTTAAAATTATTATTTATTTTTTACTCTTGCCTCCCCAAGCTCTTACAATCTTACCGACCGATTCTCATTTTGTTCTGAGTCTTGGGGGTGAGACTTGACAGTATCCTCTCTCGTTTGATACAAAATGGTGCCAAGGTTGTAACACCTGGTTTACATAAAGATATTGAGAAGACAGCTGGTACCCAGGAGTGAGAAACTCCCAACTCGAGGACTCCTCCCGCCCCAAGTGGTGTTGGGTATTGTTGCTGATGGCTGCTGGGTCAGGCCCCTCCTTGTGTCTGCTGGGCCTGTCCACCTAGTTGTCTGTCTCTTGTTTTATTATTTTGCCCTTTGTGAGTTAGACAAAGCCGTTGCTGAGTCAGCGTGCCTTATCACGACATCGGTCCCCAATACTGGTCTTTCCCCCACCCCCGTAACTCCCCTGGTGGGCTTGTGCCTGGCGATCTCCAAACAATCCCTTTTAGCTACTCAAGAAATGTGAGATGACATTTTCTGAAATCGCTGCTTTGTAAAAATGCCAAGTCTAATCTCCCGGCACAGGGCGCTTTGTGGAAATCAGAACTGACTCAGGGAGCTGTGGCCGCGCTGGGCCACAGGCGCGCATGCTGGGGACACGTGGCCAGACGCTTGCTTTCCACCTAACGCAGCTCAGAGAGGCTGAGCTTACGGACAGTGAGGGTTTCTAGGAGGAGTCTCCAGCTAAATGGACCTGCATGCATGTTAGAACTTGTCTGAGAGGCCCGCATGGATGTTAGAACCTGTCCGAGAGGCCCGGATGCATGTCAGAACCTGTCCAACCTTGCGCTATCCCGTCTAATCCTTGCTTTTTTTTTTTAAAATTTTTTTATTATTATTATTTATTCAACTGTGTGCATATGCGTGTGTATGTGCGCGCGCGTGTGTCTGTGTGTGTGTGTGTGTGTGTGTGTGTGTGTGTGTGTGTGTAGAACCACGGACGAATTCGTGAACCACCATGGACGCCTCCACATCCTTCTGCCCGGGATTCACAGGCTCTGCCCTACCAGGACCAGAAGCGCAGGCCACCCCCGCTTCCGCCTGGCGTCTATACGTGGGATCTGGGATCCGAACTCAGGACCTTCCGTCTGCAAGGCGGAGGCTTAACCCCTGAGCCACCTCTCCAGCCCCTAGTCCTTGCTTTTATTCAGAGCCTTTGACCGGAAGCAGGCCGATTCGTTTCTACTGAAGAAATTGGTGTCTGCAGGGGGCTCCATAGTTGCCTTTAAAGCTCTCTTATTTGATCCAACTGCCTTTCAAACGCATAAAGGAAGCAGGCGCAAGTTTGATTGTCCCTTCTTTAAAGCAGGGTCTCAGGAAGCCCAGATTGGCCTTGAACCCACTATGTAGCGGAGGATGACCTTGAACTTCTGATCATCCTGCCTGCACCTCCTGAGTTCTGGGATTATGGGTGTGCAGGGCTGGATCCCCAAGGCACAGCTTTGTACATGCTCAGTAAACACTCGAGCAATTGAGCTGCATCCTTAGCTCCAGAAGTTTGGTCTTTTAAGAAACAGTAAAAGGTTGGCGTTATAGCTCAGTAGTAGAGAGCTTGTCTACTGAGACCAAGGCCCTGGGTTCTATTTTTATAAGAGAGAGAGAGAGAGAGAGAGAGAGAGAGAGAGAGAGAGAGAGAGAAACAAGGTGACTTCCCAAAGTGGGAGAACTGTGAGTCAGAAGCCAGCCAAGGCTACATAGTAAGTTCCAGGCCTGACTGAAGTACCTAACAAGGCCCTATCTCAAAAAACTAATAGGCATTGTGGGTGGGTGGGGTTCGGGAAGAGTGGAAGGGGTAAGGGTAGATATGATCAAGATACATTGTACAAATAAAATTGTCAAGGGATTAATAAAAACAAAACAACCAAAAAAAGCAAAGCCCTGGGCTGGGGAGATGGGTTGACAGTTAAAGCATTTGCCATGCAAGCAAAAGGACCCGACTTCAGATCTCCAGATCCCAAGTAAAATGCCAGGTGGGTGTGGTGACCTGCCTATAATTCAAGTCTGGAAGTCAGAGACTGGGGATCTTCAGAGCAAACAGACTAGACAGGCTTGCCCTGTCGAGGAGCTCTGGGTTTGATTAGACATACTGACTCAAAGAGTAAGGGGGAGAGTGGTGGGAATGATTCTGTCAGGCCTCTTGTGCACACATGCACAGACGAACGTGTGCTTGTATACATATGTACCAGCACATGGATGGGAACACGCATGCACACAGATACCCTATAAACATGTATGCATGAAAAATGTTTAGAAAAAAAAAAAAAGAATGCCAGCCCAAAGTGTGGTTTAGAGGGATGGATGGAGGCTGGAGATATTGGCTCAGGAGTTAAGACTCTGCCTCCAAAACAGAAGGGCCTGAGTTTGAATTCCAGGTCTCACATAAAAAATGCCAGGGAAACGGTGGCAGCAGCCTATGTGTCTGGCCCTGGTGAGCAGAGCCTGGGAATTCCCAGAACAAAGCAAAAAGGAGGTAGAAGTAATCACTTTGGTCCTCCACAGGGACATACAGTGCCCTCTGATACACACATACACACACACACACACACACACACACACTTAAATAAATGAATAATGAATGAATGAATAGAAAAAAATTTTAAAAAGGATGGATGGGATTAATACTTAATACATACATGCCTGAGAATATCACAGTGAATTCTATTACTTTATATAATGAATATGTGTTCAGAATTGTAACAAACAGATACAACGATCAGGGGAAGCCAGAGAAGCCTACGGAACTCTGGCCCATCTAAATCCTTAGGTTTATATATCGGGTACTTATAGGGGGAAGGAGAGAGTGTAGTCTGGTTACTAGTCAGCCAATTCTTTTTTTTCTCTCTCTGTTTATAGCATCTTTATTAGTCAGCCGATTCTTAAGAAAGGAAAACACCTTTGCTTTGGGTGAATAAGGGATGGGTCAAGATGGAAAGAAGGCGGAAGCCCAGACAGTCTTCCTCCATCTTCTGCTTCTGAGCTGAAGAAAACCACTCAAAAAGATGGTTGCGACTACTGGGGAGTTCAGGGCTGCTTTTCCTGGATACAAACAGGCTAATTAGCAAAGTCCGAAGACTTGGTTTTGAACTTCCCATAATGCTGTAAATGGGGAGGAAGGGTGGATGGGGGTATGTGTGCATGTGGGCAAATGCTTCAAAACCTGGAAACAGTGGTGAAGGGAGCAGGCTTCCCCACCTTGGGCAGCCACAAGCAGACAAGGATAGAAGACCTTGGGGCAGAGCGTCAAAAACGGCGTCCTCCCATCTCTCTGGAGGAAAGCAAGCCTTACGAGCCATCGTGTCTCCTTGGGAGAATCTTTTTTTTTTTTTTATTATTATTATTTATTCAACTGTGCGCATGTGCATGTGTATGTGCGCGTGCGTGTGTGTGTGTGTGTGTGTGTATGTGTGTAGAACCACGGACGAATTCGCGAACCACCATGGACGCCTCCACCTCCTTCTGCCCCGGGATTCACAGGCTCCGCCCTACCAGGACCTGGCGTCTATACGTGGGATCTGGGATCGGAACTCGGGACCTTCCGCCTGCAAGGCGGAGGCTTAACCCCTGAGCCACCTCTCCAGCCCTCCTTGGGAGAATCTTAAAGCTGTAAGCCAGATCCTCACACATGTTCACACATGCACATACATGGACACATGCTCCTCAACTAGGAGGTAAGAATACCAACGATGGATGTGGCATTGCCAGCCCTCGCCCCACAGCTTGCTGCTGCCTGGCTCTGGACTGAGGTCAGTAGAGGTTGCTGATCCCTGGGCAGATGCAGCGGTCTTTATCCCCACCCCCAAGCAACTCCAATAAGCCAGTAGGGCATGGTTGTGCACACCTGCAAAATACCGGCGCACGGAAGGCTGAGGCAGGAGGATCATGAATCTGAGGTCAGCCTGGGCTACATAGCGAGATCCTGTCTCAACCCATACCACCAAGAAGAAGCTGGATGTGGGGGTGCACAGCTGTAATCCTAGCCCTGGGGTGATGGAGGCAGGAAGAGCAAGAGTTTAAGTTCAGCCTCTGCTGCAGAGTAGCTAGTAAATTCCACTTTGCCTACATGAGACTGTATTTTGCCAGAACTCACCTTGGGCACTTTTGTAAAAAAAAAAATTTGTCCCATGTTTTATTTTTTTCATAATCATACAAGCTCAATAGGTACCCCTGTCCTTTCCCTCCTTCCTCCCCTCCCCAGTCATCCCCCCTTGCACTCTCCCCCTTTCCCCCTTCCTTTAACCCCCCTCACTCCCTCCTCCTTTCCCTGTGCCTCACCCTTCCTTCCTGGATCTCCTTTTGTGTGAATGCCAAACCTCCCTCTGAATCCTCCACCCTAGTGAGGGTTCAGGACTCAGTGGCATAGCCCTGAGCTCTTTCTTGGGCGCCCCATTAGTATGGGAACTCTTTATAACTGTTTAATTCCTTGCCTGTAAGGATCCTACTGCCTGGAGCCTTCTCCCCTATGATCCATGCTAGACTTTAGGGGGTCGTTAACATGTCAGCCATTGTGCAAGTCAGGCAAAGTCCAATTCTGGCTGCTGCAGCCCTAACTTGTGTGGAGTGTCTTGCATATCATTGGTCCTCCCATCTTTTAGGCCCTTACAATCTTGCTGCCCCCTTTTCCACAAGGTTCCCTGGGCTTTAGGATGGGGAGCGATTTGGCTGGTCTGGTTCCAGGTGAATAATGTAGGAGGGTCTTTGGCGTTCTGAATTATGGTTTGTTGTGGTTTTCAGTTTTGCTTTTCCTGCACTGTTGGACACTTTTGATTGGTCGCGGGCAGCATCCTAACCCTCTCTCTGCTTCCCCCACCTCTCCCCAGGTCTGGATGAAATCCAGTGCTCACTGCCCCTGGAGAACCGGAGGGTGGCCCTGCATGAGCTGTCTGAGGCCAGCTTCAGCGAGTGTAAGTTCAGCCTGTCCCTCACCGACCTGTTCATCATCATCTTCTCGGGCGTGGCCGTGTCCATCGCCGCCATCATCTCCAGCTTCTTCCTGGCCACCGTGGTGCAGTGCTTCCAGAGATGCTGCCCCCAACAAGGACACGGAGGATGAAGATGATGACGAGGATGACTGAGCCATCTCTTCCCACTCCTCGCTTTCCCACACCAAGCCAGATGCGGTGTCTCTAGGAGGAAGAGCAGAGAGAGCCCCAGATGGAAGCATCGCTTCCCCCCCACCCTGGCAGGGAAGATGGAGCTCGCCTAGGTGCACCAGCTGGGACGTCTGATCCCACAGCGTAGAATCAGCAGAGTAGAGAAGCAGGAAGGGTCGAAGCGCAGCTCCCGGGCAGAGCCCGGAGTGTGTGCGTGTGCGAAGGTCGCTCGTGACTCACAGCTTTAAAATCCTCCGGAGGAACTGGGGAAAGCCTTGCAGCTTTGAATCTGAGATATGTACTGTCCCTCTTTTGACCTGCACCAGAGACCTTGGCCATCTCCTTCCCCCCCCAGAGAATGGTAGCTCCCTCGATCAGGGTTCTGGTTCAGCTCCTTGGACTTTCAAAAGAGCAGAAATTATTCTCTTTTCAGAGTAGGTCCCAGCAGCTTTGGGTTGCTAGATCCCAGAACAAATAAACTTACGTGCAATGGATGGTTTTTGTGTCTTTCCTCAATTCCTATGTGAAAACCTAACCCCCAATGTGATGTGAGGTGGTCATATAGCCCTCCCCAAGGGATTAGTGCCCTCCTGATAGAGATTCCAGAGACCTCCTTTGCTCCTTCTGCCACGTGAGGACCCAGCAAGAGGCTGATTGTCTGTCAACCAGGAGGCGAGTCTGTGCAGGAAGCTAATTGATCTCTAACTGATCTCCAACTTCCAGCCTTCGGAACTGTGAGAAATAAATGTCTTTGATTTGCAAGCCATCTGGTCTATGGACTTTTGTTAATAACAGCCAGAATAGACCAGGGAACGTGTGTCGCTGAAATAGCACCAAGGAGAACAGCTCAGAACTGGCGGAAGGGTGCTAGTTGTGGTCTGGTGGAAAGCTGTTAATAACACCGATTCTCATTCTAAGGGGTGGTAACGTGCGCAGGATGGACAGTGTGTCCAGTTGTGACAGCTGCTTTGCTCCGAGTCTCTCTCCCCTCGGGCAGGGGGGGGGTTTTCCTCCCGAGGCCCACCTCAGTCAGTACCGTTCTTGCTGCTGATATAGTTTTGAACTGGCCATTACTGGGGAACTCCCTTGGAGGTCAGGAGGTGGATAAGGAGGTTACATTTAAACAAGGGCTGGAGGGATGGCTCAGGGGTTAAGTTGCTGCCTCATAAGCAGAAGGTCCTGAGTTCAGATCCCAGGTTCCATGTAAAAATACTAGGTGGGAATGGCAGTGGCCTCTATTTCCAGCCCTGGAAGGTGGAGCCTGGGAAACTCCAGAGCAAAGCAAAGAGGAGGTAGCACAATCTAGGGTGATTCCTGAAGTCACCTTTGGGCTTCCACAGGTATACACAGTGCCCTCTGATACATATGGATGGACACACACACACACACAGAGGCAAAAAAAAAAAAAAAAAAAAAAAAAAAGAAAAAAGAAAAAGAAATTGAGGGCTGGAGAGATGATTTAGGGGCTAAAGCCTTTGTCTTGCAAGCACATAAAAATGCTAGGTGGAAATGGTGTCAGCCTGCATTTCTGGTCTTGGAAGGCAGAGCCTGGGAAACTCCAGAGTAAAGCAATAAGGAGGTAGGATGATTCCTCATGTCACCTTTTTTGGGTCTACACACACACACACACACACACACACACACCACCGCTGGGCATGTTGGTATACACCTGTCATTCTAGCACTCACTTGGAGGAGGACAGAGGCAGGAGGACTACCACAAGCTTGAGGCTAGCCTGGGCTACTACAGACTACACAGTGAAAGCCTGTCTCAAGCAGAACAAAACCTGACACTGGGACTCTGGTGGCCTCAGGGTGTGCATGATATTTCTTTGGAACATAGGCTGTGACAGGCAGTATTTTCTGGGATGTGGGGCGCAGCACTTTATTTCAGAGTCATTATGAAGCAAACAGTCACAGTTAATGCAAGATAACTTGCACTGGCAGTGTGGAGCTGGGTTATGGGGTGCAAGCTGGACCAGAAGCTCCCAGGAAGCTCCTGGAAAATTTCAGGAAATTACTTTTTCTTTTTTTTGGAGGGGGGAGTGCTACTTTTTATATGTTGCACATACCATACATTTCGCAAACAGGATTTTTTGGTCATACTTAAATTTATATTTTATTTTATTTTTTAACATTTATTATTAATTTCTGCTCATACAAACTTAACAGGTACACCAGTCTCCTCCCTCCCTCCACCTACCCCCAACCCCCTGCTGCTCCCTCCCCCTCCTCCCCATCCCCCAGTGCCTCCCCCACCAATCCCTGGAGCATCCTTTAATGTGCATGCTAAACTCTCCTCTGGGTCCTCCTATCCGATGAGGTGCAAGGACCCAGGGGTATTTCCCAGAACCCTTTCCTGTGTTCCCCTTAAGCTTAGGAACACTATTGTGACTGTCAGTCCCTAGCCTCCAAGGATCCTAGTGCCTTTAGTCCATGCTAGACTTTGTGGGGTCAATAATGTGTTGGACATAGCACAGGTCATGCAAAGTCCTATTATGATTGCTTCGGCTCTAACTTGTGTGGAGTATCTTGCATATCATTGCTCCTTCCATCCTTGTGCTCTTACAATCTTACTGCTCCCTCTTCCGCAAATTTCCCTGAGCTTCAGGATGGGGAGAGATTAGGCTGGCCTAGTTTCAGGTGATTGATATAGAGTCTCTGATGTTCTGAATTATGGTTTGTTGATTTTTTTTTTTTTCTGTTTTGCTGCTCCTGCAATGCCCTTGGTTCCATCCTGATGGGTATTGGATGTCACCCCCTGGCCAGAGATAAAAAACTGTTAAATTAGAGTCTTGTTATAAGAGTATATTCAAAGGTAGATGGAATAAAAGTAGGAGACCGCGGTGAGAGAGGGGTCAATCATCCATTTGCAAAATGGTTACTTTCTAACAGGCAGCTTATATGCCCTCCCCTTCTGGTGAGATCATACCCCATCAGTTGCATATGATCAGGAAGGAAAGTCTGTGAACTTAACCAGATGTCTCATTACTTACTTGCAGTCCTTGATGGTGGCCTATTTTGTCTGCTGTAACATGGTCCCCTCTCTCCTTGTTTCTGGTGGGGCCCTCTTTCCCCATCCCTCCTGTTTACAATCTTTACAATTACTGTAGCTATTACAGAGATTTCACAAACAGGATTTTTGATGAAGGTATCTAACAATGACACAAACAAATAATACCCATCTTATGTTTCCTTCCTCCCATTCCTCTGTCTTTGCTTCTAGAATCTTCACTGAGATTTTGCTGAGTGTCTATGAAAACATTAAATAAGAAAGACAAGAAAAGAAAATTACCGCTGCAAGGAGTAGCAATTCCCAGAAGTAGAAAACACGAAGTCTTGGGACAGAGAGGAACTCCTAGGCGGCACTCTGGCGTGGCTAGATGAACTACACATCAAGATTGCCCAGAGAAACCAAGAAACAGACCCCCCGGGAGCTCTATCAAGAGATTCGTTGAAAGGATGGCTGGCGAGATAGCTTGATGGGTAAAGGTGTTTGCTGCCGAGACTGATGAGCTGATCTCAATCCCTGGAATTCATAAGACGAAAGAAGAGAATCGACTCTTGCAAGTTGTTCTCCGATGGCACATGCCATAGCAAAAGTGGTGTGTGTGCATGAGAGAGATTCCTTATCAGGAACCCGCCCACGTCACTGTGGAGGATGAGAAGTGATGTGCTGTTGGCGGCAGACAGGTCAGCATGTGGCACAGTTGGAGCCGGAGGCCAGAAGTCTGAGTTCAGTAGTTGGGAGAGGCGCATCTCTCTACTTCCACCTTTGTGTTCTATTCAGGCCCTGCCGGGATTGTATAACACCCAACGTTGTGGCACCCAGTGTCCCTATTCAACCGCATCCAGTCACACCCTCTCCAGATGCACTCGGAAGCAAAACACCTGAGCAACCGTAGCCTAGTCAGACTCACGGAACTAACTGTCACCTCCCAGACTTTCCCAGCTTCTGATTGGGTATCTGCAAGCGGAGGCCTGTCTTCCCATCTCGTCTTACCTCCTGGCCTCCCTTCTTCCCTGCTTGTGTATGACTCTCTCTCTCTCTCTTCCCTGTCTTCCTCTATCCTCCCTCTCCTCAAAGGCACTGTGTGCGCCTGTGGAAGCCCAAGGGTGGCTTCAGGAATCAACATGGATTGCTTCTATCTTCTTTTTTGCTTTGCTCTGGGGTTTCCCAGGCTCTGCCTTCCAGAGCTGGAAGTATAGACTGCTGCTATTCCTGCATGGTGTTTTTTTTTTGTTTGTTTTTTTGTTTTTTTTTTATGGGATCTGGGAATCTGAACTTGGGTCCTTCTGCTCATGCGGCAGAATCTTAACCCCTAGGCCATCTCTCCAGCTCTAGTCTCTTGTGTTCGCTCTTCCTTTACCCCTAAACCTTTGCTAACACTCTCAATCACCCTATCACTTCCTAGCAATCTGACGGTCTAGCTTTGACTGGGGACCCAGCCCTGCCTGCACGGTGCTAGCCCATGCCGACCAGAGACTGAGAGATACACGTGCATGGATCGCTTTTCCCATAATGAAGAAGTTCTGCCCTGAACACCCCAGCCACCTCTGCCTCCACACAGCCACCTTCTTTCCCCCATGGTCCCAATGGCTTCACATGGTCCCAGTTATAGGCTTGAATTCTGAGTGCCATTTGTAGCTGGAGGTGGGTGGATTTTCTGGTTTCAGTTGTGGCTGTTCTGTCCACGCAATCAAGAAAGCACTGAGTTTGACATCCTGCTGCTACCCGCTGAACCAGCGACAACTGTCTTGACTAAAAACCTCTTTTTCTTCGTGTCTTCTAGTGGCCTCGAGGGTTAAGGAACTGAGGACTGGCAAAGCTGTCCATTTCAGACCTGTGCATTGAAGCCTTCTTATATCTGCTCAGAACCTAGACCTGCCATGACCTTAACAGGAGTCTGATACTTACATATGTGTGAAGTACATGAAAGGGAGGATGGATTGATAGATGCATGTGTGGGCTAATGGAAGGGTGAATATGTGGTAGTGGGTGGATAGACAAGTAGGTGGATGGATGGAGGGAGAGCTTAGTGGGTTGCAGATGGACAGATAATAGATGGTGTTTAGGTGGATGTCAGGTGGGCGAGTTATAGATGAGTAGGTGAACACGTGAGTAGATGAATAGGTGGATGGATAGGTAGACAAGAGGGTTGTAGATGGGTGGGTGGCTGATTAGATGGGTGGGTGGATAAATAAGTAGGTGGATGTGATAGGTAGCAAGAGGGTTGCAGATGGATGGGTGGTTGATTAGATGGGTGGCTTATGGATGGTAAGTGGGCTGGATAGATGGGTGAATATGTGAGGGGGAGAATGGATTGGTAGAGGGGTGGGATGCTTGAATTCATGGGTGGATTATAGCTGGGTGGCTGGGTGAATGTGGTGAGTAAGTATGTGGTACATAAAGTAGTTGGGGGACAAATTTCCTGCCCTGTTTCAGGACTTGAAAGCCATTGAGGCCAGAAAGACTTGCGCTGTAGCAAAGAAAAGAAATTCCCCACTGTGTCCTTCAGAGAGATCACAAGGACAGAGCTATGAGCCCAGGGCTACGGTGTTGTCAGAAGCCACCTGCGTGTTCCATTCCTGACCATTTGCTCTGCTCTGTCTCAGCTGAGGCTGCTGATTGCAGATGTGACCCCAGGCGTCACACCTGGTCTTTCCCCTGAGAGCTGGCAGAATGAGATCCAAGGTCCTGAGGTTCCCTTTCCAACCAGTGGCTTGGAGTCGAGGCTGCGGGCTGAACGATTTTCACTTGTGACCATCTGACCCCTAATTACTTCGGTTAATTACTTGGATGGGTTTTCTGTGCAAAAAGAGCAGAAAGCCCAGGGATGTGGGAAGGGATGTCCTTCATCTGTCCTTTTGTCTACCATCTGCTCCTGAGGGATGAGACCAGGCAGGAGGTGAGACTTTTCAACTCCCCAGAGATTTATTCTTTGAGCCAACAGAGAGGAGGTCAGTTTTGGTTTTGGGGGTCTGCTCAAGAGTTGATTCTCTGGCTAATCTTGTATCCTCTAAAGTGACTGATTGCTTATGGGGAAGGGGCAAAGAGAAGGAGGGAGAAGGAGGCATGAGGCAGGGAGAGACAAGACCCTAGGTCATTGTCCAACGTGGAATTAACCTCTTCTGCTTCTCCTGGCTTCTCTCTTCCGTTCCTCACGGAGGGAAAGGCCAGTGTGGGGAGCTGTGTCCGGCGCACAGAACAGATGTTTACAGGGTGTAGGCCCCGCCTACTTATCCTTGCTTGGCACTGTGGCATTCAGAAGGCAAGGCAATTGCTGCAAGCTGGAGGTTAGCTTAATCCTTAAGGTTAGTCCCTTAAGAGCTATGTCAGCTAGAGCTACATGGTGAGACCTTATGCCAAAGTAATAAACAAGCAAAAAAAAAAAAAAAACAAAAAACAATAAATAACATTAGGAGGATTTGATTTGCAGGCCAGTTGGGTTGTGTATCTAGTTCAAAGTCAACCTGCCTGACAGAGTGAGACCCTGTCTCAAAATAGTAAAAGAAGAATAGGGCCAGCGAGAGGGTTTAGTAGATTAGGCGCTGCCTGGAAACCTGGAGATCTGAGTTCAAGTCCTGGAAGCTCACATGGTAGAAGGAGAGAGATGACTTTTGAACGTTGTGTTCTGACTTCCACCCTTGGGTCTTGCCATGTTCTTTTTCTCTTTAAACAAACAACAAACAAACAACAAACAAACAAACAAGCAAGCAAGCAAGCAAGCAAACAGAATATTAAAAAAATAAAACAAGAATCCATAAACAAAATAGGACTGCTATTATCCTTATTTTTTTAAATCCACATTTCTATTTAGTCTTGGATTTTTCATGGCCTGTGTGTGTGTGTGTGTGTGTGTGTGTGTGTGTGTGTAATGTATAGTGTGTAGTGACTGTGTGATTATGTGCACCAATGTACACATATGTGTGGCTAGAGAGGGACAGTGGGCATCTTTCTCCATTGCTCTTTGCTTTATTGTCTCAAGACAGTAAATCTAAAGTTTACCATCCAGCGAGGCTGCCTGACCGGGGAGGAGGACGTGGTGGAGAATTTTGCTCAGGGGTCTGAAGTCCCTCTCTTATTTTTACAGGTATGCCCTCTGCAGGGGACTTGGGTAGGGGGAGGACAGGTGGAGTTGGCATCGCTGCAGGCCACCTCATTACCCCCCCAGGACTGATGGCCTCTGTCTCCTACCTCCCCCTCTGCCCTGACAATTCTCTCTAGGACTGTCTGGCTGACTTTCCTCTGTTCCAGTGGAGGGGCAGGGCAGGCTATGCTTCTGTCGTCCAGACAGACTGAAGGACCCCAGCCCGGGTCCTACAACAGAAGGGTACATACAGACTTGTGGAATTGATAGTGTTGCTGTTTAGATGGGGTTTTATGGGGTCCAGGGTGTTCTTGAACTCCCTGGGGAGCTAAGGATGCCCTTGAGCTCCAGATGGCTGGGAGTCCAGGCCTGCACTGCTGGGTGGCAACATCCACTGACATTGTGCGTCAGAGCTGACAGGCAGGAGCCCTGAGGAGCGGAGGTCACCTGTCTCCACTGCTCAGGTGTCCTGGCCCTTCCGTGGCCGAGCTCCTTTCCTTCATTCTTCCTCCCTCTCTGCCCTCTGCCCTCCGGCAAGTTCAGTGGAGGAAGGGACCTGGGCACCCAGCCCCATTCCCTGACCTGCGGTCCTCACACTAAGACATTATATACCGGATGCCTATGCGTTCTCATCAGCACTTGACCTGACCACAGAACCCACAAGCCACAGCAGCGGCGGACCCAGTCACAGGGTCGTGGCCTGAGGATGGTTGAACTTCGCTTCCCTGTCACTGGTCATCAGTAAGTTTCTGCAGAGAAAACCATGAGCGATGGAGACGATGGAAGCTGCCGTCTGAGGACGTTAGACTTGGAGGACCCAGTCACGGGGTTGGGAGGTAGGTGTTGGTGGGTAGGGGGTGCAGAGGAGGGCTCCGGACAACACAGAGGAGAACCAGACAGCCAATTCCCTGTCAGCTGCACTCCAGCCTCGAGCTGTAGGTGACTTTCAGACCTTGGGGAGAAAGGCCCCCTCGGTGCGCCGGGGCTAGTTCATGTCCCCTGAGATGCGCTGCTGCCCAAGGTGACTGCTCCACGGTTTATCTCTCCCTGACACTCCTCCCACCAGCGATGAGGTGGCAGCTTCAATAGACCCAAAGCACACTGGGAGGAGCCGGGACTGCGCACATTTTCTTTCAGGAGGCAGAAAGGAGAGAGGAGAGCTGGTTGATAACCAAGAAGAATGGCTGAGCCGCTGAAAGACTTTGGCTAAATCCACAGACTTGGGAAGGGCAGTCGCGGGGTGGGGGAAGCTGCCTGCCTAATTTACTCATCTATCACTCTGACCAGACTGTGTTCAAAGGCAGTCAATGACATTGTGGACAATCCATGTCAATCCCCTTTCAATCCCCCAAACAAAGCAAAAAAAAAACAAAACAAAACAAAAAAAAAAAAAAACAAAACAAAGCATAGCTCTTGCATCAAGTTCCTTGGTGCCATAGCAGAGACCTGAACTTTTAGGGGAATCTGGGTAAAGTGAAAGAAAGATGTGTGTGTGTGTGTGTGTGTGTGTGTGTGGTGTGTGTGTGTGTGTGTGTATGTGTGAGAGAGAGAGAGAAAGAGAGAGAGAGAGAGATTGTATTACTATTGGACTGAATTCTAAGGCGTCTGCAACTTAGCCATTCTCTCTCACCTTGGAAACGACCTTTGATTTTTCAGAATCCACTTTTCCTTTGCTTCTCTGTATAGTTCAGCAGGTAAAATCTTGCAGGACTATCTATTGCTTCTGCTGCCTGTCTTGGTCTCTTGGGTTTGCCTAAATCAATGCATATTGTTACGGGGTTTCTGTCTAGGCTCCTGTATCCCTGATTCAAAGATTGAAACTGGGACCCGATTGAATGGTTCAAGTAATATTTATTGAAAAGCAAGGAAAAGGACACCTGGTTGCTTGGGAGAATCAAGGGGGAGTAAGAAACTGTCTCTGACTATTAGGGAGCCAGAGGGGAGGCAAGACCACTCCAAGTCTTGCTCAGAAGCTCTGGCCCCTGAATGCCTCTTTTATGCATTTTTGGAGGATAGAAAAGGGAAACTTTCTATTGGTTTCCTCTCTGACCTTTGATTGATGGTCTCTGGAGGGACTGGTTGGAAGGTCTTGCTGGAAGGCTTCATGGGGGACCTCCTGCTGGGGTACCCATGTGCTCATGCAGTATAAGTTTTAGCTCCCCCAGTGCAGTGCTGTCTTTCACACAGACTTATGGCCTGGCATGATTTCCTCTGGTTTCCTTCTCCACTCTCACTGCCTATTGGACTCTACCCCCATTAAGAGATGATCAAATATATAAACTAGATATGATAAATAGATACAATAAATGATAAATAGATATGATAGATAAGTAGATAGACAGACAGACAGACAGTGAGACAGACAGACAGATAGATAGGCAGACAGGTAGGTAGATAGATAGATAGATAGATAGACAGACAGACAGATGGATTCACTACTGGAGGATATGACTCATTTGCTAGAGTATGTACGGCATGTACCCAGTCCTGGGTTCCATCCCCAGCATTAGCATGTAACCCAGTGTGGTGGCACATGCTGGCATTGGGAAGGTGTGGGCAGGAGAATCTGGAGTGCAGGGTCTTCCTCAGCTACAGTGTGAGTTTGAGGTCAACTTGGACTACATGGAAGGATTCAAGGACAACAGGGTAGATAAATAGGCTCCATTCTATACCTCTAAAGGATTAAAGATGATGCATGTTCCCTTCGCTGGATAACTCAAGGGGGGAAAAGCAACAAGACTAAGCTTCTAAAAGCATTTTATTCTCTATCTGTTCATTTATTTATCCACACAGCTGACAATGGCGTGCAGGGCCTCGTACATTCAAGGTGAGTGCTCTACTACCAACTCACAGTCCCAGTCTCAAAGGCCTTTTTTTTTTTTCTTTAAATGTATTTACTTACTTATTTAGCATGTGTGGATGAGAGTGTGTGTGTGTATACAAAGGCACTTGAGTATGTGTGCCTGTGTGCCTTGGGAATTACCTGGATTGCTCTGTCTCCTTATTTCTTTGCTCTGGGGTTTCTAAGGCTCCATCTTCCAGGGCCGGAAGTGTCGGCCATCATTTCTGCTCAGCATTTTTAGGTGGCATTCGGGGGTCTGAACTCAGGTCCTTTTGCTTTGAACAAAGACTTTTAACCCCTGAGCCCTCTCCTCAGCCCCTTTGTTTATTTTTATTTGCTTTGTTTTTCCAGTTGCCATTTCCTTTCCCTGGGCACCAGGGGCTCCCCCGGGCTGAATGCTTCTCAGGCTGGCACAGTGTCGGGAGGGCTGTTTCTGAGCATCAGCGCCCTCTCCCGACGAAAGAGGGCTTCGGAGTTCTACAGGGGCCGATTTCACCCTTCTGTCCCCGCACAGAAGTAGGTCATGAATCTGCTCCTGCAGATCTCCCTGTCAGAATGGGAGCTGGTGCCCAGCCCGCCCTTGATGGAAAGTGATGGAAGGCTTAATAGATTATTTCCCACCCAATAAGCTTCAGAATGCATTGGAGATGTCAGGAGTGGGGAGTCAGACCACAGTGTTAAGTGTCAGGAGAAAAACCACCATGTTTTGACAGCAAGTTTGCTTTTAGACAATTTCCAGCGCCCTCTCATGAATATGCATATGCATAAAGAATGATTGAACAAGAAGCAATTACCTCCTGCACACTGTATATTTTTCTTTAAAAATGTCTGTGTGTCTGAGTCCTTACACCTCATTAGGGTGGAGGACTCAGAGGGAGGTTTGGCATTCACACAAGGGGATGCTCCAGGGAGTGTGAGGGAGAGGGGAGGTATTGGAAAAGGGGGAGGAAAGGGATGACGGGAAGGAGGGGAAGTGCAGGGGTAGAGGATGAAGGGAGGGGGAGGACCGGGGTACCTATTGAGCTTTTATGATTGGGGAAAAATACTAGAAATAAAACCAGAGACTAGAAACAAATAAAAAAAAGTCTGTGTGTGTGTGTGTGTGTGTGTGTGTGTGTGTGTGTGGCTACGGGGGATAGAACCCAGGGCCCATGCATGCAAGGCTAGTATTCTTCAGTTGAGCCCCTGTTCTCTTTTCCTGTGAGACACCACTCATACCCAAGCAACTTAAAGGGAGAAAGGGAGATTTATTCAGCTTACTGTTCCAGAGGGGAGATGTAGTCTCTTACGGTGAAAAAGGTGTGGCTGGTGGCAGAACTGGGCAGAGGCTTAAGTCACTGCAGGCATCATGGATGCTCAAACTGCAAACTCCAAGAGCCGACTCATTAACTGCAGCAGGGCAGGGCTAAGCAATCTTTGACTGCCTTCCTCCAATGAGACTCTGCTTCCTAAAGGTGCCGCAACTTTCCCAAACAACTAAAGATTCAAATACATAAGCCTGCAGACAGCAACTCATGTGTGAAACCGTGACAGCCCCTGAACCCTTGCAAGTATCATCTTTATTGTATCTGCTGTTGTCTTTTTTTTTCTTTTCTTTTTTTTTAATTAAAAATTTAATTATACATTTAAAAATTTTTTACCAGTTCCCTCCCTCCCCCCTCCTCCCCCCGAACCCCCTCCTCTCCCTCCCCATCCCCCAGTGCCTCCCCCCCAATTCCCAGAGAGTCCTTTATTGTGTACACCTAACTCTCCACTGGGTCCTCCTCTCCGATGACATCTAAGGACCCAGTGGCATTTCCATAAGCCCTTTCTCTTGTTCCCCTTAAGCATAAGATCACTACTATGGCTGTCAATCCCTTGCCTCCAGGGGTCTCGGTGCCCTTAACAGATGCTAGACTTTATGAGGGCAACAGTGCGCTGGACATTGCGCAGGGCATGCAAAGTCCCATTATGATTGCTTTGGCCCCAACTATTGTTGAGAATCTTGCAAATCGTTGCTCCTCCCATCCTTTTGCTCTTACAATCTTACCGCCCCCTCTTCCGCAAATGTCCCTGAGCTCCAGGATGGGGAGAGATTAGGCTGGCCTAGTTCTATGTGATTGATATAGTCTCTGAAGTTCTGGATTGTGATTTGTTGATTTTCTTTTGCAGTTTTGCTGCTCCTGCAATGCCCTTCACTCCATTCTGCTGGGCACTGTATGTCACCCCTTGCAGACCTTGATGGAGGCCTATTTTCTCTGCTGTAACATGGTCCCCTCTCTCCTTGTTTCTGGTGTGGCCCTCCTACCCCATCTCTCTTGTTCATAATCCTTGCAATTACTGTGTTACATAGGTTTACTTTTGAGTGTCTCAATGTGGGCTGGGTGAGTTTGGTACTAGGAGCCACCTATTAGGGAGTACATACAGCGCTTAATTTTCTGGGTTTGGGATATTTCACTTAATATAATTCTTTCTAATGACATCCATTTCCCAGCAAATTCCAGTAATTCATCATTTTTGATGGCTGAGTAGTACTCCATTGTATAGATGTACCACAGTTTCCTTATCCACTCGTCAACTGTTGGACATTTAGGTTGATTCCATGACTTTGCTATTGTAAACAGTGCTGCTATGAACATGGTCGTGCTTGTGCTATCGAGGCGAACCTCTGCTGCATGGGGGGTTATTCCCAAAAGTGGGATAGCAGGGTCATACGGCATTTCAATCTTTAATTTCTTTAAGAATCTCCAGACGGCTCGCCAGAGTGGCTGTATGAGTCTGCATTCCCACCAACAATGTAGGAGAATTCCCCTCTCTCCACATCCTCTCCAGCATTTGTCGTTGTTTGTATTGTGGATTTTTGCCATCCTGACCGGGGTGAGATGATATCTCAGGGAAGTTTTGATTTGCATTTCCCTGATGGCGAAGGAAGTGGAGCATTTTTTAAGATATTTGTTAGACATTTTACTTTCATCCCTGGTAAAGTTTCTTTGAAGTTCCAGGGCCCATTTTTTAATTGGGCCAGTGTTTTCCTTGGAGTTTAGTTTTCTAAGTTCTTTGTGCACTCTGGACAGTAGAGCTCTGTCAGATATGTGGTTAGTGAAGATTTTCTCCCATTCTGTGGGTTGCCTTTGAGCTCGTGTGACAATCTCTTTATCTGAACAGAAGCTCTTTAATTTCACAAGATCCCAACTGTTGAGAGTTGGTAGCAGTGACTGTGCCATTGGATGTCTGTTTAGGAAGTGTTGGCCTAGCCCAATCAGCTCGAGGGAATTCCCTATCCTTTCAACTATGGTTTTTAAAGTCTCTGGCCTGATATCAAAGTCCTTGATCCATTTGGAGTTAAGTCTTGTACATGGTGACAAGTACGGGTCCAGCTTTAATCTTCTGCATGTGGAGATCCAGTTTTGCCAGCACCATTGGTTGAAGATGCTGTTCTTTTTCCATTGGATTCTTTGGGCCCCTTTGTCAAAGACCAAATGGCTGTAACTTTGTGGGCTTATATCTGGGTCTTCAACCCTTATCCATTGATGTGTGTGTCTATTTTGGAGCCAGTACCAGGCTGTCTTTATAACTATGGATTTGTAGTATAGACTTAGGTTTGGTATGGTAATACCTCCAGCTGTGTTTTTGTTACTCAGGATTGTTTTTGCTATCCTGGGTCTTTTGTGCCTCCATATGAACTTTGAGATTGTTTGGTCAACTTCTTTGAAGAATTGCTTTGGGATTTTGATTGGTATAGCATTGAATCTGTATATTGCCTTTGGTAGGATGGTCATTTTTACGATGTTGATTCTGCCAATCCAGAAACAAGGGAGGTCTTTCCACCTTCTGGTGTCTTCTGCAATTTCTTTCTTTAGGGTTTAAAGTTTTCATTGTAAAGGTCTTTTACCTCCTTAGTTAGGTTTATACCAAGGTATTTCATTTTTTTAGGGGTTATAGTAAATGGTATGGTTTCTCTCAAGGCTTTTTCACTTCTTTCATTCTGGGCATATAGGAAGGCCTCTGATTTTTGCACATTTATTTTGTATCCTGCCACCCTGCTGAACTTCTCAATTAGTTCCAGGAGCTTTCTGGTGGAGTTTTTGGGATCACTCAGGTATAAGATCATGTCATCTGCAAATAAGGATAGCTTGACTTCTTCCTTGCTGATTTGAATCCCTCTTATGTCTCTTTCTTGTCTTATGGCTTCAGCTAAGACTTCAAGTACAATATTGAATAGAAGTGGTGAGAGTGGACAGCCTTGTCTAGTTCTTGATTGAAGTGGGAATGATTCCAATTGTTCCCCATTGAGCATAATCCTTGCTCTGGGCTTGTTGTATATAGCTTTTATTATATTGATTAAGGTTCCTTCCATTCCCACTGTCTCTAGCGTTTTGATCGTAAAAGGCTGTTGGATCTTGTCAAAAGCTTTTTCTGCATCTATCGAGAGTATCATGTGGTCTTGGACTTTGGACTGGTTTACATGATGAATTACATTTATTGATTTGCGTATGTTGGACCAACCTTGTGTGCCGGGGATGAAGCCTACTTGGTCCCCATGAATGATCTTTTTAATATGTTTTTGAATCCGATTTGCTAAGACTTTGTTGAGAATCTTTGCGTCTGTGTTCATCAGGGAGATCGGCCTATAGTTTTCTTTTTTAAGTGAATCTTTATTAGGTTTTGGGATTAAAACGATATTAGCTTCATAGAAGGAATTTGGTAGTGTTCCTTCCTTTGCTATTTGATGGAACAGTTTAAGGAGTATTGGTGTTATAATTCCTTAAATGTCTGGTAGAACTCTATGCTGAATCCATCTGGTCCAGGACATTTTTTGGTGGGAAGATTCGAGATTACTTCCTCAATTTCCTTATATGTTATAGGACTATTTAAATAATTCACAACTTCCTGATTCAATTTAGGTAAGTTGTGTTTACTGAGGAATTCATCCATCTCTTTTGTGTTGTCAAACTTCACAGAGTATAAGTTTTTGAAATATGATGTCATAATTCTCTGGATTTCTTGGGTATCAGTAGTGATAACTCCATGTTCATTTCTAATTTTGTTAATTTGGGTTTTCTCTCTCTTGCTTTTGGTTAGTTTAGCTAGGGGTGTATCAATCTTGTGATTTTTTCAAAGAACCAGCTTTTTGATTGGTTGATTTTTTCTATCGTTTTCTTAATCTCGATTTCAGATATTTCTCCCCTTATTTTGCTAATCTCTTCTCTTCTACTGCTTTTGGGATCAGATTGCTCTAGTTTCTCTAAAGCTTAAGTTGCATTGTTAAGTTGTTTATTTCTGATGTTTCCATTTTTTTGACATAGGCATTAAGAGCTATGAACTTACCTCTTAGAACAGCTTTCATTGTGTCCCAGAGATTTTGGTAGGTTGTATTTTCGTTATTATTCACTTTCAGGAAATCTTGAATTTCCCTTTTTAATTTCTTCCTGAATCCAGTTCTCATTCAGCATCATATTGTTAAGTTTCCAGGATTTAGTGTATTTTCTCTTGTTTGTTGTGTTGTGGATGTCCAGCTTTAGGCTGTGGTGGTCTGATAGGGCACAGGTTAGAATTTCAACTTTCTTGTATATGTGTAGATTCATTTTGTGGCCCAATATGTGATCTATTTTGGAGAAAGTTCCGTGTGCTGCTGAGAAAAATGTGTATTCTTTGGTGCGTGGGTGAAAAGTTCGATAGAGATCTGTAAGGTCCATTTCTTTCAGGGTTTGATTAAGTTCCAAAGTGTCTCTGTTAAGCTTTTGACCTGTTGATCTAACCCATGTTGAGAGGGCGGTGTTTGAAGTCCCCAAGAATTATCGTTTGGGGGTTGATTTCTTGCTTTAGACGCTGTAGGGTTTTCTTAATGAATGTGGAGGGGCCCGTATTGGGTGCATATATGTTCAGTATTGTGAAGTCTTCCTGGTGAATTGTACCTGTGACTAAAATGTAGCATCCATCCGTGTCTCTTACAATTTTCTTTGGTTTGAAGTCCACTTTGTCTGATAGCATAATGGCTACCCCTGCCTGTTTTCTGCTTCCATTTGCTTGTAGAATTGTTGACCAGCCTTTTATTTTTAGAGCGTGCCTATCTTTTGTGGTGAGATGGGTTTCCTGCAGGCAGCAGATTGATGGATTGTGATTTTTAATCCAAGTTTGTAATCTGTGTCTCTTGATCGGTGAATTAAGTCCATTAACATTTAGTGTTATAATGGAGAAACTATTGTTAATTCCAGACATTTATTATGTTTAGTAGCTTTTATAAGTATATTGCTTCGCTTTTAATGGTGTTATATTTGCCTTCTGTTCTCCTGGATATGCCTGTTTTTTTCTTCACGCTTGAGTATCATTTCTAGCATTTTTTGAAGGCCTGGTTTGGTGGACATGTATCCCTTAAAGTTGTCTTTGTGCTGGAAAATTTTTCTTTCTCCCTCGATCATGACTGATAGTTTTGCAGGGTAAATCAGCCTGGGTTGACATTTTTGCTCATTCAATACTTGAAGTATGTCTCTCCAAGCTCTTCTTGCTGTTACTGTTTCGAATGAGAAGTCATTTGTTATTTTAATAGGTTTACCTTTAAAAGTGACTTGTTTTTTCTCCCTTGAAGCTCTCAGCACCAGTTCTTTATCTTGAATGTGGAGTGTTTTAACTATTATTTGCCAGGGCGTGCTTCTATTTTGGTCGTATCTGTTTGGGGTGCGGAATGCCTCTTGTATATGAATGGGCCTCTCTTTTTTTAGATGAGGAAAGTTTTCCTTGATGGTCGTTTGAAAAATTTCCTCAGGGGTGGTATTTTGAGATTCTTGCTCTGGTATTCCATGAATACGCATGTTAGGCTTCTTCAGGGTGTCCCATATCTCTTGGATATTTCTCTCAAGTATCTTTTTGGCTTTAACAACCTCTTCCATTGAGCTGGTTAGTACTCCCACTTTATCTTCAAGGTCTGAAATTCTGGTTTCTGCTTCATTAGTTCTGTTGGTAAGACTCTCTGTGGTGTTCTGGGTTGAAGATAACTTGTCTTTTAGCTCAGTTTTAAACTCTGCTTGAGTTTGTTTTAACTGCTCTATGCCACTTTTTGTTTCTTGCACTGTTTTTCTCAACTCCTCCAGATATCTGTTGTGTTCCTCTTCAAAGCGATTGATTCGATTATGTAATTCCTCCCGGATTTCCTCTTTCATAGTATTGAACATGGTAATGATCATATTTTGAAAGACTTTATCCTGGGTGAGGCTTTCTTGGCCTTTTTCCGCGGGTTTGTTCTTGTTGGAGTCTAACATTATGGGATTAATTTCTTCAGTGGGAAATTTGTTTACTTGAGTGTTGCTTCTCATGGATTTGCACTTTGACTTTGGCATTGTCATTTTAACTCTTAAGATCTCTCAATTTCACTAAACTGAATTATTTGGCCTGGGGTACTGGTGGGCGGGGCCCGAACGTGGACTTACCTAGGGCGTGGGGTGAGGCCCGGCTGGACCGCGCGCGTGTCCCGTCTGGCGGAGCGGGGTGGGGCGAAAAGGGAGGATGGGCGCGTCGGCGTGGAGCTATTTAACCCGAGGGCAGCTGGGGCGGGCCCGGGCACAGGGGGAGGTCCTCCTCGTCCCTCGGCCCCCGCGCGGCTCCGGCTGGATGGCGGGAGTCGGAGCCGGGTCCCTGTGGGCTGACCTGGGGTCCTAGGGCGCGGGGTGAGGCCTGGCTGGATCGCGCGCGCGTCCCGACTGGCGGAGCAGGGTGGGTTGAAAAAGGGTGTTGTCTTTTTTTTAGAAAATATATTTTTTAGAAAATATTTCTACTTAATTTTATCCAGAGACAATTGCCCTTTCATTATTTATTCATTCATTTTTCTACTTTTACAAGCATATCGAGTATTCATCCCAGCTTCCCTCCCAGCATGTGCTTTTCCAACTCTTACATTCCACAGCTTCGTCCATGGGACAGGTATCCAGGCTTTAAATCTTGGAGTCATATGGTCTGTTAGCATGTCAGTCCTTTGTCCTGAAGAGCCTGGTGTTCACTTCATGGGTCTGTAGAATTTTTTTTTTCGAGTGTGCTTGCACTTGTGTGTGTGTGTGTGTGTGTGTGAGAGAGAGAGAGAGAGAAAGAGAGAGAGAGAGAGAGAAAGAGAGAGAGAGAGAAAGAGAGAGAGAGAGAGAGAAAGAGAGAGAGAGAGAGAGAGAGAGAGAGAGAGAGAGAGAGAGAGAGAGAGTATTATGTGTATCTGTGGAGACCCAAAAGTGACTACAATTCATCCTGGATTACTCTACATCTTTTGTGCTTTGCTTTGGAATTCCTAGGCTCCATCTTGTAGCGCCAAAAGTGCAGACCACCAACATTTCTGCCCAGTGTTTTCACATGGGTTCTGGGATCCTTCTGCTTACAAGGCATGCTGGGGTCCGAAATTAGCACTGATTCTAGCTTCTGGGGAAAAAGGATGAGTCTCAAACCCTCTGTGAGAACATGAGTAGGACTGGTAGAAATGAATTCAGACTGGGCCAGAGGGAGCAAGTATATTGTGATTCAAGCAGAGTTTATTCATAGCAAGTGCTAGTATTTATAACCCCAAACCAAGAAACAGTATAGCTAATTTTTTAAACAGATATTTGTAAAGCACACACTGCGAAAACAGTATATACATTGTGAAACTATAAGAAAAATAGAAATGATGGATAGTGAATTTATGGAGCAGACATATTGCTCCCAAGTACAGTTAATTATAAACTGTGGTCAGGGTTTGCAGTTTCCTAGTAGTCTTGTTATTTCCTTGATCTACAGGTAACATGCCAAGTGGTCTCAAGATAATCAAGAGAGGAACATTCAGGAAAATGCCTTGGTCTACAACTGGTCCTGAGTTGGGTCATGGTCAGGCTGAGCTCGGGTATGAGGAAAAGTAAGTAGGAAGCGCTCATCTTTCATGGATCGGGAGAGGCCTCTACCTGCATCTGCCTATTTCAGGTGGCACCATGGCTTCCATCTCCAGAGAGTGGGTCTCAGGCCTTGGCATCCCCTACAGAGGCAGAGTCTTAACCACCAAGCCATCTCTTCAGCCCCTGGCTTATAGAATCTTGACCTCAGAGGTAAACGGATTTGAAGAGTTATACTGCCCCACCTAGATACCCAGAAGTAGACTCATCCAATTATTTTGATTTGCTAATTGCTCCCAAATAATCTCATTTCTATATTATGGCCCTGAGGATGATTTTGGAGATGGTAAACATGTGTTCTACCACTGAGCCACAACCCCAAACCTCTAATATCTCACTTCTGGAGTTTCTCTCCCAGCAGGAGTTGGACCACCTTCCAGAGCCATGGCAGGCTTCTAGCATCGGGAATGTATGTGTTGCAGTTTTACTTCATGTTGTCGATAAATTCATGACTAGAGAACTTAGGGGAACAAGGGGGTTTTCATTCTTGCTTACAATTCTCAGTGACAGGAGCCTTCATACCATCACCAGGAGCCAAGGGAGCTGGTCACACCACAGCTGCAAGGATTGCTGGGAGAGGGGCCATCCTCACTTGCCAGACAGTAAATCTGCTAAAGTCTGCAGAAGAATGTCCAACTTCCTGAAAACCAGCTTCCCCTATCTTATCTGTCTGCCCAAGAGAATGGTTCCACCCAGTATGAGCTGGGTCTTCCCATATCAGTCAGGTGATCTGCAGCCAGTCAGAAAGATCTAGAAGAGAACATGCTCATCCAAGCTCTCCTGAGAGGGACATGGGGAGAAGGAGAAAGTCAGGAGTGACCGGACATGTTGACACTAAGGTTACTGTCTGTTTCTGCTTGTGGGCAGTGTATGTTAACATTGCATGCCAAACAAGAAGTGTTCAGAGACGGGGAGATGGCTCAGTGAGCAAGATGCCTGTTTGCAAACGTGGTGACTTTAGAAAGAGTTCTGAATTGTCCTTTGACCTCCATCTGTGGTCTAGTTATGCATGCAAGATATGATATTTCATGAATAAATAAATAATACATGCATTCTTCATTTTCTCTCTCAAATAAATACATGGATTCCTTAACCACACAAAAATAAACAAAAACATGGATTCATTATCTTTCTCTCAAATAAACGTCCTTATAATATCTTATAAATAAAATATAAGTAAATAGAACACAGACTCCTGATTCTCTGTCTCCCCTTCTCTCTTACTCTTTCATCTTCTCTCCCTCATGGGTTCTGGTTATGTAGCCCAGGCTGGCTTCAAATCAGTAAGTGCCCCAGGCTATCCTGCAACTTGCTGCATAGCCCAGGCAGCTTCAAACTTGAGATTCTCTTCCTCAATAAACTGGGTGCTGAAATCTCTCACTTGAACCAACAAATGCACAGCTATGATCACCCTTTTTGTTTGCTTTTGTTTTTACGTGTTATCTGTTATTTCATTTGCTTATTTATATCTGTAGTATGGGTTTATGATCCTATTGTCTTAGCAATTCTTATTTTTGTTAATCTTTAAAAAGGGACAACTATTTGGACTCAAATAATAGTTATTAAAAACTTCTAGGACTGGAGCCATGTGCGGGAGCCTCCAGCAGGGGGCGAGCAAGTCCCGCAAGCTGGGAACTTTGTTACTAGTCCTGAGTCCAGTCTTGAGCTCCAGCTGCTACTCTTGACTTTTGGAGTAAAAGTGATTGAAAGGTGGATGCCGAGTCTCATCCTGGGCTTGTGTCCCTGTTTTCAGAAAAGAGGGTAAATGAAAAAGGAGAACATGTGACTCTCTGCCAGGAGAGAAGGAAAAGATGCTGCTCAGTCTATTTGCAGTGTGGGAAAGAAGGAAATGTGGCCGTGTTCCTTAAGAAGTCAAGCAAATGCCCAAAAGCCCACCCTGGAGAAAAAGTCCAGGTGGATCAGCACTGTGGGAAGCTCTGTTTATTCCACTGATATGTAAATATATAAAACACACATTGGATGAAAACAATATCGAGGTAGTGTGTGAAAGCGCTCATCTGAAATGCTTTCTGAGGAATAGGAGATGCACAGTGGAGACAATGCTTGTGTGTGTGAGCAATGTGAACGTTGTCATGGGTTCCAGGTTCCCATATATGTGAAGAAATTCACGAGGGAGAGAAACTGTGTGTAATCAGTGTCAGTGTTTTCAGCCACCTGATTCTTGTGGCAAAAGAGATCTCACACTAGACAGCAGCTCTACACGTGTAGGCAAGGGAAATACCTTCCTGCTTCTGCTTCTTCCACAAACTAAAATAAAAAAAATGAAATAAAATAACTAAAAATATCTACTAGGATGTGATGATAGGGGAGGGAGGCTGGAGATGTAGCCTGAATTCCCAGAGCTGGGAAGACGGAGAGAGGAGGGTCAGAGGTGAGGTCAACTTTAGTACGTACAAGAGTTCAAGGGTGCCCAGAGATGCATAAGATCCTGTCTCTGAAAACAAAACAAAAAGAACAAAATATACATGAAGGAGGGAGGAAGGGAAGAGGGAAAGGAGGGAAGGATGGAGGGAGAGAAGGATGAAGGGAGGAAGGAATGGAGGGAAGAAAAGAGGGAGGAAAGGAGGGAGGAAGGAAGGAGGAAGGAGAGAATGAGGGAGGGAGGAAAGAATGAAGGAGAGAAAGAGGGAGGGAAGAAGGGAGAAAAGAGAGAAGGGAGGAAGTAAGGGAGAAAAGAGAGAAAGAGGGAGGGAAGAAGGAGAGAAGGAAGGGAGGAAAGAGAGAGAAAGGAGGGAGAAAGGAAGGGAGGAAGGAAAAGAGGGAGGAAAGGAAGGGAGGGAGGGAAGAAGGGAGGAAAGGAAGGAAAGTATGGAGGGAAGGAGGGAGGGAGAAGGAAAGGAAAGGGAGAGAGGAAGAAAGGAAGGAAAGAATGGATGGAGGAAGGAAAGGAAGGGAGGGAGAAAGAAAGGAAGAAGTAAAGGAAGGAAAGAAAGAAAGAAAGGGAAGGAGGGAGGGAAGGAAGTAAAGAAGGAATGGAGGGAGGGATGGAAGAAGGAAAATGTAAGCCAAGCCTGGTGCCACAGGTCTACAATGCCAGCTATTTGGGAGCCGGAGGCACAGGGATCACGAGTTCCCTGAATCTGAGAGCAAGTTCACACACTCCTGGGAAACCGAGAGCGACCCTTGTAGGAATGCGTGACAAGGGATGCGTAGGGGCTGCACAGACCAGCTGGGCAGGCCCTGGGGCTGAGCGGGATGATGAGTGTCTATGGCCCAGACGCCCCTCACCACCAGGAGAAACACACCAGGCTGGGAGACTTGTCGAAGCAGGATCTCACTTTATTGTGTCAGGCAGGCACTTATATAGAGCTGGGGGAAGGGGTGGGGGTATAGGGATGGAGGTCGAGGTGTAACTAGGTAGGGGCTACTCCTTGTCAGGGTGTCAGAAGCTGAGTCACCCTGATGTGGAATTCGCAGGCCAGGGACAGGCCCCCAAACTTTAGTCAGGCTCAGGAATTTCTACCAGGCCTCAAGTCAGGCTCAGGCTCCATGAGGCCCAACAGACCCTGTCTCCTACTCCTAATTAGTGTCATTCAGACTTGGAACTGGCCACGCAGCCAAAGCCTAAGGACCTGGCACTCTTCCAGCTCTGCTTCCCAAGTGCTCCGACTTCAGATGTGTGCTAGCAGACACACCCAGAATCAAATTCTGTTGCTGAGTCACCTTGGGCTGCTGTCCTCTCCCACCTGGGACTGGAGTAGGGGTTGGTGCCAGATCCCAAGCTGCCAAGCCAGAGCTTCCGACCCCTCCCTTCCTTCAGAGGCTCCTCCCTTTGCTTGCACAGGCTCCCTGCAGAGCAAAGCACAGCCCACACTCACGATCACTGACCATCCTGGCACGGGGATGGGTCCAGCCCAGACGCACATTCCTGGCACTCAGTGGATTCCCCATGATGCATTGCAGGTCAGGGAAGGAGCAAGTAGAGCCAAAGAAACTCTCAATTTTGCTTTATTTTGGTTTTTACGGCAGACATCCAAATCATCTATTGCGAGGAAAGAGCCTCAGGTGTGGGCCTGGGACCCTCTCTGCAGACCTTGCTCATTGGCGCTTCCTGTGGAGTTACAGGCTCTGTCACCACATGTAGTAAAGGGGGTTGGAGAAGAGATCCAGCAGCAGGGCCACAAAGGCCTTCCTCTGCTCAAGGACTGGTCCACCCTCACTCTGGGAATCTGCTTTACCCTAACGCCCTGAAGAAGGCACAGAGCGGCCACTCACTTTCAGGCTATGAAGTTCACAGACACACAACGACATAGTAAATAAACAGCTTCAGGTGAATGGAGCATCTAATCCCAGCACAGGTGGGACATCTACAATTAGTATAGAGTTCAAGACCTGCCTGAGCTGCTTGATACTTTCAAAAAAAGAAAAGAAAGAAAAAAGAAAAGTTTAATTCAACTGATCATTTTAAATTAACAACTACAACAACTCAAAATAACATCCTATTTCCTCTTTTAAGAACTTTTAGGGCCTGCAAGATACCTCAAAACCGGCTGCCTGAGTCCTAAGTTTAGCCCTGGGAAGCCCACATGGTGGAAGGTGAGAACTACCTTCCAAAATTTGCCCTCTGACCTCTAGCTGTGCGGTATGATTCACATGCCTTTCTCTTTCTCTAATAGAAGATGTTTTTAAGGAATTTTAAAGGCTGAATTGGGTACATCTCAGGGTGTTTGTCTAGCACGCAGGAGGCCTTGGACATTGGATCTCCAGCACTGCATGACCAGACATAGTGGGTCACTTCTGAGATTCTAGCACTTGAAATGTAAGTGGACTAAATATAAGCCAGACAGGACTATCTGAGCTCCTTCCTCAACAAAGGAACAAACAAAAAGAAAAACAAAAACAAAAACATCTGAAAAGCTCAAAGAAATAAAAAAGAGAAAGAGTAACAGGATACAAGCTATTGCACAACTTGAAATCTTTGGAGCCACATGGCAACTTTAGTAAAGCACTGTATCATTGAAACAAAAGAATTAAATTAGTAATGAAACAACTGAGATTTGGAAGGAAGGCACAGTTAATCATGGACTTAAATCTCAAAACTGGAACTCCCTGGGCTGTCTTGGGTCTAAACCCCCAGTGGAGCCTGGCTCTGTTGCATGAGTTGGGGTGTCCCGATGGAAGTGAGTGACTTATAAGATCAGGGTGCTGTGTACAGGGCTGTGAACCCTAGGCGGTCAGGCAGGTAACAAGTTTTAGAATCTTCTCTAGTTCTTCTGAATCTTTTATATATTTTTCTCCTCACACCTCTGTATTGTAGCGCCACTTCCCAGCCACAATCTATCTTGATTGGATGCAGAGTCTCCATCCAGTTAATTCCATGAGGATTTTGACTTTTATACATATGATTGGGTCATTTCTCCCAGTGAGATAAGGAAAGAAGTGAGACTAAGGTGAAGGTTATGGGTCCTTCAGGGGTGAACTCCACAAACACTTCCGGACTTTCGGATTTGAGAAAGGATCTTGCTATATTAATCCAAATTGGCCCAAGCTGATCCCACTTCCTGGTGATTCTTCTGTTTCAGATTCCTTAGAGCTGAGATTACACAACTGGACCTCAAAACACAATTTATTCATGGCCTTTAAAAAAAATCTCATATTGTACCTCAAATCAGCCTGCAGCCCCTTATGTTGCCCAGATTGTGGTCATCAAAGATCAGCTCAACATTTTGTTACAGGGTCCAGAAGTTCACCCAATGAGGCACAGACTGAAAAGGATGTTTATTGAAAGTGGGTCAAACAGAACTGAAGCCTCAGGAGTCCATCTAAGTTCGGGACCTCATGTTGGAGCCCTGAGTAAGGGCCGGGGACAGTTCTTACAGCAGTTTCTAAGTTTGTGCCATCCAGCTAGTGACTCAAGATGGCAGTTCAGATAGTAGCTACAGCTGGAATCCAGATAGGGTGAGTGTTGTGGGGTCCGGACACACCCAACAAAGACTCACCACATAGAAACTGGATGAAGAAAAGCTTTACTACAGAAACCGGTGCACTGGGGCCACACCTCAGAGCTCTTTCATCTCGAAGTGTAGCTCCAAAAGATGTTAAGCAACAGTTTTTAAAGGCAAAAACTGCAAGTTTGGCATCTTTTTGTTTTTTGATCACTTGTTCCTTGGAGAAGGGTGCTTAGCAGTAAGTTTTCAGTCAGGGTTGATCTATGTCTAATTTTGTGTTCAGCACATATCCAGGTACAGCTACTGTCTCCTATTTAGATAAGAAGTAGTACATTTTTTAATGCTGTGTAAGCAAGCCAAGATACAGAAGCAGAAAGCCAGGTTAAAAGTTAATATTAAATACTCTTTGTGTTCTGTTAGTTCTCCTTTGAGTTACCATGGACCTGAATAAACAACTTAGCACTTTTTCTTTCAAAAATCAAGTTCAGCAAGCCAGCTTACAGAAGCAGATGCCACATTACTTCCACCAGTGAGCCTATTTTAAAGCATAGACTAGCTAAATTCTATTTTATTTAATATTCCTTCTTTCATTTTCCCCTTCTTCTAGTAAATTGAATCAAGTCATTGATTCATCCTCTAGATAGAGTTTTTTTTTTAAATCTCCTATTGTCAGTGAGGTGGTCCCTAAAGCCAAAGACTCAGCTATTCTTGTACCAACAAGCAATGGGATCAGGACGGGGGTGGCAGGGCCAGCCCGTTTATGTCTGTGGGCATCAGTTATTCCTAGGTGAGCTCTTCCAGCTTCCCCTATGTGTGTGTGTATATATACCTGTGGAATAATGTGGATCAAGGGCACATCATTGTAAGAGCCTAAAGATGGGGAGGAGCAACGATATGCAAGATACTCCACACAAGTTAGGGCCAAAGTAATCATAATAGGACTTTGCATGACCTGTGTAATGACCAACATATCATTGAACCCCCATAGTCTAGCATGGATCACAGGCACTAGGATCCTTAGAGGCAAGGGATTAACAGCCACAATAGTGTTCCTATACTAAAGAGGAATACAAAAAAGAGCTATAGGCAATGCCACTGAGTCCTTACATCTCATCAGAAAGGAGGACTCAGAGGGAAATTTGACATGCACACTAAACAATGCTCCAGAATGGGGCGGGGGGGGGGGGAAAGGAATTCCCTCCATTCCATTCCTCTTCAGTTTTCTTGGTGCCTCTTCAAGGTCAGTGGAGGAAGCAGGAAGAGGCTCAGCCTGCTGAGGCTGCATCTGCTTTATGCTGTCTCAGCACCTGACCCTCCTTTTGCATTAGGCCTCAGCCTTGTGGAGGTTTCTGCAGTCTTCCAAGCTGATGTATTGGAAGCCCCTGAAACCGTTTACTCCATTTCTCTGACTCCTGTTTTCTCTTCCCAAGTTCTCAAGGGCCTCCTTTCCACGCTGCCCAGGTCCTGCTCCCCTGGGTCATCCTCGAGTGTCAGCAACACATCCCTCATCCAGGACAGCCCGCAGGGTCTCCAGGTCTCTGGGCTCCATCAGCACCCCTACAGGGAGGTAGGGGACGGGCAGTCTATCTCAGTGTCTCCCTGATCTCCAAATCTCTGGCCTTCCACAAATCCTACTCCATGAAGTGACACTAAGGTGATGGAAGGGTATGGTGCTGGTCTTCTGACTGCTAGATCACAAAAGCTAAGCCCATAGGATCAGCCACTTACTGCCTATCCAGTCTCTTCCCTAAGCTGCCACCTGCCAGTTTGTAGCAGCCCCATGGCAGGTAGGATGATGGCATTAGCCTTCCCAGTCAGAGAACAAATCCTACCTCTTCCCTTCATTATCTGATCTGCTGAATTTAGAAACAATGCCCACCCTCCAGGCCATAGACTCCTCTCTAGATCCAAACCCAACTCCCTATAAAGTCAACAAAGAAAAGTCAATTTTTTTCCCCATTTAAAAGCTTTTGTTTTTCTTTTTCAACTAGATTGTGAAGTGCCACTGAAATAAGCAATGTTGGGAAACAATGTCTGTTACAATAAAATACATTAGACATTTAAATAAATAACCTTAAAAACTAGGTGAAGGGACAGAAACCCATTCGCTTGAATCTTGAGCAATGTTTTCTGCACAAGCAAGAATTAGGCATACCTCGTGACGATGGATGTGAACAGAACCATCAGACTACAAAGAAGCCGAGCTGGCAGAGGGGGTGGGAGTGAACAGAGGTGGGGTGTGGGAGGTGGCAAACCAAAAAATACTGACTGAGGTAGCAGGACTCTGCTCAGTGCAGAAAAATTGACTTATGAATAAAAATTAGACTGTGATATCAAATTAAATCCAGATAATCATGTAAAAGACACAATATATGCTATTTAGTTTCTTTAAAAAAAAACTCCACACATTCATTTCCTATACTCTGCTGTCAATTAAATTTGCCTACAATGTCTGCTGGCTCAACTACTTTTGTACAAGGATGAGTATTAAACAGAACACTGTCCATGCTTTTTTCATCTACAAAAAAATCTGCATAAAATAGTGTTAGTTCTCTGTACATGTCAATGGACACTTTAATTATGTGTATAAAAAAGGAAAATCTTGTCCGACTGGAGTTGGAAAAAGCAAAACAAAATCTAGAGTATGAAACCTCCTTCACCAGCCAGTATGTTCATGTGAAAATTCAGCAGAAATAGACAGTTGCTTTAAACAATAAAAAAATTAATTGATTAAGGTAAATATCTTCTGAATGTAGTGCTGTCAGTCAAGACCAGAACATATCACTAAAGTTAGTGTCTGTGCTGTAGACCCAGACCACCAGAGGCATTATTAGCAGCACGAACGGACAAGAGATGGCATCAGCGTATGCTGACAACGAGCAGGAGGATTTGGTGGCAGGCTTCACACACTCTTTACAAGGTTCAAGGTAGCTGCAGGCCACAAACTAGGGCGTCTCATGCATGAGAATCACAGGCAAGGAGATCTTCAGCACCTTCAGCCATGGGGTCAGATTGAGTGGTGTGATCTGGAAGATAAGAGGCAAAGGCTCCACATAGAGAATCAAGAAGTGGAGTGACATGGACAAGCAGATGGAACCCACAAGCCAGACGTTCCCCACGGGGGCATTCTCAACAAGGACTGTTTTTCCGACAAACTGTTGAGAGCATTACACATCTCTATGGTCACTAAAACAGAAAGTGCCATTGTCATTGGGTACGGGGACTCAAAGATTGCACAGTCTACTCCTTCGAAGTCTGGGTCGTCCTCTTGACACTGAAGGAAATGACTTAGCTGGTGGAAGGACACTCTTGGACCACCGTCGGCAGTGATGAACCACCATGCGGCAGCACCCACTGTAGCAGCGTCCACATAACAGCCAATAGCCAGGTAACTGAAAAAGAGCCACCCACTGATCAGAGGTGCCCTCGGGTTCGGGGGGGGTTTGTTCATGATGTCCAGGTCAGGGGGATTGAAGCCCAGCAGAGTGGCAGGTAGACCATCAGTCATGAGATTGACCCAGGGTAGCTGGACAGGAATGAGCGCCTCAGGAAACCCCAGGGCTGCTGTCAGGAAAGTACAGACAACCTCCCCGACGTTAGAGGAGATGAGGTAGCGGATGAACTGGTTCATGTTGTTGTAGATGGCATGCCCCTCCTCCACCGCAGTGAGGATGGTGGATAAGATATCGTCAGCCAAAACAATCTCAGATGCAGTTTTAGCCACTGCCGTGCCAGAGCCCATGGCAATGCTGATCTCGGACTTCTTCAGAGCTGGGGCATCATTCACACCATCGCCAGTCATAGCTGTGATCTCATCAAAAGACTGAAGAGACGCAATGATCTTAGACTTGTGGGAAGGCTCAACCAGCGAGCATTCAGGCAGGCATCTCTCTGGGCCGCAGGGCTGAGCTCATCAAATTCCCGGCCTGTGAAAGACTTTGACATCACATCCTCGTCCTGCCCGAAGATGCCAATGCGGCGGCAGATGGGCACAGCAGTGCCTTTGTTGTCCCACGTGATCATAATGACTCCGATGTCTGCCTGCAGGCATAGCTTCACAAAAGAGTCGACTTCGATTCTGGGAGGGTCCAGCATCCCCACGCAGCCCACGAAGGTCAGGTTGGTCTCCTATTTGATGAAGTTGGCCGAGTCCTCCAGATACATGTTTTCTCGCCTCAGTGGGTTGTCGTGAGTGGCCAGAGCCAGGCACCGCAGAGTGTTGGTGCCACTGCCTCACTCCCGAATAACCGACATAATCTTCTGCTTGATGCCAGGGGTCATGGGGACCTTTGTACTTCCAACATGAATGTGGGTGCACCTGTCGATGACACCTTCAGGAGCACCCTTCACAAACATCTTGCTCATTGATGTCCGGCTTAGTTTCTTTGGTGTACAACAGACTGACACTGACTTTCTGTCACGTGAAAACTCCAGAGTAAATTCCTTTTTCATCGGTTGTTTGATGACCGAGTTGCAGGTCTTTGCACGTTCTAAACTAGAAAGTCCTTTCAATTCAGTATCAAACACATTCATCTTCTCTACCAGGCAAGTGAGAGCAGTCTCCGTAGCTTCTCAACTTTTTCATATACACCTTTTGCCTCATTGTCATCCAGAGCAGAATCTTTACAGAGAGCACAGATCGTTGCTAATTCCACAAGACCATCATACTGATGACATTTCACTGGCTTGTCATCCTTGTGCACTTCTGCAATGGGTGCATGTGTGGATCCAGTTATGGTAAACTCATTAAGGGAACAAGTGTCCCCTTCAACTTTGTCCAGGATGAACATTCTGCACACCGATATCTGGTTAGTGGTAAGCGTGCCAGTTTTGTCTGAGCAGGTAACGGAAGTACAGCCAAGGGTTTCCACAGAAGGCAGGCTTCGAACAATGGCATTTTTCTTTGCTATTCTGCGAGTTCCAGGGTCAGGCAGGTGGTGATGACGGCAGGGAGACCCTGGGGGATCGCAGCAACAGCTAAAGCTACGGCAATCTTAAAGTAGTAGGTAGCACCTCTAATCCAGGAAGCCCCATGAACTGGGTCATTGAAGTGCCCAATATTGATGATCCAGACTGCAATGCAAATGAGGGAGATAACTTTGGAAAGCTGCTCCCCAAACTCATCTAGTTTCTGCTGTAGGGGTGTTCTCTCCTGTTCGGTTGCAACCATTTCATCCCGGATCTTGCTGATTTCTGTGTTAACTCCAGTTGCCACCACCACTCCCATAGCTTTCCCAGCAGCAATGTTTGTACCAGAGAAGAGCATGTTCTTTTTAGCATGATTGACAGTCCGTGGGTCAGGGACAGGATCCATGTGCTTAATCACGGAGTCTGACTCTCCTGTCAGAATTGATTGGTCAACTCTTAGAGTTGTAGATTTGATTGAAGTTAATCTTCTATCAGCAGGAACTTTGTCACCAACAGCAATTTCCACAATGTCACCCGGAACAATGTCCTTGGTTTTGGCGCGGTGTAGGCTCTTCCTGTTCTGGTGGTACACCTTGCCCATCTCGGGCTCATACTCCTTCAGGGCCTCTATTGCAGTCTCGGCGTTTCTTTCCTGCCATACACCCCCGATTGCATTGGCTACTAATATAAGTAGCTAATATAAGTACTAATACAAAAGGTTCTACAAAGGCTGTGATCGTTTCTTCACCTTCTTCAAACCAGACCAAAACGAAAGATATACAGGCTGCCAGCAATAAGATTCTAACTAGTAAGTCTTCCTACTGCTCAATCACGAGTTCCAGCAAGGTTTTTCCTTCTTCAGCTGGTAACTCATTGGAGCCCCATCTCTCCTGGAGCTTCCTGACCTGCTCCAGGCTCAGCCCCGCGCTCTCCTTGACGCGGAAGTGTCCCAGCACCTTCTGCACCGTCTTTGTGTGCGGGTCCTCCCTGGAGCCAGGGGTGTCACGGAGGTCCCCGCCTCGCACTCTGGCCACTGATCGCCCGGCTTCTCCCTCCCGCTCCTGGGACCCCTTCCGGCCGGCGCCCTCTGCCTCCCCCGCGCCCACCGGGGCTCCTGCCGGCGCCTGCCCGGGCCGCTCTGGGGGCGAGCGAGGGGCGGCGAGCCGCCTCCTTGCTTCAGAAGGCTGCGTCGCCCCGGCCGCCCGCGGGGAGCGCTGACCCCGCGCTGCCAATGAGACCCGCAACACCGCCCAGGCGGGAGGAGGAGGCTTCAGGCCGACCCCTCCGGGCAGCGGCAGCCAGCAAGCCAGCGAGGCGAGGCGGCAGGGAGGTGCGGGGCGCGCTCACCAGGGCCCTCGGGCTCCGCACCCCTGCAGCGGCAGAGACTGCTGCAGAGGAGGTACAAGGCGGCGGTGGGGACGGCAGAAAGTCAATTTTTTTGTCCTATAAATTACCATTAGTCTTCCCCCCCCAGGCCAATGTTATTGTTATTAAAGCATAACTCAAAAAACTAGAGACCTGAAACCTGTCAGCACATCTTTCAATGACACTGCAAAGAACCTGTGCTGTTGTGAACATGCTGATACCCTGTGTGCTTTCCCTAGGTACATGGTGGATAGAGAGATGACTCTGGTGCCAGCTGTCCTCTCATCGCCCAGCTACTCTCCCCGACACAAAACACTTAAGTGTGAATCAAGGAGAGGATGGGCATCTGACACAGGGCGGGATTGTCAAGGCAGAGATGGAAGGATCATGAGCTGGAGGGAAGCTTGTGCTACAAGACACCCTGTCTGGAAAACCAAAACAAGCAATTCTAATCCTTTCATACTTACTGTCTAGAACGACCTCCTCTTGAGGGAGAAAGATAGCTGCAAGGGTAAGGCAGCTGTTCTAAGTTCTTCTTTCAAGTTCTGGAGCCCTCAGAGGAGAAGGAGAAAACCTACTTGAAAGTTTTCCTCTGACCTGTACCCATGCAGGAAGGTATACTTTTCCTCTCTAGGAAATTTTAAAAGTGAGCATATGGGATGCATCTCAGTTGGCCAAGCTTCTGTGTAGCATCAAGCCGGCACCGCAGGAAGAGGACATGGGGGCTGAAGCCTGACTGCTGAGCCCTCAGCGATCCCCAGTTCAGGACCTTCTTGGGACACATGACCACTGTGATGCCAGCCTGGGCTATGAGTCCCTGTCTGAAACAAGTCAAACTAAGACACATATCAACAAAAAAGCCAAAAATAATGAAATGTCTTGAGCCAAAGCACCATCAAGACTCAGCCTGTGATCCAGGCCTGGGAGGCTGAAGCACAGCCGAGACTCGTGCTGCAATCCCAGCACTGAGTTGATAGGGGCAGGAAGGCCGCAAACCCTACCAGTCTGAACTACATAGCCATTTCCAGACTCTCTAGATGACATAACAAAACATTGTCCATAGAGTAAAAATCTAAAATTGACAAATACATTTGTAGTTGAGATGAAGGCAAGGATACCATTTGGAGTCATAAACAGTCTTCAGCTACTTGGTTGAAGAGAGAGATACCAGAGCTCCTTAGGCTGTCTTGGGTCTAAGATCCCCAGAGGAGCCTGTCTGGGCTGCATGAGATGGGGTCCCCCATGCAGTTAAACGATTTACTTGAATTAGACTCTGTGATAGTTAAGCCTGGGTGTGAACTTGACACACCCGGTATTAACTAAGCTGGGCTGACACCATTGGAAAGCATCAACTGAGACCACTTGATAGGATTATACCTGCCCTAGATCCTATCAGGACCTCCAAAGCTCTCATAGGATCCTCCCAGTACTGTATCATATAAAAAGGAGCCACCAAAGAGAACGGATGCCTTCTTGCAGCTGTGCTAGGAATCGTTTTTCCTTCTGGCCGCCCGGTTTCTTCGACCTTCTAGCCTTCCACTAGACTAAGACTCTAGGAGTTCTCCAGCCTTCAGCCATCACCCACTTGACTACGGAACTGAGCAGCTAGCTATTGACAGCCATCGTTGGAACTACCTCAGCTACTGGCAGCCTTCGCTGGACTACCTCGGACATATCTGTAAGTCAGCTCAATAAATTTCCTATATATATTCATTCTGTGAATTCTGTGACTCTATAGAGAATTCTAACTAATACAGACTTTGAAGACAGGACTGTGATTATCAAGACCAGGCAGTGATTCCAGGCTCCAGGGCAGCAAGGTCTGCTTTGGCCTCTCTTTTATTTACCTTTCCACTCACTCTGCCCCATGCAGCCCACCTCCCATCTTGGAAATGCCATCTGGATGGCTAAGGATACAGAGCATTTCTTAAGGTATTTGTTAGACATTTCAATTTCGTCCCTGGTAAAGTTTCTTCTGAGTTCCTAGGCCCATTTTTTAATTGGGCCATTTGTTTCCTTGGTGTTTAGTTTTCTAAGTTCTTTGTGCGCTCTGGATAATAGAACTCTATCAGATATGTGGTAAGTGAAGATTTTCTCCCATTCTGTGGGTTGCCTTTGTGCTCGGGTTACAGTCTCTTTATCTGAAGAGAAGCTCTTTAATTTCACAAGATCCCATCTGTTGAGTGTTGGTTGTAGTGACTGTGCTATTGGATGTCCGTTTAGGAACAGTTGGCCTAGCCCAATCAGCTCGAGGGAGTGCCCAGCCCTGTCAACTAAGGTTTTTATAGTCTCTGGTCTGGCCTGATATTGCGGTCCTTGATTCATTTGGAATGAAGTCTTGTACATGATGACACATACAGGTCCAGTTTTAATCTTCTGCATGTGGACAACCAGTTTTGCCAGCACCATTTGTTGAAGATGCTGTTCTTTTTCCATTGGATTTCGTGAGCGTCTTGGTCAAAGATCAAATGGCTGTAATTGTGTGGGCTTATATCTGGGTCTTCAACCCTTATTCATTGATCTGTATGTCTCTTTTGGAGCCAGTACCAGGCTGTTTTTATAACTATGGATTTGTAGTATAGACTAAGGTTTGGTAGTGATACCTCCAGCAGTGTTTTTGTTACTCAGGATTTCCTTTGCTATCCTGGGTCTTTTGTACCTCTATATGAATTTTGAGATTATTTGATTAACCTCTTCAAAGAATTGCTTTGGGATTTTGAGTGGTATAGCATTGAATCTGTATATTGCCTTTGGTAGGATGGTCATTTTTGTGATATTGATTCTGCTAATCCAGGAACATGGGAGGTCTTTCCATCTTCTGGTATTTTCTGTAATTTCTTTCTTTAGGGTTGTAAAGTTTTCATTGCAAAGGTCTCTTACTTCCTTGGTTAGGCTTATACCAAGGTTATTCATTTTTTAGGGGCCATTTTTAGGGGATTGTTTCTGTCAGGGCTCTTTCACTTCTTTCATTCTGGGCTTGTGAGACAGAGTCTTAATCCCTGAGCTATCTCTCCAGCCCCCACTTCTGACAGTTTTAAGACAGTGTTTCTATGCAGCCCAGGCTGGCCTGGGACAATCCTGCTGCCTGGAGCTCTATGTGCTGGAATTAAAAATAGGCTTTACCACACCTAGGTAGTTTCACTGGAGAATATTCTTTAAATTTTATTCACCTCACCTTCCTCAACAATGATATTTTCCAGTACAATTCATGCTTTGCTTTCCAACTTCAGGCTCACACTTAGAGCTACCATAGACCTGAATAAGACTGGCAACATGGTGTTAGTGGATGGACACGTCCTTGTTTATCACATAACATCTGATCTTCCAAAATTCTATCAATCAACTTGGAAAAAAGAAAAAAACAGTCATGATTATGAGGTGGTTAGGAGGCAAGGTCTAAGCAAATGCTGCTTCTGTTTGGATGGTGGCAGTAGGGCAGATGTATGCATAATCTGCTTTTGATTGGAAGGTGGAATTTGTCCAGGTGGAGGTAACAGCAGAAAGCTCAATAAAGTAAGCTTCCAGCTGTCATCCAGTGACTGTGACCTCAGAGTGTAGCCCTGCTGCTAGGAGCCTGGAGCACCCTGCAGACCTTATCCATGTCTGATAAGTCAACCTTCTGTCCACACAGGCAGCACCATGCAAGCTCTTCCCTTCTTTCCTTCACACAGATTGAAGAGGGTCTCTGTAGTTGGACTTGCCTGGACACTTCAGATTACTTAGCCAAGGAGCAATCTTTTCATACTGTTAGGGTTATAACAAAGGTCTTTGCACATATTAACCCAGCACTCTAAAACTGAATTTTATTACTAGTGCATTTATTTGTTGGTTTGGATCGTTTTCTGAGACAGGATTGCTGGTTTCCAATCAATTTCAAAGCAACTCTCCTGTCTCACTTCCCTGAGTGCTGAGATTATAGATCTGAGCTATGGAAGATTTGATTTGAAAACCAAAATTGATTGGAATTTGTTATTACTTGATATTTATTTCCTTTGTTTACCTTGAGCTGATAGAGAGAGTGACTTTATAAGTCAGATATCCTTCTTGACCAAAACTTTTTTCCCTTCTTTCCTTGTCTTTTATACTCCTGTAAAATTCATATGGGACTTGAAGTTATGAATGAAAATGGTCAAGGAAGGAGAGGCTGCAGGAGCATGGGAATCTGCTTGTAATCTTTGAAGCTTTTTGTGAATCCACAGTCCTTCTACATCTTGCGTGACTGAATGTCTACCACTGAGACACTGGCCTGCTCTTGTGATAAGCAAAACTCTATGAAATATGGTGTAGAAGTGGAGGTCAGAGCTGTTGAGAGATTTGATGCCATGCCAGGCACAAGACCAGAACCCAGAATCTGAGGCGGTGTATTCTATTATGAGACAGTCTCTCCAGGTACCTTTCACTGGCTGGCATCTGGCTATTATAGCTTAGTTGACCCAGAACTCTCCTGCTTCTGCCACCTGAGGTCTAGGGTGACAGGTGTGTAAGGCCAGCCTGCGCTGGGGGCATGAAGCTTTAGATGACCATGCAGAATGTATCTAAAGGTAGTGTGGACAGTAATCATGTGATCCCTATGGTCTCTGAAGGTCACAGTAACATGTAGACTTGTGATGAGTGAATTGTGGGAGTAAAGAGCACAGAGTTGTCCAAGGATCACTCAGTAATCATTTCCAGGCAGTGGTAGAGAAATGGTTACAAATACTGTCAGAACTTTTCTGATTCTCCCTTCTCTTCTTCTCCAGAGATTTCAGTCCTCTTTCATGCATTTATTTTATTTATTTTTGTGCAACAAGTAGGGGTGAGTGAAAGGCAGCTCTCATTTCCACTTATGCTTTCAGGCAGGGTCACACACTGTAGAGTATGTTTGGCCTTGTATTCAAGGGAATCCTGGCTCTGTTTCTCAACAGGGGGCTGGCTGCCAAGTGCTGCCTTTTGGGGTTTCTTTTTATTGACTTGAGACCTTTCCCACAGTAGGTTCTTGAAACTCAAGACTTTTCTGCCTTAGAGGCAGGTCATGTGAGTTTCAGAGCCTCTACCAACATGGGTTTCCCCATTTCCAGAGCTGAAGAGGTAGAGCTGCGTCAGCCTCAATCTGAAAATGAGTTTTTCTCCATCTTTTCCAGCATCCTTCTGCCCGCGTTCTGCAGCATGGACATCAAGGCTCCGCCCACACTCCTGGAGTTGGCAATGCACAGTCTGCTGAGAGATGAGTCCTTGCCCATCTCTGCCCTGGAGGTTGTTCCCCGGGAACTCTTTCCATCCATGTTCAAAGAAGCCCTCGCCAGTGGACACAACCATGCTGTGAGAGCAATGGTGGCAGCCTGGCCCTTTGCTTGCCTCCCTGTGGGCTCCCTGATGAAGACCCTTGACCTGGAGACCTTGCAGGTTGTGCTGAGTGGAATTGACCTGCTGCTGACCCAGAAGGTTCGCCCAAGGTGAGTCAGGTCCAGGTAGTATGGACAGAAATATATGGGGTACAATGAATACACAGCTGGGGTGAAGTCAGTTCTCAAAAACTTGCCACAGAGATTTGTGACAGCACCAGCATAAAATACTCCAGCAGCCATTGCTGAGCCAGCTGGAAAGGCTGTGTGAGAAGGGCTTGGAACAGCCCCAGGCCCAGCAGTATGAGCTGCTCATGTCTCCTCACATAGACTTTAGAATGGGACAAGTAGGGTCCTGAGGACACCGAGGGGAGACACAGGATCCGAGGTCAGTGATGCATCTCAGCAAAGCTGTCTTACCTGTCATGTGAGCCTCTGGGAGTCCTCAGCACTGAGCAAACGGAGGGGGGAAGGGCTGATATTAGAGCCTTAGACTAAAGCAGAGACTGGCAGGGAGTCACATCTATCTGCTGATACATCTGATTTTCCCACAGGAGGTGGAACCTACAAGTAGTTGAGTTCAGAAATGTGGATTACAATTTCTGGAACATCTGGGCTCTACACCAAGATCCAGTCTGCTCTGCACACATCCCTCCCAGGAAGCCAGAAATGCAGCGATCCCCCGTATGTGGAGAGAAGCATGTCCTGAAGGTGGTAGCCAACTTCTTCCTGGAGGGCTACCATCTAGATGAGTTCCACACACTCCTCTTGCAGTGGGCACAGCTGAGAAAAGGCTCTGTGCAGCTGTACTGTAGGAAGCTGGAGGTCTGGACCCGGCCCGTGTCCAGGATCCTAGAGGTCCTGGAGGTGTGTGAGCCAGACTCCATCCAGGAGTTGGAACTGATTTTGGGGTTGGATCTGGGAAGCCTGCCACGTTTTGCACCTTACCTGGGCCAGATGAGAAATCTGGACAGACTTATTTTGTCGGGATTCGACAAAGAAACCTGCGATCTGGGAGATGAGGACATGAAAGAGAAGCATGTTGTTCACCACTTCCTTTCTCAGTTCTCCAAACTCCAGCATCTCCAGCATCTGCACATGAAAGAGGTCTACTTCCTCAGGGATCACCTGAAACAGCTGCTCAGGTAAGGAAATGGGCTGAGGTGATGCTGCAGATCAGGGCAGCAACTGCCAGGGACAGATTACTGGGAGGGTGAAGATTGCTAGTGCCTCAGGCTTTGATAATGCTGGAGGTGTTAGAATGACTAAGTCTTGTGGGTTTGGAGAATGGGAAAATTTGTAACATCATATGATGACTTCTATAAAGCACAGGGTTGAACTGTGTGGGTACTGTGTATAGCATCTCTTTTAGAAAGCCAACTGCGGGATCAAGTGTAGTGAGGTTGGTTTGGAGCACCACTTTAATTATCCTGTCACAACTAGGAGGATGGGAATAGGATGAGCAGAACGCTATCAGTTAGGGAGGATCTGCACATTCAACCATGTGTGCTTTGGACTCTGCAACCCCATAAAAGAGCAGCAGTCTACTCCTAATGCCCTGTGGATGGAAGACTATTCCAGTATGCCTGGGGTATAACTGCGGGGAAATGGACATGGGCCTCCCTACTGAGGGGTTGGTTGTTAGGAAGCACATGAAGAAAGGCTGTGGTTAGCCTGACAGGCTGTTCATCACCACAGTTGGCACCCAGGGTGATGATGGAGAGGTCTCACCAGGGCTGACTCTTTCTTCTACCTTTGAGGCCTCATGTGTCCATGGCTGTTTTCATGACAGACAGTGAGGAAAGGAGCTGCCAAGCTGTGGACTGAGCTAGTTTCACAGTGACGCTGGCCAACCTCAGACTAGAACTTGAAAGTTAGGAAAGGAGACTCCAAGATCCAGCAGCCTACCAATGTCCTTAATCACAGTCACATTGACCCTGGCACTTGAGTGCCTTGTGGATGCTATCAACAGCCTCCAACACCACTTGCAGGACTTAACCTCTTGTTTTCTCCCTAGGTGCTTGAGGACCCCCTTGAAGACCCTGTGCATCAACCGTTGCTCACTCTCACAGGCAGACATCGATTATTTGTCCCACTGCCAGATGCTGTGGCAACTCACACACCTCAACCTGAGTGAAGTGTTGCTAGGCCACCTACATCCTATGCCACTGCAGGTGCTCCTGGAGAGAGTCGAGGGTACTCTGCAGAGTCTGATATTGGAGGACTGCAGTATGGAGGACTCCCAGCTGAGTGCCCTCTTGCCAGCCCTGAGCCGCTGCACCCAGCTCACGGAGGTCAACTTCTATGGGAACATCTTCTCCATGCCTGTCCTGGAGAACCTGGTGCACCACACAGGAACCTTGAGTCAGCTGACCCTGGAGCTTTACCCTGCCCCTCTGGAGATTTATGAGGAAAGGGGCAATGTCAATGTAGACAGATTTGTCCAACTCTGTTCCCAGCTCATGGACACACTGTGTGCCCTAAGGCAGCCCAGGGAACTCTCCTTTCTTACAGATTATTGCCAGGAATGTGAGTATCGCTCTTTCTTCGGCCTGGGGAATATCCTGAATCACTGCTGGCATTCTGAACAAAGAGATGACTTCTAGCTCTGGGGCTCTGGGACCCACCCAGGAACACCGAGCGCTGAACTTTAGACACGTTAGAAACATTGGCAGGGAGAAGATAAAGGAGAGAATTTGGTTTGGAGGATGTGAAGTGGACAGATGGAGCTGTGAGGAAGAGTGTGTGGATATAAGGGAGCATGGGCCTGTGAGGACAGGCGCCCAGGAGAGACAGCATGACAGTTCTGAATCTCCTGATATGATGTCTAATATGACATGTCAATAGGGACTTTCCCTTGTATCACACTTCTAGATTCATGGTCAGAACTGAGAATCCCGGAAGTTTTCCACTGATGCCCTCAATAGGTCTCAAGGTTACTTGTCCTGATTCCATTGTGAAGGGAAAGAATTTGTCCTGTCTTTTAATAAAGCCCAAAGATTGTTGGCTTCAAAATGGAGCAATTCTGACATTGCCATCAGCATCCTTCTCTTTGGTCCCACATGGACATCGCTTCCAACATATGGATGTGCCTTTACTGTGTGTTACCAAAAACTCAGAAAACCCTCATGGTTCATTGTCCTATGGCACATATTGGGAATGCCTGGGCATTGCGGTCAAGCATAATCTGCCATGAAGATCCGTCTGCATCCTGTATTCCCCGATCTTGTCAATGTAACAGGAACTGCAGTCCTTATGAAATCAATTTCTGGGCTTGATGAAGCAAATTGATATGGGAGGGTCACTGTGACTGCGGACCAACCATCGCATGGCTCAGGTGGGATCCTGGGCTGAATAAAGGGTAAGAACAGCAGAGCAGCAGCATCCACCTCTCTCTGCTCCCCATGATGGGGGCAATGAGAGCAGAGTCTTCCCGTCCCATAGCTCCTCCTTGTCTTCATAATTTGTAAACCTAATAAAGTCTTTTTTTTACTTGCAAATTGTAATGTGTTGACTTATACCAATGAGTGAGGAAATATACATCTACACACAAACACACAAACGCTCGTGGTTCACATAGTGCTTCCTGAGAATGCAAGACCCTTCTGCCCACACCATTCTCTGTGATCTCAATAGCAAATACCTGAGTGCAAACACATACCACTCTGTTCATACATTACATGGCATAGAAAGGACCCCTTCCTCTGAAACCCAGAAGAGATCCCCCACTCTGCCATGTGGGCTTTAATGGTCAAAAAAGTCAAGCCATGTGTCCTTCTGTGCAGTTTTAGCTCTAGTCAATCTCTTACCCAGGACTATCCACCTCAGTGTCTCCCTGAAACACAAAACTTTGGCCTTCCTCAAATCCTATTGCATGACTTTAAGTGATTGAGGGACTGAGATGATGGCTGAGAAGGGTATGGTGCTGGTCTTCTGACTGCTAGATCACAAAAGCTAAGCCTATAGATCAGCCACTTACTGCCTATCCAGCACCTTCCCTAAGCTGCCAACTCCAGTCTGTTGCAGCCCCAGGTTGGATTGCACAATAGGATCAGCTTTCTAAGTCACATGTGTGACATATACAACCTTCACTGCTAAATTCAGAGACATGTCCATGCCCCAGGTTATAGAAGCGATAATCTCATCTCAAACTAAGCTACATATGGAAGTCTAGATTATCTTGCACTCTTGCATGTAAGCACACATGGACGTTTGCACTCGTGCCCCCTCTCCCCCACAACATTTGATACCATCAAATGTGCATCCCTGAAATAGAGCATTGACTCTACATTTTCATTCCTCAGTAAGAAGAACTAATCTTCTACTTTAGAGAGGAACACAGTCTCGTCCTCAAGTTATAGGTATAGTGTTTATAACACCCAAAGCAGACAGTGGTGGCAAACCACACTGTCCTGGGCTACTTTTTAACCTTGCATGAATCTATGAGCTTCCCACAAATTTCATCAAAGCATCCTGTGATGGTGCCACCTATGTTGTCATAGCACTCAACTAGGGCAGGAAACAGCTCCTCAATCAACTGGTTCAGGCTGGCCATGTGGTATAGTAGATCCCTTAGAACAGACATGGAGAAGACGTTCCCAAAGAAACTGAGCTTGGTAGGCTGGGAGCAGAGGCTGAGAGCAGGGAGCAGGTCGCGGAGCTGAAGGATGTTCTGCCTCCACTGCTCCATTTCCCGGCCACAGCTGGAAGGAGCCCATTCAAGTCATCTCACTCCATGCCAAGACCTGTCACCATCACTGCCAAACTTGCTCAGTCCTCAGCTCTGTAGCTCTCTTTCCACAGAACTCAGCAGAAAACCCCAGCCCTAGCTTAAGGTGCCAATAAAAAGCCTCAAGGACCAAATTGCAGCCCTGAGGGATGCAAACTGCAGGGTCCCTGGACCTCACCTCTGTGTCTCTTCAGGGGCTCACAGGACCCTTATCTTCAACCCCACAGTTGCCATCTTCCCCTGTACTCCTGCCCTACTTGGCTGGAAACAGAGTTTCACCTAAGGGAATCAGAGGCATTGTGGCGACTTAACACTGAGGCTGAGCAGGAGCTTGTTTGGGGATGGTGCAGACTGAAGTCTCCATCCTCAGTGCACCTTGTCTTGCCTGCTCACATCCCCTGCCCTGGACAATGTAAAGAGGAAATCAGAACTTGCCCTTGTTAGATCTGTTTCCCCACCACAGGTTCCGTCTCATGGAGACATTCTTGCAGCCCATCTATCTGAATGCCTCCCTCTGTTTGCTGAGGTTATAAAGCAGGAGGATAGAGTTGTCAGACATGAGACTTTCTCATCTCCATCTCTGTGGACTACAAGGCTTCTAAGAACACACTTGGGTCCTCTGGTGTCGAAAGCAACAAGGACAGGCTTTACTAAGAGTACCAGAGAAAGATCTCTTTCCTTCCTCACCTAAGTAGTATGTCCAGGTTGTCATGCAGCATATACATTCCATTCAGATGGAGATGCACAAGACTTCTGAAGTTGTAGTCCCTATGCCTACATAATAGGGAGGTTCAGGATCTAAACAGAACCAGCAGTCATGTGTTATTTCAGGTCTAATCTGATTTATATAAGGGAAGGTTGTATCAAGCACAACCATACTAGAGTCTTCTAGCAAGGTAGGGGGTTTATTAGGTTCTTTTATTGTGTCTCCAAAAGTAATCATGCCAGATGTGGTTGTGGTGGAACCTGGGGGTCTGATCTTGGGAGGGGGTGGCTTAAAAACATCCCAGCTAGGTCTAATTGGATCATTTTATGGACCATCAGAACACATTGTATGGTGAACTCTGCCTGGGTCATAGGCCCATGTGAATCTTGCTTGGAGCCCCCAAGTTTTTCCCAGTTTCCAAAGGTCTGGCTTATACGGGTTCTGAGACAGAAGAGTGAAGGTTAGTGTATAACACCTATTAGATTGACATGACTTTTTCTATTGATATTGGACCATACTGACTTGTTATCACCAGCTGAGATCCCTGTGTATTTGGGAACAGAAGAGAGTAGAGGAAGCAAATGAAAGCATTACCCAGGGACACTGGCATGAGAGATGTCACCAGTCCAGAAAGAACTGTTTGCAGGAAAACTATGAAAGGGGCTGATTGATCAGTGCCCTGAGGACTGAAAGTGGTCTTTAGTGGCTGTACGGAGCTCTATTGTGTGACATGTTTATGAGGTATGAGAATGACTTTGCTGTTATGTACAGTTGGTGTGAACAAATGCATAAGCAAGGGGATTGGAGCAGGATAGAGTAGACAAAGGAGTCAATCTGGGGCATTTGAAGGCAAATGTTGCAAGATTTGGTTGCAGTAGAGTTTCTAGGAAAAAAAAAATAACAGAAGGCCAAATGCTGGACTAGTGAATTTTGAGAAGGCTTTAAAGTTTGAATTACAGGTCATGGGAGAGAAGATTAAGATTACCTGGAGGTGAGCAGTTATCAACCCAGTGTATATAGTATGTTTCTTCCCTGTAAAAAGTATACTAGGAGTGAAGATTGTTTGCACAGCTTGGGACCCTTTCAGCACCCAAGTGTGGCTGACACAAAGATAGGGGCCTTGGTTCTGATCTGGAGCCTGTCAGAACTGTGGAACTGGTTCCAACAGCAAGCACACCAGAGTAGTGTGTGGCCCTATTTCCCTTTGTGGAGCCAGTGAACCAGCAAACACTGGCCTCACTGAGAACATCTGCAGTGCAGACATGCACGGTAGCCCAGAGATGATGGTGTACTTCTGTCAAAAAGGTTCTGTTCTATGAAGCTAACCTTTGAGTGTTTTTCAGATTTTAAAGGCATCTGGAAGATCAGTAAAGACACATCAAGGAGTTCAAATGAAAACTCTGTGCATAAATGGGAAACTTATAAAGATGATGAGTTGAAAATTCCAGTACCAGGGGTGGGACACCTCTCTGGGAGTTCAATCTGGAAGGCCCAGGGAATTCCACAACCACAAAGGACATTGCCATATAGGTGGCTTGCCAGAAGTAGATGGTAAATGTCTCCTGCTGTTGGTACCCCAGGCTTTGGGTGCAGGGGAGGGAGAAATCAAGCTGGAACTCAATAGGAAGTGTCTTTCCTGTTGGCCGCCTTTCACAGTGCCAGGAAGCACCACATAGGCTGCTGGGAGATAATTATCTGTCACTGATGGTTCTGCTTGGCTATGGACCCTGCATGCTATGCTATCATCATGCCAGGGAAGTCATTCTCAATGGTGTACTAGTGTTACAGCTGTTATGGGTGCAACCAACAGCTTTGCATCTGGATTTCAGGTCTATTCCATTGGAGGGAATTCACATCTAGTGCCAAAAGCCTAGGCTGGGGAGGTCATAAGCTCCTTTAAGGAAGCTGCTATGATTGTTTATTAAATAAATGTAGTCTTTCAAGTGATCTAAACATTTGTGTTTCTGTCCATAGATTCCCAGGAGCTGTCAACTTCAGTTGGTCAGAGAAAAGCTTTTTACAATGTTGGTGTACTGCTAAGACTTATAACCAGTCAAGCTCCTGAGAATGAATGAAGAAAATAATCATACATCTCTATCACAACTTCCAAGGCTCAGGGAATATTGTGGAATAGCGGACAGAAAGAATGTAAGAATCAGAGGAGGGGTGGAGTGTTGTGATTTTCTTCAAATTGAAACATTTCTCCCTGGGGGAAGGAAGGAAGCACATAAAACTCAGGAGCTAAATAAAACTGACAAGTCTCAGACAGTGGAAAGTTACAAGAGTCTCTAGGTTCCCCTACCCAACTTTATGAGAACAGTAATAATTGCTTGGGAAAGGAGACTCCACCAGCTCAGCTGTCTCCGTAAGGTGTGTAGAGCTTTGCAGGAATGCAGCTGGAGTGGGCTTTTTGGTAATTCAGCTGTCTTTGTGTCATCTGTACTCCTGCAAGTAATTCCTCACTCAACATAAACTCACTAGTTGATTCAGCTAAATTTGATATAGGAAGATTTTTTTTTCCCATTGGTATGTCATTAGTGCCCTGTCTAGGGTGAAAAATGTATTTCCATAGCTCCCAGGGAAAGTCTTACTACAGTTGCCTCTATGGGGCTGCATGGAGCCACAGCTTTCTGACTGGCCAGGAAAATTGATTGCAAGATTTCTGTCCAGAAGGAGATATTTTTGAAAAACACAAAGACAAGCCATTGTCTCTTTCTTTATAGTTCTTTGAAGCAGGCCCTCAGTCAGAGAGGAAAGCTGCATGCTTGGGAAGCACCAGAAAACACTGTGCAACCTATCCCAGCATGCAAGTCAACCCAATGATGTCCCTGGCTACTGTCCACGTTTTCCCCGTGAGAGTGCTGTCCCTCGCAATGGTTCCTGTGGTCACTTTCACCTCCTGAGAGTGTTTTCATCCACAAAGGTACCACTGGTGTGGTAGTTAGCTACAGGAATCAACTTAACCTTCTGAATACATTTGTAAAGAATTAATAGTTGACTTAAATCATGATCAGCTCTGCCGTTCACTGTCTAATTGATGAGGGAGGACTCATCACATGGTGGGAAGGATGTTTTCCTCAGCAAGTAGATAAGGTAGAGGCAGCTGGTTCAGAGGGTTGACATTCCTGGCTGGTCACCTTGCTTTGGGGATTCCCAGGCTCTTCTTTCCAGGGCTGGAGTTACAGGCAAGCACCCACGGCTGCTCAGCATTTTTACTGGAGATCTGGAAATCGGAACTCAGGTCCTTTTGCCTGTGAAGCAAAGGCTCTAACCCTAATTTCCCTGAAGTCAGTGGTTTCACTTAAATCAATATCTCTTGGGCTGGAAAGATGACTCAGAGGTTAAGCCTTTGCCTTACAAGCAGAAGGACCTGAATTTTGGTCCTGGGTCCCATGTAAAAATGCCAAGTGGAAACCGCAGTGGTCTGTACTTCTGGCCCTGGAAGGCACAGTTTGGAAAAATCCAGAGCAAAGCTATAAGGAGGTAGAGCACCCAGGATGATCCTGAAGTCACGCTTGGGACTCTACAAACCATATTCTACACACACACATACACACACACCCATACATGTACCTACTGATACCTACACACATGTTAAGAAAGAAAGATAAGAGCCTTTCAAAAAAGGTAATAGATTAGTTCCCCTTTTACTTCTTTAAATCCTTGCTATCACTTGCTATATGATTGATTGTGGTCCAACTCTAATCATAAACTCAAAATGTAACCAAATACAGGACCGGGAGTAGGGTGACCTATGACAGGAGAAGGCCAGACACCATCTACCCCAACGAAATCTCAGCTCTGACCCCACTATCTTCCTGAAGGAGCTTTGCTGCTTGCTTAGAAATAAAGATTTGAAACTCTTGCCCCCTTGTGACTCAACTCTCACCTTTTCCCAGGGCAAGTGATTCTTAGTCAATTCAGGGAACAAACGTGGAGGTACATGTGTCACTGCTACACTCAAGAGCATCTTTCACAGGCTCCTGCTCTCAGCAGACACAAGCTGAAGAGGGAAATGAAAACCATCCATGTAGTTTGTAAGTCCCAGCTAAGCTCACAGAGTTGGGTTGTCTTCTCTGCTTTTGTCTAAACTTCTAAGCATGTTTTTCCGGATACTGTCTTTTTTTTTGGAGGTTTGTTTTATTCTTTTTTTAAATTATATTTATTTTCCCCAATCATACAATCTTAATAGGTACCCTGTTCCCCTCCCTCTCTCCACCGCTCCCCAGTCCCCATTGCAACCTCCCCCCCTTTTCCCCTTCCTTTCACCCCCAACCCTCCCCTTTTCCCATGGTCTTCCCCTTACCACCTCCCTAAACAATAACTTCTTCACCATGTGACCCTTCATCAGTCTCTATGCATGCTCTTCTCAGGTGGCTGACAGGATTCCCAGCTTGCATTCACAGCTCTCGTCCTATATTTTTTCTGCCTTAAAGGGAACATAAACATTTTCAACACTTTTCCCATTTAATAGTTGGAATAAATGGACCCCCAAAACCCTAAGACCCAAATCACTACATAAAGGTTATCAATGATACTGTGACATAGTTAGGCAGAGGTGTTAATCTGATAGTTGACGGTGTGAGCTCTGGGCAATTTTTAGAGAATTAGTGGTTGAGTTAAGCCCAGAGTAAAGCTGCAGGAGGTTGTCTAGCTAATGGGGAAGGCCCAGCCCAGGGTGGGTGGGACTGGGCCCTGGAATAAAATAAAGAGAACTGGTTGAAGAAGTTGACATACTTGTGTACACTTGGCCAGATATGCTGGTCTGGCAAGTAAGGATAGTCCTCTCCTAGCCATTATGTAGAGATAGTGTGGCCAGTTCCCTGGGCACTGGTAGTTGGTGGGAAGTGGTTCAGCAATGAATACAAAAGCACAAAATCAACAAAATGGCCACCTTTCAGTAATAACCACAGGGGCACATGTTATCTCCTCTCTGTCTTACTCTCTGCATTTCAAATAAAGAGATGCATGCATGGATGAATGAATAAATAAATAAGCAAATGATTTTACTGTCTTTAAAACAATAAAAGTGCCAGTAAGATAGCACAGCAGGCCAAAATGCCTGCTCACAAACTTGGCGACTTGAGATTGATCCCAAGGAACCCATGTGGTGGAAGGAGAGAACTGACTTCTGAAAGTGACCCTCAAACACCCACCCATGCACCTTTCTCTCTCACCCACACACATACTCCATCTCTTTCTATCTCTTTGTATTATTTTTCTCTTCCTGTTTTCTCTCATACATACATTTTTAAGTTTAAAAGTAAATTTAGCAGTTCTAACTTCCAAATATTGTTCAATAGGTTATCCAACTTCTTCAAATTGCCTGCCAATACTCTATACTCTGGTGAGAAAAACTGATTTTACAAATATCCTTGCTTTCCATACATTGCTTAATAAGCTCATTGCCAGTCAATGGTTTTGATTTTTCACCCTTTATCATAACTAAATTTTATGAGGAGAATCGGAGTTCAATCTGTAAAAATAAAATAATTATTCTTGAGAAGACAGATGTTTTTTAGATTCCTTATGTTGTTCTCAGGGGACAATCTTTTTTTACACATAAATGTATTTAATTTACATTTTTAAAAAATTTTTTATTTATTCAGTTGTGCGTGTGCGTGCATGTGTATGTATGTATTCAGTTGTGCGTGTGTGCCCATGTATGTGTGTGTGTATGTGTGTGTAGAACCACGGACAACTTCGGGAACCACCATGGACCGCCTCCACCTCTTCCTTATTTACTCTGCCCCGGGTCCCTACCAGGACCAGAAACGCAGGCTGCCCCTGCTTCTGCCTGGTGTTTATATATGGGTTCTAGGATCTGAACTCAGGACCTTCTGCCTGCGAGGCAGAGGCTTAACCCCTGAGCCACCTCTCCAGCCCCCAATTTACATTTTATGTACATGCTCCTTACCTTCCTTTTTCCCCCTTCATTTGTTTCCCTTGTATTCTCATCTCATGCCACCCTCCCTCCCATCCCTATGTGAGTCCTGTCTACTCCCTCCTATTTTCCTGGGACAATTTTTTATATCCATTGAATTACTGCCATTTCAAATTATAGTCTTTGAAATTTTTCCAATTCCCTTCTTTTAAGATGAGCAATATAATATTTCCCTGTTCAAAAATGTAAAAACTAATCATCTATCCATTTTTCATTGAACATTCTTTACATATTTCTTTTTTTTGTAGTTGTTTTTCTTTGGGAAAGTGGTAGAAACTTAGCTGGGATATAAATGGTAATACTACATAAGATGCTATAAATACTATTATTAGAAAAAGTAATTGACAGGAAAATAAAAATTAAGATGTGGTGTATCCACATCTTCAGTGCCAATGTAGTTCAAAGCAGAGGGTCAGTTTTAACACGTGATCGGTGAGGGATGAATTAGGACTGAGGTATGGAATGCCTTTGATAATAATATGCCTTTGATAAAATAATGCTTACTTGTCTTCTACACGCCTTCACATACTTATCATCTGAGGCAATAAGTTCAAACATTATGGAGAATTCTTGCTTTTTACTTGCTCGGTCACCATGCCCACATGTCATGTGTGACAGGGCTAATTTGAACCTACAAGACTCCACACAATACATTGCACAACTGAAGACATGAATGAAGGTAAGCAGCAACAGCATACCTGTGTTCATTTTACACGACACTGTGACACAATGCTGTTGACTATGGACTCCATGCTTGAGAACTGTGCAATAGCCATGCAAAAAATAAAACCCACATATTAAGCAAAATTACATTCACTGCTACTTTGGCTCTATATGGCCCATTAGTAATGGGTTGGAGACCTATGCTCTAAACTGTCAGTCATTTTCAGAGAATACCTATATGTAGTGCAACTCACTCATCAGGGAGGTATGTCATTTTGCATAGCCTGCTGTGGGATTAAGTGCAAGGACATTCCAGTCATACATGAATCAGCTTTAGTTGCATGTCTTTTTAGCACGAACAGGACAACTCATCTGCTACTGTCAAGACAGGATGCTCCATTCCGTACAACATAGGGGAGGATTGCTGTTTTAGTATTATGCCTGTACATACGCCAACACCACAGAAATTAATTTCAGTTGTGGGCATCATTACCCACAGTGGAAATCATGTGACCACTCCTCAAAAGCTCACCTGTATGTCTGCTGTGCCCCACCTGAACACCAAAGGCTGCACTTGCTTTCCATTGAGAGATAAACATATATGTCTTTGTTATACATAGTTATGACAGACCAAGAATCAGACCCACTCAAGTGTAGCTTGTGAACAAATTAGTTTAATGAGGATACTTAACAGGAGCATGATGGATTGGTTAACTCTAGCAGTGTGGGCACCATGAGAGTCATTTCAACACTAAGAATGGAAGATGTCACTGCCCAGCAATTGTTAAGTGTCTTTCCTTGTATATTATATATGCTTATATATCATGGGTATTGTTCTGTTGGGGCAATGCAAGAATGAAGAAAAGATAAGACACATACAGAAAAGCTGGGATCAGGTAAACTGTTGACTCAGATGGAGACACAGCAGCCTAGATCAATCCAAGCAAGATTATTTATCATATAGGTGAAATAATAATGGTCCTCAGCAGATTCCATGAAGGATAAAGATGCTGTGGTTTTCTTGGAGCATACAATGCATTCTGTTAAAAGGTCAGTCATACACAAGCAATTCTTATCTCAGTGACATGGCACACAGGGCTGTGCCCTTAGCCACCTCCTGGCTCTGGCCTTAATCCAGAATCTGCTATGATTCAACCATACTCATGTCAGTTTTCCAACTGGTATGCTCATGCTAAAATGTTCCTCCCATAATCCATCTTTGTTGCAACTACTCTTCACAGTGGACATTGGTATTTTTTTTTGTCAGTGTTTCAGGTATCTTAGGCTACATGAACTCTATTCTTTAAATCATTCTCTTACTGTTAACACACAAATATGGTGACATTAGGACCTTTTCATACCTTATCTCCAATCCCATCTTCCCTCTCCTTCCCTTCTTCCTTTCTTTTCTCTCTTCTATTATCCTTGTTGGTATGAGTGGCCCATTGGGTTTCATCTGACAGCATGTAGGTGAGCATTTTCTCGATTGTGAATCCGTGCATCAACCACTGAAGAAAGTGCCTTCCCTCCCTACTCCTCAGCATTGATCATCATCATTCTCTCAGTGAGGTGGGGGCCATTTGACTTCTCTTTCCTTTCCTTGGGATGAATTGATAAGAAATACATATTTCCATGTAGATCTTATGCTGTGTGTTTGGATGTGGTAGCCCTCTTATGTCCAAAAGACAATATCTGGCCACACTCCTCTCTGCCTTCAGGCTCTTGCACTTATCTCTAGTGGACATTGTCTTGAGTGTTCATATCCCCCCAGGACAGTGGCTCCAGTAACCCTGTGGTCCTTGGCGTTGGATGTTCAATGACTCCTGGGGCTCAAGACAGTGCTCTTCAGATGTGTTTTCCAAATCTTGTTTTTCATATGCACCGAGTACCTCAGATGTGAAGCCTGAGGGTGTAAAGAGAGGAGGATTTCTCTAGGGGAGTGGAGAATGTAGTGTATAGTTAACTTTCCATCCAGCAATATAATAACCACAGACACACATGTACCTTATACCTGTCAGAGAATGTGCACCACACTGATATAGCACATTCCGTTCCTGCTTATTCTCTGCATTTTGCTAGTCCGTTTAAGATGTTCACTTTGGCTTGCATCTTCTGGAGCATGATCCTTCCTGTCAGTTTTGGAAGGTACATTGGGTGTTCTCTACGACTGGATGATAGTGTGTACCATGATGGAGATGTAATGATCAGGGGTTTTTTCCTCTGTATACACACCAAACGTCCCCCACACTGAAGGGGCTGATAGCACAAACATTTCTGAAAGTAAGTACCTTCTTCCTTCACTAGTTTACAAGTCAAATATGTCAATGAATAATGCTGTGAGATCTGTGTATGAAGAGCTGTTTTCCATAACTTTTATTCTCTCCTTCATAAGCTATCTAACTTACTCAATGTAACCACAGTTTATTTTGCCTGCTTCCTCTGAATATCTAACCATATTTGACAATGTATCATCCTTTCAGCTTTCTTTTCAGGAATACAAAGTGAGATATAACACTCTATGTTGCTCCATTGCCTGTGTACTTCCTGACACTGTTGTTAATGTTATGGAAAGGTGCACTTAGAAACCCAATCAGAACCTCTGACATGAGGTGGATCTTCAGAGGCTTCCAGAAGTGTTATTTCTAATAGAATATTACAGGCTAATGTTTTCAGTATGCATATAATGCCTAACAAGTCACATAGTATGGACATTGGTGCCCAAAGTGCTCAGTTGTATTGTTAGTGTGTGTATTCAATTTTTCTTTCCAAAGAGTCCATAAATCATTTCTTCATGCCAGGCAAAAAACATGAGTCAGCTCTGTGATCTGCATCCTTCCTTTTTTTGTGATAACTGGAAGGGACACAGTCAGTTATCGCATATTATTGATGACATATCTGTCATGAAAATTCTAGAAAACAGATATGAGGTAGAATAAAACAAAATCTGAGTGAGCAATCTTACTCTAATTAGGACAAAGGATTCTGCTAAATGGTGATTGTTTATATCCTTTTTCAGAGGCTCCAATAAGAGGAGATGCCTTTCACACACTTGCGTGCTTTTGAGTCAGAGTAACAAGCAGTGACATCACAGTCCTACTTCTGCTTTGTACCTCTAGACATTTGGTTACTGATCTTTCTTCTGATCCTAGTCTTCTCTTCCTTCCCCAGTTCTGTATATGATTTGCAAAAGTTTATTATTGTTATTATTTACATTATTTCTCCATGTCTCTAAAATGTACATAGTTATCACTATGTACATAATTTCCCCAAAGTATAAAGCACATTTGCCCATGGTTATCACTATGCACATGGATTCCCCATTCTGTAAAATGCATTTCCATATGGTTGGGGCTGAGTTCATAGTCTGATTCAGATGTTTGCTACTATTATATGAGCACCAAAAAGTATCAGGACTGCAGGATTCTTGGCTTGAATTGGGCAAGTTCAGCTAGGAATCCCTTGGTTACTTTAAGGAAATAATTACTAATGCCACTTGCCAAATTTGGGCTAAAAGCTCTTCAGAAAATGGCAACACTGATCAGGTCTACTACTATAGCTTTCCAGTGGGAAAAGGAGTCCTTTTTGTTCCCAAAAGGAACAGATGCAAAATTATTGAGTATTCCATGTTCAGGCAAACCTAGCCACTAAACATCCCAAGAAGATGCTGGAACATGTTCTACAACTAGGAAAAATTTCTCTAAACAAGGAAAATGCTTTTATCAGACCCCCCCCCTCCCCGTTCACCCCACCGCGCCACTCCTCTCCCCCCCCCCGCCCACCCACCCATGCCCTACTTGACCCCCCAGCCCCCCCCCCCCCCCCCAAGCCCAGGTTCCACCTCCCCCCAGCCCGCCGCCTCGGGCTTCCCCGTCCCTCTCTCCATCACACCGCCCTCTCCCTCATCCCTCCCCCCCCCTGTCTTCCCTTCTAAACATATGCCCGATTTGTAGTTAGCCCAGGCTCCCAGCTGCCTTTCCCCTCCTTGGTATCCCCCCCCCCGCGCTGGCGCCCCCTCCCACCCCAATCACAACCCCTACAACCACGCAGCTCCCCCTCTCCCCCCTCCCCCCCTCACTGCGTGTTTTTTTCTCCCCCCCTTCCCTCTCCACCTCCTCGCCCCCTTCTCCTCCCCCCTCCCCCACTTGCCCCCCCTCCACTTTCTGTCCCGCTGTTTTTCGCCCCCCCGCCCCCACCACCCCCTCCCTCATCACACCCCGCCGCACGCTCCCGCCGTCTCCTCCCTAGCTGACTACTACCCAGACCCGCAACAACCACCCCGCGCCTCGCACCCACCCACCAACACCCTCCACTGACCCCACCCCCCCGCTCCCCCCCCCGCCCCTCGCCACCCGCCGCCGCACTGCTCTCTCTACCTCCCCCCCCCGCGTGCCCGCCCCCCTCCCCCCCCCCGCGCCGCGCACACCACCCCACCCTCATCCCTGACCAAGCACCACACACCACCCCCCACCCCCCCCCATGCCCCACTTGCCGCCGACACCCCCCCCGCACCCTCCCCCCCCCCACCCCCCCACCCCCCCACCATCCCCTCTTCCCTCCACTTTGACCCCACCCCCACCCCCCCCTCACTCATACGCACCCTTGCCCCCCCCCCCCCCTACGACAACCCCCACACCACCACCCCCACTCCCTCCCGCACCACCCCACAACCTGCCACACACCCACCACACGCGCCCACCCCCTAACACCGCCACCCACTCGCCGCACCCAACTCTACCCACCCCCCCCACCCAACGCCCCGTACCCACGACCCCCGCCACCCCCCCCCCCACCATGGTCATTTTTCCCCTTTTTAGCACCCCCCCCACCCACCACCCCCCCCCCCCCTGCTTCCCGCCGATTTGCCAATCAACCCCCCACCCCAGGAAGACCAACCCAAGGGAGAAGGCGGACCCCCACCGACCCCACACCCCCCCCCCACCCACCCCCCACCCCCACCCCCACCGACCGGAGTCCCCACCCTTCCTCCCCCTTCTGGCTCCACCCCCCCTTCACTTTCCCACCCTTCCCTGTCTTTTCTGCGGATCTCTGCAATTCTTCTTTAGGGTTTTACAGTTATTTTCATTGTATAAAGGTTCTTCTTACTTCCTGGGTTATGTTTATCCCAAAGATTTATTTTTTCGATTTTTTTAGGGACTATAGTAAATTTGTTGATTTTTGTCTCAGCTTTTTTCACCTCTTCCACTCCACTTCCCCCCTGGACCACAACCCTACACCTCAGCACACCCGCCCACACCCACCCAACCCCCCCACACCCCCGGCCCCCACCCACACAACACCCCCACCCCCCACCCCCCCCTGACTTCTCCCCACCCCTCGTACACCCTCCTTCCACCCTTCCTCTCTACCCCCCCCCCATCCCCCCCCCACCACGTTCCACCTACCCCCCAACCCACCCCATGCCCCCCCCCTACCCTCTCACCCCTCCCGACCATCCCCGACCACAACCCACCCTCTCACAGCCCTCCCCTATTAGTATCCCCGCGGCAGCGCCCCCTACCATCACACTTCCCGATGCAGCCAGCCACTTTCCCCCCCACCCCCCCGCCGACGCCATCCGCCCCTATTTACTCGGCGCCCCCTTCACCTCAGGACCCCCCCCACACTCACCGATCCATGAATCACTCTGCACATAGAACGACTAACATTGACTCTTCCTTGCCCGACTCTTCGCATCCTTTTTAT
>JALPQD010000858.1:175856-216432 GCA_023101885.1 Typhlomys cinereus | reverse complement strand
CATTATAATGTTTTCAGCCCTAACTTGTGGGAGATATTGCATATCATGACTCCTCCATCCTTGGCTCTTACAATCTTATCGCCCATCTTCCGCCAAATTTCCCTGAGCTTCACAATGGGAGGATTAAGGCAGGCCAGATTCCAGGTGGTTATAGAGTCTCTATGTTCTGAATTATGGTTGTGATTTTTTTCAGTTTTGTCGCTTCTACAATGCCCTTGGCTCCATCTGATGGGTATGGGATGTTACCCCCTGCCAGAAATAAAAAGCTGTTAAATATAGTCTTATGTATACAGGAATAGATTCAAAGATGATGGAATAGAGTAGGAGATGCGGTAGCGGGTGAGTCAGTCTCCATATGCAAAATGGTTACCTTCTGTCTGCAGACTGTATGCGGTCTCCTTTTCTGGTAAGATCATTGCCCATCAGTTGTAAGTGACCACGAGGACAGTCTGTGAGCTTAACACAGATTCTCATACTTACTTGCAGTCCTGATGGTGGCCTATATCTCTGCGTAACATGTCCTGCTATCCTCATCCGAATATGTCCCAGGGACTTGCTGAAATGTAAGCAATGTATCAATAATTATAACAACTGGGTATCTCTCTGGTATCCCCAAAGAAAAACTTAAAAGTAAATGAGAAAGAAAAATAAATTGATTGAAAAATGCACTTGGTGGAACCAACCCTATGCACAGAAAAACACATAGCCTCTCAGAAATATTATACGTGAAAAGTGGCAAAATACTATCTATTAAATTTTGGATGATGTGTTACATCTGTGTGTATTAGCATTATTAATAGTGAAGATGTCTGCAAGAACCCAAGTACATTCTCAGTTCATATTAGCACTAATGAAAAGTTGAGAAAAAAACTAACCCGTAATAGTTACAAAACACAACATTGCACAATGTGAGGCATTAAAGATGTTCCACTTATATACAAGGTAGATGGATTCTCAATATAAACATGTAGACATTGTATGAAATAACAGTACTGGGTTTGTGGGAGTAATGTAAATAATAGTTCATACTAGGCACAGCTGTCAACTTGACAGTTGAAGTTTGGACACCTGGTCACATTTGTAGAGAATTAGTGGTTGAGTTAAGCCAGAGAACCTAAGCGAGACTTCTAGTTGATGGGAGAGTCCAACCCATTGTGTGTGGGACTAAGCCCTGGAATAAATACTGGGGTTGATTGAGGGAGTTGACATACTTTTATACACTTGGCCAAAAATGCTGGGTCTGTAAAGTAGGATCATCCCTGCTCTCAGCTGTTGTGTAGGGAAGGTGTGGTCAATACCTTGCCCTGGTGTTGGTGCATGCTCTCCACTTAAAGCGGATGAGAACTGTAACCATATCATAAGAGGAAACATTAAACCCCTAGTTTCCATTAAGCCATTTGATGGGTCATTATCAGCAACCATGCAGGTGAACTGCAACAACCAGTATTTTGGGTGAATTCTAGGTTATTCACTCTAAAGAAGGGAAATTCCTCATGAAGTTGTTTCATCAGTTACAGGTAAGGTAAAAAAAAAAAAAAAAAACTCAGGTTGGGCCTTGCTATGAATGGTGCCAATAACAAGCTATGCAAAAGAGACCTGTGAGCTAATGTTAAAAAGAAGCCTATTGGCTCTATGCTTCTATTCCTTTCAAATGTTTGAAACAATTTCTTTCAGGTCTTAGATAATAACATAGCACTTAGGCGCAAAGATGCAATGAGCAGCCCTGCATGGAGGCAAGATGGAGAGACCTCCACCAGCCACCATGACCCTGCCTGGACTGTGGTAGACAGGCAGGAAGGTGACCACACCACTGCAGAACACCAGCATGCTGAAGGTCAGGAACTTGGCTTCATTGAAGGTATCAGGCAGGTCCCGGCCAGAATGCACATCGAAACTAGTCAGAGCCCAGAAAGCCTAGATAGCCCAGGACACAGTGAAAGCGTGACTGAGCCCTTGTGCACACAATGATGATGTGGACACGCTCCGACTGGAGATCTTGGTCAATGAAAGGAGGAGATGTCGCCATCCAATTCCACAGAGAACAAGTGACGAAGGTGCAGATGGGAATCACGCATTCGGTGCCCTGGCCAGCAGCAGCCACCTCATCCTTTCTGGAGTTGTGACCCTGAAGGCCAAAAACCACAGTGACAGTTTTGGCCGGACAGTGGATACAGCCCCGGTGACACAACTCCCAACGTGGTCTGCGCAGGATGCAGGTGGCTGTGTTAGGATGTCCGATGAAGAGCAAGGAGCAGAGGAAGCAAAGCATGATGGATGAGCAAGACATAGCTGAGAGTGCGGTTATTGGCCTTCACGATGGCCGGTGGTGGTGCGTCACCAAGATCCCAAGGGCACACAGCTGTGGAGCAGAGAGCCCAGGGCCATGCTCGCCAGCACCATCCCCAGAGGGTCTTCATAAGCCAGGAAGGTGACACTTTTTTGGAGACAGTGATCACGTTCTGGGTTGGCATAGTAGTCAGCGGGACACTTCACGCACTGATCCATATCTGCTTTGAAACACAGTGTTATCAGCCCACTGCAGTATTTCTCCCATTTTCCTTTGTTGTGTGATGAGGCCAATTAGAGGACCTAAGAGAATTTTGCATATGTGTTAAATAGTATGTAAACGATACTGGTTGAGCATTTTCCAATTAATATTATTCATCTTCTCCATGGTGAATAATTAATTTATATTTTTCCTTTCATTTGTGTTTTATTATCTTTGCACACTTTACCTGATGCCACTGAAGGGAATATTCTACTCCATTAGCAAATAAGTTCTACTATAAGAAAAGTGATACCCTAATATAAGTCTCTTAATTATTGATAAATCTTCCCAATCTCTTTTTTAAGATTTCATATCTTATAAACATTTATCTAGTTCAAATAAGACATTAAGTGGATCCCAGTTTGGTGATGGCTGTCTTTCCTGCACTATTTTGTAATTCACATAGAGTGGATATAAAGAAAGCATCAATTTTGTTTATAAGGGTCATAGTACTTAATATCGATGTGAAAAATTAACAACTTCATCTATGAAAAATTCATATGTTTAAAACACATTATCATTTTGATTAACATAATTTAATGTACAAACATTAAGAGCAACTACCTGCCTAAATGTTTGTCTTCGTTGTCAACCTCCTGGTTCAGAATCGCTTTGGAGATGTAACTCTGAGCATATCCGAATGGGGTTTACAGAGATGTTGAAAGACCACTGATTTGTGGAGATGGCATCCAATGGGCTGCATTCCATAGTGCACCAAGAAATTAGAATTGTGGAAAGTAATCATATAATCACCCGCCTTCCCTCCCTACCCTTCCCTTCTGAAGATCCAAAAAAAGGTTGAAATAAATAAAACATTCTATGGCTTTAAAAAACATTCATCCTTTTCTTTATAAATAGACCACAATCATGTCAAAGCAAGGTATACTCAGAATCTGCTTCCGGTGGAAAGAATTCAAGATGGCAAGAAACAAGAGACATGAGAAACAACATAAGAGAACAAAGTAGGCCAAGTGGTCTGGGGAAATTCCCACAGCCCACTTATTGAAAGTTTCCTTTCTAAGGGAATGTTACAACCCTGGCTGGAATCGGTTGCAAACTCAGGTGTAGGATCTCTGATTTAGCAAGACAGACAGGGAAAGAAGGACTCCTCCTATCTCACCCTCAGACAACCCAGTCTGTGAGACCAGAATATCATCATTTCTAGAAGACATCATTGCGCATCATCTCTCAAATCTTGAAACCCCAACCACCTTGGGCTCTGAATAAATCAGAAGGACTCCACAAGTGTTAAGGGGTTAGATCAATATTTTCTGCTCTCACTTCCAGACAAATTCAAGATTTACTCTCCTAGCCATCACAAAATCCTCAAAGGCAAATACCTTTGTCAAGATGGTGCCCTGAGCATGCTTTTTTCACTAGGGAGGCAATCCACTCTTCCAGAGAATTGCTTTGTGCCCTCATTTGGTCCTAGTCATGAGAAATCAGCTTCTTCAGAAAATTTGGTCTTAAGTTTCTGGAACTTCTTAGCTAAGGGGAGGAAGTCTTTGGAACTGATTTTTGGATGCAAGTAATAGGGTTTGGGAAGGCAAGCAGGGATCCTAAATATTACTATACAAGAGATTACTGGCCATGCTTGGAGAGTAGGAAAGACCAAGTTTCTAATCAAGCATGGTTAGTTAATGCAGGTAAGTTCATAAGATTCAGTGGGAAATACACATTACATTAAAGACTTGGTAAGGCCCAACTTTGTGTTACATCCACAAAAATATGTCAATTTTTAAAAAATATTCATTACTTATTGTTGTAATCATAACAGACTCAGAGGTACCGTCTTCTTCTCTCTCTGCCTCCCTTACCCCATTGTCCCCCTTTTGCATTTCCCCTTTCTTAACCCCTCATCTCAACCCTTTCCTACCCTATTCTTTCTTGGTGCTTCCTGCTTTCTCATTTCCATTCTTCAGGGCATCTGTTTATATGGGTGTGTGGAATTTCTACTCGACTAAGCTACACTAGTGAATGTCAGGATTCAGTGGTAATCGTGGACCCCTTCGTGGGCTGACACTAGTAGGGAACTCTATTGACTGTTTACAAACCCCTGCTCTAAGGATCTACTTCCTGAAGCTGTCCCCTGTGATCCTTACTACACTTTGGGAGTTTTGACAATGTCAGCCATTGATAAAGTTATGCCAGGTCTCCATCACATTGTGGCTTTGTCTGTCAATGTTTTTTTCAGTGATTTTAGTGGAACATTGAAAAAACTAAATTTTAGAGAGGACAATACTGATTGCAAAGGACATTTCAGGAGAGTGTATCTTACTTTTTTTTCTGTTGTGCTCAAATAAACCTGCAGAAGCAACTATTGGGCAAGGCTTAGGTTGGCTTAAAATTTCTGAGAGACACAGGCAGGAGAGACATGGCAGCAGGCACATTCTGGTAAGTAGAGGGTGAATGTGCAGTGGGACCGGCTGTGAACACACAGGATTTCCCAGACTTACTCACATATTCCTTAGCTCTTCCACCTCCAATCACTCGACAATTCTAACACATAACCACGGACCTGAGATCAGGTGTTCACAAGTCACAAGAATTGAAACTTTCACATTCTGAGCACACACTCTGGCCCTAGATTATGGCCTCTGGACATTTCATGATGCTAAATGCATTTAGTCCACCTGTTAAGGAACTCACATCCCAACACTCTTTATATCTAATGTTCTTCTGAGACAAAAAGCAATCTGTTAACTGTGCACTCTATAGAATAAAAAAAATTTACATATTGTGGTATAAAGACACATTTGTTTCCGATGTGAATAAGGAGGAGCATAGCAAGAAGAGTTAAAAAGAGGAAAGTAAAACTAATACACATCATTCCAAACATCAGCTCTTATCCTCCATGTTGCAAGCACACAGTATGTGATCATTGCTCACAAATGACTCGGGCAGCCTCCCACCTCTCGCTCTGTCACCTGCGCACACAAAGCCTCTCGCCGAGGCCATGCACACTCCATTTACACACCGCTATCCATGGCATCTTTCCATGGCAATGTTCATTTTTGATGCTCACAAATCCTGTGCCACTGGCCTTCACTAGAAACTGCACTTCCTACATGGGAACCTAGATTCTCGATGAAAGAACTCTGACTTTACTCATTGCCCAGCTTTAACAGCTTTGGCTCTGAGAAGTCAGGTTTCATGATACATTCACCCAGACCTTCCCCTCCCTTGAAACACTATGACCACATGAATGATGTGTTTTCTGTGGGAGGAAGTAGCCTAATTCCTAGGATCAATATAATGCCTTTCTTTTATTTTGCTGTTTATCTTTGAAACAAAAAACACACTTTCTTTCTCAGAACATGCCTGAATGTTCCCAGCTTAAAATTCCTCAGCCAAAAAAATAATAATAACAGAAAAAGAAAATCGGAGAAAGTTTGTTGCCTGGGAGTATTCATCTGTGTGTGCTTCCTGATTACTTGCAACTCCATAACCTTATTTACCACACCAAAAAGTGTTTCTCCTTCAGTAAGGGTCACATACTCCCTACTTCCTGTACTGTTACTTTACCAGTACTGATAGTCTAAAAATCAGTTACTTGAGGTTTGCCTATCCAATAAATATTTGATTATGTCTTGGAGTTTGCCATATGGCCTCTCCGATCGAAGCTGCTTAATGATGTGAATCTCTTTTGCAGTAATTTTGAATTATTTATGTGCCACTTGGCAAATACCTAGACTTTATGTAAACTAATAACACATTGGATTATGTTTCAGTCTCTTTTTATCTATTTATCTATCATCAAACTATCACTTCTCTATTTATCAGCTATCCATCAGCTATCAACTATCATTTATCTATCTATAAAAATTATCTGTCTATCATCTATCTCCATGTGACTATGGAATTTGAGAATTAACAATGAGAAAAAGAACCTTAGGACTCCATCCTATGGGAGTTGCGTATGTGACCCAGCTTACCCCAGCATGATACTCTCTTAATATAAAGAGTAGAATGAGTTGAAGCCATTGTGTTCTCCACAGAACTTCAAAGTCAGCTTAGTTCATGTAGATATTGCCTCAAATAGAAGGAAAAGGAAAGGAAAATGCCCCCTACAGAGATATTTCAATATGTCACTCTTTACATATCTTCAATTTTCAATTTTTAAACAATAATTATCACACCCAAGTAACTTCAATATTGTTTTCTTTTGTTTTTTGCCACATGTATTTGGGGGTTGGGAACCATGTGAATGTTGATGTGTGTTCCTATGGAGGCCTGATTATGGCACTGAGGAATCACTCAGAATTCTTCTACTTTCTTCTTGTTTGCTCAGGGTTTCCCACACTCTGCTTTTATAGCCAGAATTACAGGCCATTACCATTTCTGCCCAGTTTTTATACGGATCTGAAATAAGAACTCAGTTCATTTTCCTTGAGAGGCAAGCTTTAGTACCCTGAGACATCTCTTGAGCTCCAAGTTTTGTTAACTCTTCAGAAATGAGAAAAGCTTTTTAATTTTGAGATCTGAACAAAATGTTTACATACACATCTCGGCATTTAGCACACTACCAAGTACAACAATAATAAGTTTCCCACTCCCTCCTTTTCTCTCTCCTTTGATTCTTCTTCTTCCTTCCTGACTCCGTTGTCTTTAATGATACTGCTTATAAAACAAATGGAGTAATATTTTCCAAAACATTTTGGCAATCAATTTTCCAGGCATCTTTAGTGAAGTGGTTAATACACCTTTCTTTAATAATCATGCCCTTTCTACCCTGGATCTGGACCAGGGAGAATCCCTGCTCTTCCGGTAAGGTCCAGACCATCTTTGTGCCTCACCAGTAGCCAGTCAGCCTTTCTGGCACTGAGGAAAGCCCCTAGGTCACATCCTAGGTCCAGGTCATCTGCATGGCCCATTAGTCACTCTGTGTATAGCCCTGGACCCTAGACCCAAGTGGACTGCCTGCCTCCTCAGAATTCAAGAGAGTAAGAGAAACCCAAGCAAATCTACGGGGGACAAAAACATCCTTATGATGTCATCTGAAATAATCTCATCAGATGGGACAGAAACTTCACATTCAGCTCTAGATAAGTAAATGCTTTCTACCATCCTTTCTCTCAGTGAATACTCAGTATAGTTTAACATGACAAATAGCCACCAAAAATGAATACAACCTCAGGGACTATACCATTCACCTCTTAATCACAAGGAAGTAAACCTAAAAAGTGCACGACTATAAAATCTTCATTACCTGTCTACAAACCTGACTTAACTGATGTACTAAATTCCAAAAGCCTCAATGGTAATAACACCAATACCGGGAAGCATACTCCATCCAAGGCAACCACTACTAATAACTGCTCAAGTGTAGTAGTACTATCTCATTCAGTGGCAGCCAAAAACACACAAAAACAAAAGAAGGTCATAAGAGATAAAACAAAATGCCCAGGTCACAGCACAAACTCATGAAATAAAAATCAAGACATAAAGTTCCTTCTGAAGAATTAACCCCCACAATGATTGAGTCTTACCAGAACAAACTCACAGAAAATAGCCAAGAAAGCCTTACCTGTGACAATGATTTTCAAAGCTGGATCTTTACTACGAGTAAAAATGATAGAGGAAATCCGGGAGGAGTTAAATAATCACATCAGTCACTTGAATGAGAACACAACAGGCACATGGAGGAGATGAGAAAAGCAGTTGAAAAAAAAAATAGGCAGCAAAGCAATTAAAACAATCTGAAGCAGAGTTTAAACTCGAACTAAAGACAAATCCTCTTCAACCCCGAACTCACACAACTAGACTTATAGCGTACTAATGAAACAGAAAATAGAATATCAGATCATGAAGACAAAGTGGAAGAACTAACTGTCAATCAAAGGTTGTTAAATCCAAAAAGTATATGTGAGGATATTTAGGTTATGGGACATCTTGATGAAGACTAGCATGCCCATTTATGGAACACTGGAATAAGAACCCCAAAGATACCACACCTGAGTAAAATTTTTCAATTAGGTAAGGAAACTTTCCACATTTAAAGAAAGAGAGGCCATTCAATAAAAGTGGCATTCTGAGCAAAACAAGAAAACATCACTTTAAAGGGTAACATTAGTAAATAGCAATGATTTTTCATGAAAACAGTAAAAATGCAGAAGCATCTGAGAGGCGTACTTCAAGTATTGAATTAAGTACAAATATCCATTCATGCTGATATACCCAGCAAAGTATCAGTCATGATCAAGGGTGAAAGAAAAATTTTCCACCTAAGACAACTTGAAACTTACATGACCACCAAATCAGGTCTAGAAAAGATACTCAAGCTTGGAGAAAGTAACAATCATATCCAGGAGGACAGAAGGGAAGTATGATACCACCACAAAATCTATAAGCTAAATAATCACTTAGAACTCCACTAAGCACAAAAAGTGTCAGGAATTAAAAGTAATTTATCCATTGTAACACTAAATGTCAATGGAATTAACTCCACCATCAAAAGACAACAGATTACAAACATGGATTAGAAATCAACCCATCCATTTGCTGTCATCAGAAACCCATCACTACAAAGATCGGCACTGCTAAAAATAAAGGTTAGTCAAAAATTCTATAAGAAAATGGGACCAGCCCAGCCCCCTCCACACGCCGCCCCGCCCCCGCCCAAGGTGAGTGAAGAGACAGAGAGAGAGAGAGAGACCAGCCCAGCCCCCACCCACCCCGGAGCCCCACACGTCCTGTGGTGGCACCCAGGCCGACTGCGCTTGGCTGCGCCCCCCGGCCGGACGACCCGCCGCCCCCTCCGCCGCGCCGCCCCGCCCCCGCCCAAGGTGAGTGAGCAGAGAGAGAGGGAGAGAAGACCAGCCCAGCCCCCACCCACCCGGAGCCCCACGCGTCCGGCAGCGAGCACCCAGGCCGACTGCAGCTTAGCCTGCGCCCCCTGCCAAACGACCCCAGCCCCCTCCACGCCGCCCCGCCCCGCCCACCTCCAGCATCCCGCTGCCTCCGCCTGCCGCCCAAGGTAAGTGGAGAGAGAGGAGAGAGAGACCAGCCCAGCCCCCAACCACCCCGGCGCCCACGCGTCCCACGGCGAGCACCCAGTCGACTGCAGTAGCCTGGCCCCACCCCGACCCAAGCCCCTGCACCCTCCTGCCCCGTGCGCCTAGCACCCCCCTGGATCCCGGTGAAGAATTCTGCATTGAGCACAGGAGCGGAAAGAGCCCAGGCCCAGCCCACCCCGCCCCCCACCCGGGAGCTGCCTGGCCAGCAGCACCTCACTGCGCAGCCGGCTTTGCCCGGGCCCCGCCCCTCTCCGCGCCCACCTCCCAGATGCCAGGTGAAGAACCTGCCATCAACCATCAGACCCTCATGCCTCTCTGGGCCCGCCGGGACCTACGCACGTGGTCCACAGAAGATACACTGCTACTCAGAATTTAATAGAGCCCAAAGGAACTCAAGCAAAATTCTAAGAACAAAGGAGCCCAGGCATAATCTGGACTCCACTACAATCATTATATCACGTGGGCGAGTTTTTCTCATCCAGCCAAAGTAAGTAATTTTTCTTTTATCCCTCACTGATCCTTTAAAGTATCATGCTGTAGATCAACTTTCTCATACAGCCACCCACAACATACACTCCAGGGAGTACCCATCACCCCCCACATTCATCAAGAAACTAAATCGTAAAAGTACACTACCAAACTAATACTCAACCCCTGGTACGTAACCTGACTTAACTGACGTACTAACAGCCTAGTATCCTCATCTAGGATATAATACTAACAATACACAGACATACCCAATCCAAGGCAAGCCTAGTAATACCTGGCAAGCGTAACAATACTACTACGTGGATTCAGTGAAAAACAGAAACTGAAGGTCCTAAAAAACAAAACAACAATGTACAAGTCAAAGTGCAGATCCATGAGAAACAAAACCAAGAAGACCAATCTCCTGCCCACAAGAATCACTCCCATAATGAGGGATTCCGACCGAAACAATCCACAGAAAATCGCCATGAAAGCCAGACCCAACATAAAGCTTTCAGGAGTATGATCCTCACCATGATTAACGATGGAAAGAGGAAATCCGAGAAGAGTTAAACAACCGAATCAACCACTTGAACACGAACACAACAGGCACTTGGAGGAGTTGAAAAAACAGTTCAAGAAACAAAATAGGTATGGACAATTAAAACAGTCTCAGGCAAAGTTTAAAATTGAACTAAAGACAAGTTATCTTCACCCAAAACTCAAGAGTCTTACAGCACAACAAATGAGGCAGAAATAGAATTTCAGATCTTGAAGACAAAGTGGGAGAATTAACAGCTCAATGGAAGAGATTGTTAAAGCCAAAAGATACTGGAGAGGACATTCAAGCGATATGGGACACCCTGAGAAGCCTAACATGCGCTTATGTAATACCAGAACAAGAATCCCAAAATACCACACCGCGGAGAAATATTTCAATTCATAAATGAAAACTTCCCACAACTAAGAATGAAGGGCCTATCCAAATCAAGAGGCATTTCGCACTCCAAACAGATACGACCAAAATAGAAAATCGCCACGGCAAATAATAGTCAAACACTCCACATTCAAGACAAAGAAAAGTGGCTGAGAGCTTCAAGAGAAAAAAAGCAACTCACTTTTAAAGGTAACCTATTAGAATAACAAATGACTATTCAATGGAAACAGTAAAAGCAAGAAAGCTTGGAGAGACATACTCAAGTATTAAATGAGCAAAATGCCAACCCAGACTGATATACCTGCAAAACTATCTGTCATGATTGAGGGAGAAAGAAAAGTTTTCCAACACAAAGACAACTTGAAGGGATACATGTCTACCAAACCAGGCCTAAAAAATCCTAGAACTGATACTCAAGCTTGAAGAAAGAACAAGCGTATCCAGGAGGGCAGAGGGAAGTATAATACCACCGAACATAAATATCAAACAACATGCTTACAAAATCTACTAACATAAAAAAGGTCCAGAATTAAAAATAATTTCTCCATTATAACAGTAAATGTCAATGGGAATTATTCACCGATTAGAGACATAGATTACAAACTGGATATTAAAAACCAAATCCAACAATCTGCTGCCTTCAGGAAACTTCATCTAACCACAAAAGATAGGCACATCCTAAGAATGAAAGGCTGGTCCAAAATCTTACAAGCTAATGGAACCAGGAAACAGGCAGGGTAGCAATTATGCTTTCAGACAAAGTGGACTTCAAACAAAGAAATCATAAGAGACACAGTGGATACTACATTTTCAGTCACAGGTACAATTCACCAGGAAGACTTCACAATCCTAACATTATGCCCCAATACGGCCCCTCCGCATTCATAAGAAACCCTACAGCGTCTAAAGCAAGAATCAACCCCCAAATGATAATTCTCTGGGACTTCAACACCGCCCCTCAACATGGGATAGATCAACAGGTTCAAAAGCTTAACAGAGACATTTTGGAACTTAATCAAACTCTTAAAGAAATGGATTTAGAGATCTCTATCGACTTTTCACCCACGCACAAAGAATACAACTTTTTCTCAGCAGCCACACGGAACTTCTCCAAAATAGATCCATATGGGGCCACAAAATAATCTAACACATGTAACAAAAAGTTGAAATTCTAACCTGTGCCCTATCAGAGACCCACGGCCTAAAGCTGGACATCCACAAACACAACAAACAGAGAACAAAATACACTAACTCCTGGAAAACTAAAAATTGATGCTGAATAGAACTGGAAGCAGAAAGAAATTAAAATAGAAATTCAAGATTTCCTGAAAATGAATGATAATGAAATACAACTTACCAAATCCTCCGGGACACAATGAAAGCTGTCCCAAGAGGTAAGTTCACACTCATATCATGCCTACATCAAAAAAATGGAACATCAAAATAAACAACTTAACGATGCAGCTTAAGGCTTTAGAGAAAACTTGAGCAATCTGATCCCAAAGTAGTAGAAGAAGAGGAGATAGCAAAATAAGGGGAGAAATATCCTGAAATCGAGAACTAAGAAAACGATAGAAAAAATCAAACCGTCAAAAAGCTGTTCTTTGAACAAATCAATAAGTTTAACCTAGCTAAATTAACCAAAGCAGAGAGAGAAAGCCCAACTTAACAAAATTAGAATTGAACATGGAGTTATCACTACTGATACCCAAGAAATCCAGAGAATTATAACATCATATTTCAAAAACTTACACTCTTTGAAGTTTGACAACAAAAGAGATGGATGAATTCCTTAGTAAACACAACCTACCTAATTGAATCAGGAGTTGTGAATTATTTAAATAGTCCTATAACATATAAGGAAATTGAGGAATAATCTCGAATCTTCCCACCAAAAATGTCCTGGAGCCAGATGGATTCAGCACAGAATTCTACCAGACATTTAAGCAGATTAACACCAATACTCCTTAAACTGTTCCATCAATAGCAAAGGAAGGAACACTACCAATTCCTTCATGAAGCTAATATCGTTTTAATCCAAAACCTAAATAAGATTCACTTAAAAAAGAAACTATAGGCCGATCTCCCTGATGAACACGACGCAAAGATTCTCAACCAAATCTTAGCAAATCGGATTCAAAACATATCAAAAGTCATCAAATAGGGATCAAGTAGGCTTTATCCAGCACACAAGTTTGGTTCAACATATGCAAATCAATAAATGTATTCCACCATATCCTATTCCGACGTTCCCACCACATGATCTCTTCTAGATGCACGAAACAGTTTTTTGACAAGATCCAACAGCCCTTTATGATCTAATACTATTAGAGAAGGTTGGAGAAAGAAACGTTTATCAATATGAATAAAGCTGTTCCAACACAGCCAACAGCAGGTTATACTCAATGGGGAAAAACTTGGAAGCATCTGTCTCCTTGCTTTGATCATGCTGCATCGTCGACCTCTCCTCCCCCACCCTTTCTATTCAATATTGTACTTGAACTCTTAGCTGAAGACATAAGACAGAAAGGGACATAAAAGGATTCCAATCGGCAAGTAAGGTATGTTATGTCACACGGAACTCCTCTATTGCTGAGATGTATCTTCCAGCCTGAGCGATCCCAAAAAACTCACAAGGAAGATCCTGGAACTATACAGCAGTTCAGCAGAGATCGCAGGACACTAAAATAAGAGAACATCAGATGGCTCCTATATGTCCAGATGAACAGAAGTGAAAAAGCCCTGAGAAACACAATCAAATTTTACTATAGTCCCTAAAAAAAGCTAAATACCTTGGGATAAACATAACCCAGAGAGTAAAGAGACCTACAATGAAACTTAAACCTAAAGAAAGAAATAGCAGAAGACACCGAAGAGGAAAGACTCCTGCTTCGGATTGGCAGAATCAACATCTTAAAACTGACCACCTTACCTAGGCAATGCAAATTCCAAGTGCTATACCAAGAAAATCCAAAGCACTTCTTCAAAGAAGTTGCCCAACACCTCAAACTTCATATGGAGGCCAAAAAGCACTCGGCAGCACGACATCTGAGTAACAAAAAACCATGATGGGTATACCATACCAAACCTCAGTCTATTCTACAAAAGTTAGTTATAAAGATAGCCTGGAACTTGCTCCAAACTAAACTTGTGATTTCAATGGATCATTTACAGCATTTGCATCTTGACATGAACCCAAAAATCATGGAAAAAAAGACATTTTCAACAAACGTGGTGGCAACCTGGATGCCACTGCAGAGATTAACTGAACTGTATTGTCAGCACGCATATAAATTGCAAAAGTAAAGACCCATATGAGGCAGAGACTACAAAACCGTTGAAGGGTCCGGTACTCTCCCACGCAATTAGACAAGGCCAACGGCTCCTAAATGAAATCCATGACACCACTAACCAACACTCAAACAAATGGGATCTTATGACATAAAGAGCTTCTGTTCAGATAAAGAGATTGTAACCAGCAAAATGGCAACCCCAGAATGGATGAAATCTTCGCGAAACATATCTGATAGAGCTATATTATCCAGAGTGCACGAGAGCTTAAAAAACTGAACACCAAGAAGAAAAATGGCCCAATTAAAAAATGGGCCAGTACCGAAAGATGCTCCAGGAATGGGGGGAGGAGAGGTAGCACTGGAGAAAGGAGGGAGAGGGAAAAAGAAAGGGAAAGAGAGGAGGGAACAGGGGATCCAGGGAGGGGTGGTGGAGAGGGAGGGGAGGGGTGGGAGTGGTACTTATCAACTTTGTACGAGTGAAGAAATAAAAAAAAAAATGGCCTGGAACCAAAAAATCTTTTTCAAGGACGAATTGAAATGTCTAACAATATATTAAAAATCTTCCACGTTCTTACTTAGCATCAGGGAACGAAATTGAAATTTCCCTGAAATATCATCTTACCCGGGTCAGGATGAAAAAAGTCCACAACTCAGCATACCAAATGCTGAGAGGATGTGGAGGAAGGGAACTCCCATATATTGCTGGCAGGATAATGGCTTATAAAACCCATTCTGGTGATCCGTTGTTGATTTCTACAAAAAGTTAACAGATTGTCCGCCCGCCCTAGGACCCAGGTCAGCCCACAGGGACCGCTCCGACTCCCACCATCCAGCCGGAGCGCCACGGGGCCGAGGGACGAGGAGGACCTCCCCTGCGCCGGGCCGCGCCCTAGCTGTCCTCGGGTAAATAGCCAGGCCGACTGGGCCATACGTCGCTCTCAGCAACCACCACGCCCACTGCGCGCAGTCAGGACGCGTATGCGAGGGTCCAAGCCGGGCCTCACCGCGCACCGCTAGGACCCAGGTCAGCCCACGCAGGGACGGCTCTGACTCCCACATCCAGCTGGAGGCTGCGGCGGGGCAGAGGAGAGGAGGACCTCCCCCTGCCACCCGGCCCTGCCCCAGCTGTACCTCTGGTTAAATAGGCTCCAGCCGTATGTCAGCCATCCCCCCTTTTCACGCAAACCCTGCTCCGGCCGGTCCAGGACAGGAGCACGGTCCACCCGGGCCTCACCCCGAGCCTAGGTAAGTCCCTGTTCGGGGCCGCCCACCAGTTACTTGCCGCCAAATATTCAGTTACGTGAAATTGAGCAGTGATCTAAGAGTTAAAATGACATGCCAACGTCAAGGTGCAAATCCATGAGAAGCAACACTTCAAGAACAAATGTCCCACTGAAGAAATTTAATCACGGCATAATGTTAGACTTCAACAAGACACAACCCGCGGGAAAAAAGGCCAGAAAGGGGCCTTGACCCAGGAGTAAGACTTTCAAATATGATCATTACGGCATGTTCAATACTATGAAAGGAGAATCGGGGGAATACATATGCGAATCCATCGCTTTTGAAGAGGACAACAACATGACACTGGAGGAGTTGGAGAAAACGTGCCCAAGAAACAAAAGTGGATAGAGCAGTTAAAACAAACTTCAAGCAGAGTTTCAACAACTGAGCTAAAGACACAGTTATCTTGCAACACGCAGAACGCCACAGAGAAAGTCTTCATCACACAAAACTAATGAGGCAGAAACCAGAATTTCAGCACGCTTGAAGATAAAGGGGAGTACTAACCAAGCCTCAATGAAGAGTTGTTAAAGCAAAAAGATACTTGAGAGCATATGCAAGCAGATATGGGGAGCACCCTGAGAGAAGCCATAACATGCGTACTGCATGTAATCCGAGCAAATCTCAAAATCCACCCTGAGGATAATTTTTCCAACGATCATCAGGAAAAACTTTATATCTACAAAAGAGAGGCCCATCCATAACAAGAGGCATTCGCAACCCCAAAACAGATACGAACAAATAGAAGCACATCGCGGCAACTAATAGTTAAAAACACTCCACATTCAAGATAAAGACACTTGTGGCTGAGAGCTTCAAGGGAGAAAAAACACCCACCCCGTCCACTTTTACCAGGCCAACCTATTAACACGCACACAAATGACTTCGCACACGCTCCCAAACAGTAAAGCAAGAATAGGCTTGGAGAGACTATTCAAGTATTAATGAGCAAACATGTCACACACACAGGCTGATTTACCCTGCAAAAAAACTATCAGTCACGATCGAGCGCGCAGAAGAAAAATTTCAGCACAAAGACAACTTTAAGGATACATGGCCACAGAACAACTGCTAGAAATGATACAAGCGTGAGAAAAAAAACGCTCTCCGCACGCAGCACCACGCACACACACGCTGTTTGGGGTTGTTGAGAGAGATGTTTTTTTTCTTCACGCTGCGTATCATTCTAGCCGTTTTGAAGGCCTGGTTGTGGCCATGCATCCCTTAAAGTTGTCTTTGTGCTGGAAACTTTTTCTTTCTCCCTCGATCGTGACTGATAGTTTTGCAGGCGTAAATCCGCCTGGGTTGACATTTTTGCTCATTCAATACTTGAAGTATGTCTCTCAAGCTCTTCTTGCTTTTCCTGTTTTTTTGACTAGAAGTTCATTGTCTTTAATAGGTTGCCTTTAAAAGTGACTTGTTTTTCTCCCTTGAGCTCTCAGCACCAGTTTTGATCTTGAATGTGGAGTGTTTTAACCTATTATTTGCCGCGATGTGCTTCTATTCTGGTCGTAATTGTTTTGGGGTTGCGGCATGCCTCTTGTATATGGCTGGGCCTCTCTCTTTTTTTAGATGAGGAAAGTTTTCACTTGATGATTTCCCGTTGTGAAAAAATTTCCTCAGGGTGGTATTTTGAGATCTTTGCCTCCGTATTCCTGAGTACGCCTGTTAGGGCTTCTTCAGGGTGTCCATTCTCTTGGCTACTTTCTCTCAAGTATCTTTTTGGCTTAAACAACCTTTCCATTGAGGCTGGTTTTAAAGTCTCCCACTTATCTTCAAGGTCTGAAAATTCTGCTTTCTGCTTCATTCGTTTGTTGCTAAGACTCTCTGTGCGTTCTGGGTTGAGATAAACTTGCTCTTTTAGCTCAGTTTTACACTCTGCTTGAGTTTGTTTTAACTGCTCTATGCCACTTTTGTTTCTTGCCCTGTTTTTCTCAATCCTCCAGATGTCTGTTGTGTTCTCTTCAAAGCGATTGATTCGCTTACTGTAATCCTCCGGATTTCCTCTCTCATTAGTATTGAAACAGGTAATGATCATATTTTGAAAGTCGTCTATCCTGGGTCAGGCTTCTTGGCCTTTTTCCGCGGGTTTGTTGTGTTGGAGTTCTAACATTATGGATTAATTTCTTCACGTGGGACATTTGCTTACTTGGTGTTTGCTTTCTCATGATTTGCACTTTGACTTCGCATTGTCATTTTAACTCTTAAGATCTCTCAATTTCACTCAAACTGAATTATTTGGCCTGGAAGAGTACTGGTTGGCGGGGCCCAGAACGGGGACCTTACCTATGGCTCGGGGGAGGCCCGGGGGGGACCGTGCGCCTGTCATGGACCGGCGGAGCAGGGTTGGGGTAGAAAAGGCGGAATGGGCGCATCGGCGTTGGAGCTATTTACCCCGGAGGCCAGCTTGGGGAGGGCCCGGGTGCTGCAGGGGGAGGTCCTCCTAGTCCCTAGGGCCCCCGCGCAGCTTCCAGCTGGCTGTGGGAGTCGAGCCGGGTCCCTGGGGCTGACGGGGTCCCAAGTTGCGCGGTGGTGAGGCCCGGCTGGACCTCGCATACGCGTCCTGACCGCGGAGTGGGTGGGGTGAAGAAGGGACCATGGGCCAGCGGGCCTGGAGCTATAACCCGAGACAAGCTAGGGCGTGCGGCCCGGGGCGCAGGGGGAGGTCCTCTTCGTCCCTTCTTCCCCCGGCGGTCCTCCGGCTGGATGTGGGCGTCGGAGCCGGGTCCCTGTGGGCTGACCTGGGGGTCCCCTAGGGCGGGCGGACAATCTTTAACTTTTTAGAACTCACCAACCGGATCACCAGAATGGTTGTATAAGCCATTATTCCTTCCAGCAATATTATGGGAGTTCCCTCCTCCACTCCTCTCAAGCATTTGGTTGCTCTTGAAGTTGTGGCCTTCTTTCATCCTGCCCATGGTAAGATCATTTTCCGGGAATTTCAATTTGCATTTCCCTGATGCCTAAGTAAAGAACGTGGAAGATTTTTTAATATATTTGTTAGACATTTCAATTCGTCCTTGAAAAAGATTCTTTTGAGTTCCTATTGTTTTGGTCCCATTTTTTTTTTTATTTTCCACTCGTACAACGTTGATAGTACCCCATTCCCCTCCCTCCCCCACCCCTCCCTGGATCCCATGTTCCCTCTCTCTTTTCCCTTTTCTTTTCCCCCTCACCTCCCTTTCTCCCAGTGCTACTCTCCTCCCCCCATTCCGGCGCATCTTTAGGTACTTAGGCCCATTTTTTAATTGGGCAATTTTTCTTCTTGGTGTCAGTTTTTTAAGCTGTTCGTTGCACTCTGGATAATTAACTCTATCAGATATGTGTTCGCGAAGAGTTATCCATTCCGGGGTTGCCATCTTGCCTTGTCTCCAACCTCTTATCTGACGAAGCTCTTAATGTCATAAGATACCATTTGTTGAGTGTTGGTTCTAGTGGTGTGCTATTGGATTTCTAATTTAGAGCCGTTGGCCTTGTTAATTAGCTCGGGAGAAGTACCGGGACCCTTCAACTGGGTTTTTGTAGTTCTCTGGCCTCATATTGAGGTCCTTGATCTATTTGCCAATTAACTTTTATGCATGCTGACAAGTACAGTCAGTTTTAATCTTCCGCATGTGGGACCATCCAGTTTTTGCCACCCATGTTTGTTGAAAATGCTCTCTTTTTCCATGAATTTTTTGGGTTCCCTTGTCAAAGATCACCTGGCCTGTAAATGACCCTTGATCAAAACCAGTTTATTTTGGAGCAAGTTTCCAGGCTGTCTTATACCTATGGATTTTGTCGTCTAGACTTAGGTTTGGTATGCTAATACCTCCAGCAGTGATTTTCGTTAATCAGGATTGCCTTTGCTATCCCGAGTCCTTTTGGCCTCCCATATTGAAGTTTGAGGTGTTGGTCAACTTCTTTGAAGAATGCTTTGGGATTTTTAATTGGTATTAGATTGAATTTGCATATTGCCCTTAGGTAGGGATGGGTCATTTTTAAGATGTGATTTGCCCATCCAGGAACAAGCGGTCTTTCCATCTTCTTGTGTATTCTTGCCTAATTCTTTCTTTAGGGTTAAAGTTTTCATTGTAAAGGTCTCTTACTTCTGGGTTATGTCTATCCCCAAGGTATTTCATTTTTTTTTTAGGGACTATAGTAAACTTGATTGTTTTTCCCCAGTGCTTTTTCACTTCTTTCATTCTGGACATATAGGAAGGCCACTTCTATTTTGTACATTTATTCTGTATCCTGCTATCTCTGCTGGAACTTTGTATTAGTCCAGGAGCTTCCTTGTGGAGTTTTTGGGATCCTCAGGCAAAGCTCATGTCATCTGCAAATGAGGCTAACTTGACTTCTTCCTTGCCGATTTGGATCCTTTTTATGTCCCTGTCCCTTTCTTGTCTTATGTCTTCAGCTAAGAGTTCAAGTACAATATTGAATAGAAGGGGTGAGAGTGGACAGACTTGTCTAGTTCCTGATCAAAGCAGGAATGCTTCAAGTTTTTCCCCATTGAGTAAACCTTGCTGTTGGCTTGTTGTATACAGCTTTATTATATTGATAAACGTTTCTTTCATTCCAACCTTCTCTAAGGTTTAGATCATAAAGGGCTGTTGGATCTTGTCAAAAACTTTTTCTGCATCTATCAAGAGTATCATGTGGTCTTGAACTTCGGACTAGCTTATATGGTGAATTACATTTATTGATTTGCATATGTTGAACCAAACTTGTGTGCCTGGGATAAAGCCTACTTGATCCCTATTGATGATCTTTTTGATATGTTTTTGAATCCGATTTGCTAAGACTTTGTTGAGAATCTTTGCGTCTGTGTTCATCAGGGAGATCGGCCTATAGTTTTCTTTTTTAAGTGAATCTTTATTAGGTTTTGGGATTAAAACGATATTAGCTTCATAGAAGGAATTTGGTAGTGTTCCTTCCTTTGCTATTTGATGGAACAGTTTAAGGAGTATTGGTGTTATTATCTGCTTAAATGTCTGGTAGAATTCTGTGCTGAATCCATCTGGTCCAGGACATTTTTTGGTGGGAAGATTCGAGATTATTTCCTCAATTTCCTTATATGTTATAGGACTATTTAAATAATTCACAACTTCCTGATTCAATTTAGGTAGGTTGTGTTTACTAAGGAATTCATCCATCTCTTTTGTGTTGTCAAACTTCAAAGAGTGTAAGTTTTTGAAATATGATGTTATAATTCTCTGGATTTCTTGGGTATCAGTAGTGATAACTCCATGTTCAATTCTAATTTTGTTAAGTTGGGCTTTCTCTCTCTTGCTTTTGGTTAATTTAGCTAGGGGTGTATCAAACTTATTGATTTTTTCAAAGAACCAGCTTTTTGACTGGTTGATTTTTTCTATCGTTTTCTTAGTCTCGATTTCAGATATTTCTCCCCTTATTTTGCTATCTCCTCTCTTCTACTACTTTTGGGATCAGATTGCTCAAGTTTCTCTAAAGCCTTAAGCTGCATCGTTAAGTTGTTTATTTCTGATGTTTCCATTTTTTTGATGTAGGCATTGAGAGCTATGAACTTACCTCTTGGGACAGCTTTCATTGTGTCCCGGAGATTTTGGTAAGTTGTATTTTCATTATCATTCATTTTCAGGAAATCTTGAATTTCTATTTTAATTTCTTTCTGTATCCAGTTCTCATTCAGCATCATATTTTTAAGTTTCCAGGAGTTAGTGTATTTTCTCTGTTTGTTGTGTTGTGGATGTCCAGCTTTAGGCCGTGGTGCTCTGATAGGGCACAGGTTAGAATTTCAACTTTTTTGTACATGTGTAGATTTATTTTGTGGCCCCATATGTGATCTATTTTGGAGAAAGTTCCGTGTGCTGCTGAGAAAAATTTGTATTCTTTGGTGCGTGGGTGAAAAGTTCGATAGAGATCTCTAAAATCCATTTCTTTAAGAGTTTGATTAAGTTCCAAAATGTCTCTGTTAAGCTTTTGACCTGTTGATCTATCCCATGTTGAGAGGGCGGTGTTGAAGTCCCTAAGAATTATCATTTGGGGGTTGATTTCTTGCTTTAGACGCTGTAGGGTTTTCTTAATGAATGCGGAGGGGCCCGTATTGGGTGCATAAATGTTCAGGATTGTGAAGTCTTCCTGGTGAATTGTACCTGTGACTAAAATGTAGTATCCATCTGTGTCTCTTATGATTTTCTTTGGTTTGAAGTCCACTTTGTCTGAAAGCATAATTGCTACCCCTGCCTGTTTCCTGGTTCCATTAGCTTGTAAGATTTTGGACCAGCCTTTCATTCTTAGGATGTGCCTATCTTTTGTGGTTAGATGAGTTTCCTGAAGGCAGCAGATTGTTGGATTGTGGTTTTTAATCCATGTTTGTAATCTATGTCTCTTAATCGGTGAATTAATCCCATTGACATTTACTGTTATAATGGAGAAATTATTTTTAATTCTGGACCTTTTTTATGTTTAGTAGATTTTGTAAGCATGTTGTTTGATATTTATGTTTCGGTGGTATTATACTTCCCTTCTGCCCTCCTGGATACGCTTGTTCTTTTCTTCAAGCTTGAGTATCAGTTCTAGGATTTTTTGAAGGCCTGGTTTGGTAGACATGTATCCCTTCAAGTTGTCTTTGTGCTGGAAAACTTTTTTTCTCCCTCAATCATGACAGATAGTTTTGCCGGGTATATCAGTCTGGGTTGGCATTTTTGCTCATTTAATACTTGAAGTATGTCTCTCCAAGCTCTTCTTGCTTTTACTGTTTCCATTGAATAGTCATTTGTTATTCTAATAGGTTTACCTTTAAAAGTGAGTTGCTTTTTTTCTCTTGAAGCTCTCAGCACCTTTTCTTTGTCTTGAATGTGGAGTGTTTTGACTATTATTTGCCGTGGCGATTTTCTATTTTGGTCGTATCTGTTTGGAGTGCGAAATGCCTCTTGTATTTGGATAGGCCCTCTCAGTCTTTAGTTGTGGGAAGTTTCATTTATGATGATTGAAATATTTCCTCCGGTGTGGTATTTTGGGATTCTTGTTCTGGTATTACATTAATGCGCATGTTAGGCTTCTTCAGGGTGTCCCATATCTCTTGAATGTTCCTCTCCAGTATCTTTGTGGCTTTAACAATCTCTTTCCATTGAGCTGGTTAATTCTCCCACTTTGTCTTCAAGATCTGAGAATTCTATTTCTGCCTCATTTGTTGTGCTGATAAGACTCTTGAGTTTTGGGTGAAGATAACTTGTCTTTTAGTTCAATTTTTAAACTTTGCCTGAGACTTTTTAATTGCTCCATAACCTATTTTTTGTTCTTGACTGTTTTTTCTCAACTCCTCCAAGTGCATGTTGTGTTCCTGTTCAAAGTGGTTGATTCGGTTGTTAACTCTTCACTCTTCTCGGATTTCCTCTTTCATAGTATTAATCATGGGGAAGGATCATACTCTGAAAGTCATTATGTTGGGTCTTGCTTTCATGGCGATTTTCTGTGGATTTGTTCTGGTCGGAATCCCTCATTATGGGATTGATTCTTTGGGCAGGAGATTGGTCTTCTTGGGTTTTGTTTCTCATGGATCTGCACTTTGACTTGTACATTGTTGTTTTGTTTTTTAGGACCTTTCAGTTTCTGTTTTTCACTGAATCCACGTAGTTAGTATTGTTACGCTTGCCAGTTATTACTAGTGCTTGCCTTGGATTGGGTATGTCTGTGTATTGTTAGTATTATATCCTAGATGAGGATACTAGGCTGTTAGTACGTCAGTTAAGTCAGGTTACGTTACCAGGGGTTGAGTATTAGTTTGGTAGTGTACTTTTACGATTTAGTTTCTTGATGAAATGTGGGGGTGAGTGGTGTACTCCCTGGAGTTGTATGTTGTGGGGTGGCTGTATGAGAAAGTTGATCTACAGCATTGATACTTTAAAGGATCAGTAGGGTGAAAAGAAAAAGTTTACTTATCTTTGGGCTGGATGAGAAGAAACTCGCCCACGTGATATAATGATTGTAGTGGAGTCCAGATGTATGGCCTGTGCTCCCGTTGTTCCTTAGAATTTTGCTTGAGTTTCCTTGGGCTCTATTAATTCTGAGTAGCAGTGTATCTTCGGACCACGTGCGTAGGTCCCCGGTGGGCCAGAGAGGCAGAGGGTCTGATGTTGATGGCAGAGTTCTTCACCTGCGATCTGGGAAGGTGGGCGCGGAGAGGGGCGGGGCCCGGGGCAAAGCCGGCTGCGCAGTGAGGTGCTGCTGGCCAGGCAGCTCCCGGGTGGGGGGCGGGGTGGGGCTGGGCTGGGCTCTTTCGCTCCTTGGCTCAATGGCAGAATTCTTCACCTGGGATCCAGGGGGGTGGCTAGGCGCACGGGGCAGGAGGGTGCAAGGGGCTTGGGTCCGGGGTGGGGCCCAGGCTAAGCTGCAGTCGACCTGGGTGCTCGCCGCTGGGACGCGTGGGGCTCCGGGGTGGTTGGGGGCTGGGCTGGTCTCTCTCTCTCTCTCTCACTTACCTTGGGCGGCAGGCGGAGGGAGCGGGATGCTGGAGGTGGGCGGGGGCGGGGCGGTGGGGGGGCTGGGGTCGTTTGGCCAGGGGGCGCAGGCTAAGCTGCAGTCGGCCTGGGTGCTCGCTGCCGGGACGCGTGGGGGCTCCGGGGTGGGTGGGGGCTGGGCTGGTCTCTCTCCCTCTCTCTCTCTCTCACTCACCTTGGGCGGGGGCGGGGCGGCGCGGCGGAGGGGGCTGGGGTCGTCCGGGCCGGGGGGCGCAGGCCAAGCCGCAGTCGGCCTGGGTGCTCACCACCAGGACGTGTGGGGCTCCGGGGTGGGTGGGGGCTGGGCTGGTCTCTCTCTCTCTCTCTCTGTCTCTCTCACTCACCTTGGGCGGGGGCGGGGCGGCGTGTGGAGGGGGCTGGGCTGGTCCCATTTTCTTATAGAATTTTTGACTAACCTTTTATTTTTAGCATGTGCCTATCGTTTGTAGTGAGATGGGTTTCCTGATGACAGCAAATGGATGGGTTTGATTTCTAATCCATGTTTGTAATCTGTGTCTTTTGATTGGTGAGTTAATTCCATTGACATTTAGTGTTACAATGGATAAATTACTTTTAATTCCTGACACTTTTTGTGCTTAGTGGAGTTCATAAGTGTATTATTTAGCTTATAGATTTTGGTGGTATCATACTTCCCTTCTGTCCTCCTGGATATGATTGTTACTTTCTCCAAGCTTGAGTATCTTTTCTAGACCTGATTTGGTGGTCATGTAAGTTTTCAAGTTGTCTTTATGGTGGAAAATTTTTCTTTCACCCTTGATCATGACTGATACTTTTGCTGGGTATATCAGCATGAATGGATATTTGTACTAATTCAATACTTGAAGTACGCCTCTCCAAGATCTTCTGCATTTTACTGTTTTCATTGAAAAATCATTTGCTATTTTACTAATGTTACCCTTTAAAGTGATGTTTTTCTCTGTTTGCTCTGCAGAATGCCACTTTTATTTGAATGGGCCTCTCTTTCTTTAAATGTGGAAAGTTTTCCTTTACCATAATTGAAAAATTTTACTCAGGTGTGGTATTTTGGGGTTCTTATTCCAGTGTTCCATAAATGGGCATGCTAGTCTTCATCAAGATGTCCCATAACCCTTAAATATTCCTCTCAATATACTTTTGGATTTAACAACCTTTTGATTGGACTAGTTAGTTCTTCCACTTTGTCTTCATGATCTGATATTCTATTTTCTGTTTCATTAGTACTGCTATAAGTCTAGTTGTTGAGTTCGGGGTTGAAGAGGATTTGTCTTTTAGTTCGAGTTTAAACTCTGCTTCAGATTGTTTTAATTGCTTTGTGCCTATTTTTGTTTTTTCAACTGCTTTTCTCATCTCCTCCATGTGCCTGTTGTGTTCTCATTCCAAGTGACTGATGTGATTATTTAACTCCTCCCGGATTTCCTCTATCATTTTTTTACTCGTAGTAAAGATCCAGCTTTGAAAATCATTGTCACAGGTAAGGCTTTCTTGGCTATTTTCTGTGAGTTTGTTCTGGTAAGACTCCATCATTGTGGGGTTAATTCTTTCAGAAGGAACTTTATTGTCTTGATTTTTATATTTCATGGATTTGTGCTGTGACCTGGGCATTTTTGTTTTATCTCTTATGACCTTCTTTGTTTTTGTGTGTTTTTGGCTGCACTGAATTAGATAGTACTACTACACTTGAGCAGTTATTAGTAGTGGTTGCCTTGGAGTTGAGTATGCTTCCCTGGTATTGGTGTTATTTCCCAATTGAGGCTTTTGGAATTTTAGTACATCAGTTAAGTCAGGTTTGTAGACAGGTAATGAAGATTATTATAGTCGTGCACTTTTTAGGTTTACTTCCTTGGTGATTTAAGAGGGTGAATGGTATAGTCCCTGAGGTTGTATTCATTTTTGGGTGGCTATTTGTCAATGTTAAACTATACTGAGTATTCACTGAGAGAAACAGGATGGTAGAAGCATTTACTTATCTTAGAGCTGAATGTGAAGTTTCTGTCCCATCTGATGAGATTATTTCAGATGACATCATAAGGATGGTTTTTGTCCCCTGTAGATTTGCTTGGGTTTTCTCTGTACTCTCTTGAATTCTGAGGAGCAGGCAGTCCACTTGGGTCTAGGGTCCAGGGCATATACACAGAGTGACTAATGGGCCATGCAGATGACCTGGGACCTAGGATGTGACCTAGGGGCTTTCCTCAGTGCCAGAAAGGCTGACTGGCTACTGGTGAGGCACACAGATGGTCTGGACCTTACCTGAAGAGCAGGGAATTCTCCCTGGTCCAGATCCAGGGTAGAAAGGGCATGATTTATTTAAAGAAAGGTGTATTAATCCACTTCACTAAAAGATGCTCTGGAAAATCTGATTGCCAAAATGTTTTGGAAAATATTACTCCATTTGTTTTATAAGCAGTATCATTAAAGACAAACGGAGTCAGGAAGGAAAGAAGAAGAATCAAAGGGAGAGAGAAAAGGAGGGAGTGGGAAACTTATTATTGTTGTACTTTGGTATGTGTGCTAAATGCCTGAGTGTTAGTATTGTAAACATTTTGTTCAGATCTCAAAATTAAAAAGCTTTTCTTCATTTCTGAAGAGTTAACAAACATTGGAGCTCAAGAGATGTCTCAGGGACTAAAGCCTTTGCCTCTCAAGGAAAATGAACTGAGTTCTTATTTCAGATCCTGTATAAAAACTGGGCAGAAATGGTAATGGCCTGTAATTCTGGCTATAAACAGCAGAGTGTGGGAAACCCCTGAGCAAACAAGAAGAAAGTAGAAGAATTCTGAGTGATTCTCAGTGCCATAATCAGGCCTCCATAGGAACACACACTCAAGCATTCACATGGTTCCCAACCCCCAAATACATGTGCAAACAAAAGAAAACAATATTGAAGTTACTTGGGTGTGATAATTATTGTTTAAAAATTGAAAATTGAAGATATTTAAAGAGTGACATATTGAAATATCCTCTGTAGGGGGCATTTTCCTTTCCTTTTCCTTTCTATTTTGATGGCAATATCTACCATGAACTAAGCTGACTTTGAAGTTACTGTGGAGAACACAATGGCTTCAACCTCATTCTACTCTTTATATTAAGAGAGTATCATGCTGGGGTAAAGCTGTGTCACCATACGCAACTCCCATAGGATGGAGTCTCTAAGGTTCTTTTTCTCATTCTTAATTCTCAATATCCACATATACACATGGAGATAGATGATAGACAGATAGATTTATAGATAGATAAATGATAGTTGATAGCTGATGGATAGCTGATAAATAGAGAAGTGATAGTTTGATGATAGATAAATAGATAAAATAGATACTGATAACATAATCCAATGTGTTATTAGTTTACATAAAGTCTAGGTATTTGCCAAGTGCACATAAATAATTCAAAATTACCTGCAAAAAGAGATTCACATCATTAAGCAGCTTCTATCTGAGAGGCCATATGGCAAACTCCAAAGACAATAATCAAATATTTATTGGATAGGCAAACCTCAAGTAACTGATTTTTAGACTATTCAGTAACTGGTAAAGTAACAGTACAGGGAAGTAGGGAGCTATGTGACCCATTACTGAAGGAGAAACACTTTTGTGTGGTAAATAAGGTATGGAGTTGCAAGTATCAGGAAGCACACACAGATGAATACTCCCAGGCAACAACTTTCTCCATTTTCTCTTTTCTGTTATTATTATTTTTTTTGGCTGAGGAAATTTTAAGCTGGGAAACATTCAGGCATGTTCTGAGAAAGAAAGTGTGTTTTTGTTTCAAAGATAAACAGCACAATAAAAGAAAGGCATATATTTGATCCTAGGGAATTAGGCTACTTCCTCAGCCACTAGAAAACACATCATTCATGTGGTCATAGTTTTCAAGGGATGGGGAATGTCCTGGTGAATGTATCATGAAACCTGACTTCTCAGAGCCAAAGCTGTTAAAGCTGGGCAATGAGTAGAAAGGTCAGAGTTCTTTCATCGAGAATCTGAGGTTCCCATGTATGAAGTGTCAGTTCTAGTGAAGGCCAGTGGCACAGGATTTGTGAGCATCATGGAACATTGCCATGGAAAGATGCCATGGATAGCGGTGTAAATGGAGTGTGCATGGCCTCGGCGAGAGGCTTTGTGTGCTGCAGGTGACAGAGCGAGAGGTGTGAGGCTGCCCGAGTCATTTGTGAGCAGATGATCACAATACTGTGTGCTGCACATGGAGGATAAGAGCTGATGTTTGGAATGATGTGTATTAGTTTTACTTTCCTCTTCTTTAACTCTTCTTGCTATGCTCCTCCTTATTCACATCGGGAACAAGAATGTGTACTTTATACCACAATATGTAAATTTTTTATTCTATAGAGTGCACAGTTAACAGATTGCATTTTGTCTCAGAAGATACATTAGGATATAAAGAGTGTTGGGATTGTGAGTTCCTTAACAGGTGGACTAAATGCATTTAGCATCATGAAATGTCCAGAGGCCCATAATTCTAGGGCAGAGTGTTGTGCTCAGAATGTGAAAGTTTTCAAAGTCTTGTGACTGTGAACACCTGATCTCAGGTCCGTGGTTATGTGTAGAATTGTCGAGTGATTAGGAGGTGGAAGAGCTAAGGAATATGTGAGTCAGTCTGGGAAATCCTGTGTGTTCACAGCCTGGTCCCACTGCACATTCACCCTCTACTTACTCAGAATGTGCCTGCTGCCATGTCTCTCCTGCCATGTGTCTCTCAGAAATTTTAAGCCAACATAAGCCCTTTGCCCCAATAGTTGCTTCTGACAGGTTTATTTGAGCACAACAGAAAAAAAAGTAAGATACACTCTCCTGAAATGTCCTTTGCCAATCAGTATTGTCTCTCTAAAATTTAGTTTTTCATATGTTCCACTAAAATCACTGAAAAAACATTGACAGACAAAGCCACAATGTGATGGAGACCTGGCATAACTTATACAATGGCTGACATGTCAAGAACTCCCCAAAGTGTAGTAAGGATCACAGGGGACAAGGCTTCAGGAAGTAGGATCCTTAGAGGCAAGGGGTTAAACAGTCATAATAGAGTTCCCATACTAGTGTTCAGCCCACGAAGGGGTCCCACGCTATACCACTGAATCCTGACCTTCACTAGTGTAGCTTAGTCAGAGAGAAATTCCACACCCATATAAACAGATGCCCTGAAGAATGGAAATGAGAAAGCAGGAAGCACCAAGAAAGAATAGGGTAGGGAAAGGGGTGAGACGGAGGGAGGGTAAGAAAGGGGAAATGCAAAGGGGGACAATGGGGTAAGGGAGGGCAGAGAGAGAAGAAAGACGGTACCTACTGAGTCTGTATGATTAGCAAAATAAAAGATAATGAATATTTTTTTAAAAAATTGACAGATTCTTTGTGGATGTATGACACAAAGTTGGGCTCTTACCAAGTCTTTAATGTAATGTGTATTTCCCACTGAAATCTTATGAGACTTACCTGCATTAACTAACCATGCTTGGATTAGAAACTTGGTCTTTCCTACTTCTCCAAGCATGGCACAGTAATCTCTTTGTATAGTATATTTAGGATCCCCTGCTTGCCTTCCCAAACCCTATTACTTTGCAATCCAAAATCAGTTCCAAAGACTTTCCTCCCCTTAGCTAAGAAGTTCCAGAAACTTAAGACCAAATTTTCTGAAGAAGCTGATTTTCTCATGACTAGGACCAAATGAGGTGCACAAAGCAATCTTTGGAAGATGTGGATTGCCTCCTAGTGAAAAAGCATGCTCAGGGCACCATCTTGACAAAGGTATTTGCCTTTGAGGATATTTGTGTGATGGCTGAGGAGAGTAAATCTTGAATTCTGTCTGGAAGTGAGAGCACAAAATATTGATCTAACCCCTTAACACTTGTGGAGTCCCTTCTGATTTATTCATAGCCCCAAGGTGGTTGGGTGTTTCAAGGATTTGAGAGATTGATGCAATGATGTCTTCTAGAAATGATGATAATTCCTGGTCTCACAGACTGGTTGTCTGAGCTGTGAGATAGGAGGAGTCTCTTCTTTCCCTGTCTGTCTTGCTGTAAATCAGAGATCCTACACCTGAGTTTGCAACCTGATTCCCAGCCAGGGTTTAACATTTCCTTAGAAAGGAAACTTTCAATAAGTGGGCTGTGGGAAATTTTCCCCAGACCACTTGGCCTACTTTGTTCTCTTATGTTGTTTCTCATGTCTCTTGTTTCTTTGCCATCTTGAATTCTTTCCACCTGGAAAGCAGATTCTGAGTATACCTTGCTTTGACATGATTGTGGTTCTATTTATAAAGAAAAGGATGAATGTTTTTAAAGCCATAGGAATGTTTTATTTATTTCATACCTTTTTTTGGATCTTCAGAAGGGAAGTGTAGGGAGGTGAATGCTGATTATATGATTACTTTCCAAATTCTAATTTCTTGGTGCACTATGGGAATGCAGCCCATTGGATGCCATCTCCCCAAATCAGTGTCTTTCAACATCTCTGTAAACCCCATTTCGGATATGCTCAGAGTTACATCTCCAAAGCGATTCTGAACCAGGAGAGTTGACAACGAAGACAAAACATTTTAGGCAGGTAGTTGCTCTTAATGTTTGTACATTAAATTATGTTTAATCAAAATGATAATGGTTTTAAACATATGAATTTTTCATAGATGAAGTTGTTAATTTTTCCACATCGATATTAAGTACTATGACCCTTATAAACAAAATTGATAGTCTTTCTTATATCCACTCTATGTGAATTCAAAATAGTGCAGGAAAGACAGCCATCACCAGAACTGGGATCCACTTAATGTCTTATTTGAACTAGATCAATGTTTATAAGATATGAATCTTAAAAAAGAGATTTGGAGAATTATCAGATAATTAGAGACTTATTATTAGGGTATCACTTTCATTATAGTAGAACTTATTTGCTAATGGAGTAGAATATTCCCTTCAGTGGCATCAGGTAAAGTGTGCAAAGAATATAAAACACAAATGAAAGGAAAAATATAAATTAATTATTTCACCATGGAGAAGATGAATAATATTAATTGGAAAAATGCTCAAACCAGTACTCGTTTACATACTATTTAACACATATGCAGAAATTCTCTTAGGTCCTCTAATTGGCTCATCACAGCAACAGGAAAATGGGAGAAATAACTGCAGTTGGGCTGATGAACACTGTGTTTCAAAGCAGATATGGATCAGTGCGTGAAGTGTCCCGCTGACTACTATGCCAACCCAGAACGTGATCACTGTCTCCAAAAAAGTGTCACCTTCCTGGCTTATGAAGACCCTCTGGGGATGGTGCTGGCGAGCATGGCCCTGGGCTTCTCTGCTCTCACAGCTGGTGCCCTTGGGATCTTGGTGACGCACCACCACACGGCCATCGTGAAGGCCAATAACCGCACTCTCAGCTATGTCTTGCTCACATCCATCATGCTTTGCTTCCTCTGCTCCTTGCTCTTCATCGGACATCCTAACACAGCCACCTGCATCCTGCAGCAGACCACGTTTGGAGTTGTGTTCACCGTGGCTGTATCCACTGTCCTGGCCAAAACTGTCACTGTGGTTTTGGCCTTCAGGGTCACAACTCCAGGAAGAAGGATGAGGTGGCTGCTGCTGGCCAGGGCACCGAATGCCGTGATTCCCATCTGCACCTTCGTCCAACTTGTTCTCTGTGGAATCTGGATGGCGACATCTCCTCCTTTCATTGACCAAGATCTCCAGTCGGAGCGTGTCCACATCATCATTGTGTGCAACAAGGGCTCAGTCACCGCTTTCTACTGTGTCCTGGGCTATCTAGGCTTTCTGGCTCTGACTAGTTTCACTGTGGCATTCCTGGCCAGGGACCTGCCTGATACCTTCAATGAAGCCAAGTTCCTGACCTTCAGCATGCTGGTGTTCTGCAGTGTGTGGCTCACCTTCCTGCCTGTCTACCACAGTGCCAAGGGCAAGGTCATGGTGGCTGTGGAGGTCTTCTCCATCTTGGCCTCCAGTGCAGGGCTGCTCATCTGCATCTTTGCGCCTAAGTGCTATGTTATTATCCTAAGACCTGAAAGAAATTGTTTCAAACATTTGAAAGGAAATAGAGCATAGAGCCAATAGGCATTCTTTTTTAACATTAGCTCACAGGTCTCTTTTGCATAGCTTAGTTATTGCACCATTCATAGCAAGGCCCAACCTGAGTTTTTTTTTTTTTTTTTGACCTTACCATGTAACTGATGAAAACACTTCATGAGGAATTTCCCCTTCTTTTAGAGTGAATAACCTAGAATTCACCCAAAATACTGGTTGTTGCAGTTCACCTGCATGGTTGCTGATAAATGACCATCAAATGGCTTAATGGAACTAGGGGTTTAATTTTCTCTTATGATTACTGGTTACAGTTCTCATTCCAGCTTAAGTGGAGAGCATGCACCAACACCAGGGACAAGGTAATTGACCACACCTTCCCTACACAACAGCTGAGAGAGGGATGATCCTTACTTTACAGACCAGCATGTTTGGCCAAGTGTATAAAAGTATGTCAACTCCCTCAATCAACCCTCAGTATTTTATTCCAGGGCTTAGTCCCACACACAATGGGTTGGACCTTCTCCATCAACTAGATAGTCTCTTGCAGGTTTACTCTGTGCTTAACTCAACCACTAATTCTCTACAAATGTGACCAGAGTTCCAAACTTCAACTGTCAAGTTGACAGCTGTGCCTAAGTATGACTATTTATTTAATTTACTCTCCACAAACTCAAGTACTGTGATATTCATACAATGTCTACATGTTTATATTGAGAATCCATCCTATCCTTTGTATATTAAGTGGAACATCTTGTAATGCCTCACATTGTGCAATGTTTGTGATTTGTAACTATTACTGGTTAGTTTCTTTCAACTTTTCATTAGTGCTAATATGAGACTGAGAATGTACTTGGTTTCTTTGCAGACATGCATTCACTATTTAATAATGCTTAATACACACATATGTAACACATCATCCAAAAATTTAATAGATAGTATTTTGCCACTTTTCAAGTATAATATTTCTGAGAGGCTATGTGTTTTTCTGTGCATAGGGTTGGTTCCACCAATGTGCATTTTTCAATCAATTTATTTTTCTTTCTCATTTACTTTTAAGTTTTTCTTTGGGGATACCAGAGAGAGTACCCAGTTGTATAATTATTGATACATTGCTTACATTTCAGCAAGTACCTGGACATATTCTGATGAAGGATAGAGGGGATCATGTTACAGCAGAGATAATAGGCCACCATCAAGGACTGCAAGTAAGTAATGAGAAATCTGGTTAAGCTCACAGACTGTCCTTCGTGGTCACTTACAACTGATGGGCAATGATCTTACCAGAAAAGGAGAGCATACAGTCTGGCAGACAGAAGGTAACCATTTTGCAATGGGAGACTGACTCACCCCTCACCTCAGTCTCCTACTCTCATTCCATCTATCTTTGAATCTATCCTTATAATAAGACTCTATTTTAACAGCTTTTTATTTCTGGCCAGGGGGTAACATCCAATACCCATCAGGATGGAGCCAAGGGCATTGTAGAAGCAGCAAAACTGAAAAAAATCAACAAACCATAATTCAGAACATCAGAGACTCTATATTAACCACCTGGAATCTGGCCTGCCTAATCTCTCCCCATTGTGAAGCTCAGGGAAATTTGCGGAAGAGGGGGCGATAAGATTGTAAGAGCCCAAGGATGGGAGGAGTCATGATATGCAAGATACTCCACACAAGTTAGGGCTGAAACAATTATAATAGGACTCTGCATCATCTGCATAATGACCAACATATCATTGACCCCTCAAAGTCTAGCATGGACTAAAGGCACCAGGATCCTTAGAAGCAAGGGATTAACAGTCACAATAGTGTTCCTATACTTAAGGGGAACACAAGAAAGAGTTCTAGGAAATGCCACTGAGTCCTTACACATTATCAGAGAGGAGGACCCAGAGGAAAGTTTGATATACACATTAAAGGATGCTTCAGAGATGGGGAAGAGGCACTGGGAGAAATGGAGGGAGGGGTGAAAAGGAAAAAGGGGAGGGATCAGGGAGGTCCATGGAGGGGTGGAGGGAGGGAAGGGACAGGGGTACCTATTAAATTTGTATGAGCAGAAAAATAAATAAATAAATAAACTTAAAAAATGGAATTTAATGTCATATCCATTAAACCTTTAAAGAAAGGATCAACATGATTTGATGTAGAAGAAGATATAGAGATATCTTCTCTAAAAGAGATAAGAGGTCAGTCGACATTTTTTGCATAGAGGTTGAACATATGATGCAGGGATTAAATCTTTGCCTCGAAAGCAAAACAATCTTGAGTTCAGATTCCTAGATCCCACATAAATGGGAAATTGTGGCAGCCTGTACTCCAGCCCTAGAAGGTGTAACCTAGAAATCCCAAAGCAAAACAAAAAGGAGATATTACACTTCTGATTGATTCCCAAAGTCTTGGGCCTCTACAGGAATGCATTGTGTCCTCCTCTACACATACCCTCACATGAACAGAACCATACTTACACACAAAAAATTGGATATGTGAACTAGTGAGTATGTTTGTAATAAATTTTTTAAGTAATATTTTACTGAAGAGATAATAAGATTGTCCTTTTTATATGACACTATCCTATAAACATGAAAGTTAATGAATGAATGAATTATGTAATAGAGTAATGGATAAATTACCAGATTACCACACAGATTAGTTTTTTTTATTAATCGTGCTGCTATATATGAAAGAGAAAACTGAAAACACAATTTTTACTTTGAAAAGTTGTAGAACTAGGCAAGAGTAGTCAATGAAATTATCAGCTACACTTTCACACAAATTAATATTTCAATTTTTTGAAAGTAGAAGGAAAGTTTTAAATAAGTGTATTGATACATATGAAATTAACATTTCAGAAGATATCATCATTCCAAACATTAACCTGAGTCAGTGCAACTCTAATAAAAAATCATTTAAAAAATCCAAAAATCAAATTCAAGAAATAAAAGTTACTCCATCAACCACTATTGTATGGGAAGATGGCAAGTTTTCTTTTGCCATCTGCTTTTTCAATTAGAAATTGACCCTTGACTAAAATACATTGTAGCTTTCTGAGATATAATTTCAGGTAATAGATCAGTAACACAGCCTTCCATAATTTGTTTAAGAGAGAAACCCTGACATAATAATAGGAAGAAAAAGTGGTTTAGGGTGTTAACTAAATTCTGAAGTATGCAACTGTGTGAACTAAATCTTAAACATCATAAACAAGATTGGGACATTGGTATGCCCCCTAGACCTAAGGCAGCATGCTTGGAGCAAAGCACCTGGTAAGTGTGCAGACATGATCTTTAACCACTCACATCATAGAACCACAAATAATAAATCCCTTATAAACTACCCACTTAAATCTATTTCCTTTTAAAAAACATTTTTTATAAATGAGAGTGAATGAGTCCTGAACCTTTACTAGTGTATATGACTCAGAGGGAAATTCAGTGCTCACATAAACAGATGTTCTGGAGGGAGAAAGTAGGAAGTAAGAAGAGAGGAGGAAGGAAGGAAAAGGGGTGAGGGAGGATGGGAAGGATGGAGAAGGATACTTGTTGAGCTTGTATAATTAAGCAAAATGTAAAAAAATGTAAAAACAAATCACCATAAAAATAAGAGAGTGAAAAACTGATAGATAGAGAGAGAGAGAATGAATAAATGTGTAGAAGTCAAAAAACTTTTAGGAATTCATTCTCTCCTTCCATCACGTGAACATGTGGTTTGTGTGCACGTGCATTTACCCACTGAGATTTCCTATGATTCAACTTTAAACCATTTCCTAAGTGCATCCTGGGTATATTAACATGTAAAGCACTTTGGCTTTCTTGCATGGTAATCAACAAATTACCATTGAGATGTAACATGAGCACAAACAACATAATTATTTCATTTCCCTTCATCAGTAAGAAGAAAGGCATTCTGACCTGCCCCCAAAGTCTAGTACAGGGGAGAAGGCTTCAGGCGGTAGGATGCTTAAAAGCAAGGGGTTTAAACAGACATAATATAATTTCCATACTAGCTGGCAGCCAAGAAGGGGCCCCAAACTATGCCACTGAGTGCTGAACCCTCACTAGTGTAAATGATGCAGAGGGAAATTCAGCACCCACATAAACAAATGTTCTGAAGAGTGAAGGAAGGAATCACCAAGAGAGGAGAAGGGAAGGAAGAGGGATGGGGAGGACAGCATGGAGAGGGAAAAGAGTAGAATGGGCGGGACAACAAGAAGGAACAAAAGAGGGAGGGGAAGAACAGGGGTACTTACTGAGCTTCTGTAACTAGGCAAAAATATAATTAAAAAATTAAAAAATATGTTTTTGTAATGAAAATGTGGTAAATTTATATAACGGAACACAACTCAACCATTAAAAATATGAATTAATGAAATTTACTGGGAAATTAATGGAATTAGAAAAAACTTATGTTGAAGTAGCCCAGACACAGAAAGTGAGATGCCATATGTACTCCCTAATCCTAGATCCAAGCCCACCTAATGACATATTCAAAGATAGATCTCTATTATACCCACTGCAATCCCAAAGGGGTATAAACAAGAGGAAAGGGGATGACGACCACAAAACAAAGGAGACAGGGGAATATGCTTCAGTAGAGAAAATAGGCCATGGTCATATATTGCATGTAAGTAGTGACACATCTGGTGCAGCTCACTCTTACTTCCCCACCTGGTCACTTGTGACTGAACAGGTTTGATCTTGCCAATCATGAAGCATATAGATAGACAATAACCACCTAGCAAAAGGAACACTGATCCCCACTCACTGCTGTGTCCTACTCCTATTCTTCCATCTACCTTTGAGTCTCTTCTTATATTAAGATGTTCATTTAAACAGTCTTATCTTTGGTTAGGAGGTGACCTTTGATACCAATCGGGATGCAACCAAGGGCAACACATGAAAAACATAAATGAAAACAACAAACCACAGTCAGAACACTAAAGACCCAACATTATTCACCTGGAACCAGACCAGCCAAATCTCTCCCCATTCTAAAGCTCAAGGAACCTTGCAGAAGAAGGTGTATTTTAGTGGACTGGTGCTATGTGGACACTTTTTCTGGGGAAATGTCACATAAACCATGTATCTAGAATAGATAAGAAGGTGGCAACACAAAAAAGTAACAATTATGTCACAGTCCAACTTGATAAACCAAGGGTTTATTGGGGCTCCTTATGGTAAAAAGATGAGGGTTACTTACAGGATCCTGAATGCCTCAAAGACAGTTACATCATCGTGAAGTCCACCCCAGTCTCGAAGAGACTCAAGACAACTGCAATCCTGGAGCTCATTGCCTCTGACTTGCTCCGAGGAAAGTCTGCTACACACTTCTGGTCAGCCTGGGTCAGGTCCAGGCCTCTCAACTGCACCATCTTTTCCTGTCTGCTTGACTGGTCTCCCCCCACATGCACCCTTGCCCAAAAATTATTTGCTGCTTTTCCTCATCCTGGAGGAATGTACCCCATTAAGCTTCTCAATTTCTGGGCCTTCTGAGCCTAAAGAGCAGATCATAGGATTGGCAGAATTCCACAACACAAACACCAAATACTGAATTGGATGTGGAGAGAATGGAACTCTCATCCATTGCTGGTGGGAATGCAGGCTTATACAACCATTTGGCAATCAGATTGGCAGTTTCTAAAAAAGTTAAAGATTGAAATGCCATATGACCCTGTTATAACACTTCTGGGAAGAATCCCCCATTGTGCAGAAATTTGCTACAGTGACACAAGCGCAACCATGTTCATAGCAGCACTATTTACAATAGCAAAGTAATGGAATTAATCCAAATGCCCAACAGTTGATAAGTGTATAAGGAAAATGTGGTACATTTACACAATATAATTCTATTCTGCCATCAAAAAAAAGATGAACTAATGAATTTGCAGGGAAATGGTTGGAATCAGAAAAAATTATATTGAGTAAAGTTTCCCAGGCACAGGAAATTAGATACCATATGTACTCCCTAAAGGTGGATCCCAGTACCAAACACACATAATGACATATTCAAAGGTAAATCTTTGCAATGCCTACAATAATCATAAGATTATAAACAGGAGGGAAGGGAAAGGAGGGCCACACCAGAAAAAGAAGAGAGAGAATCATGCTTCAGTAGACAAAATAGGTCACCATCAGTATTGGATGTAAGTAGTGAGACATCTGGTGAGGCTCATTCTCACTTTCCTTCCAGGTCAACTGCGACTGAAGAAGCTTGATCTTACCAATCAGGGAGTGTATAGGGAATGACACATAGATGGTAACTGTCCTGCAAATGGGCCACTGACCCCACTACCCTCATTACTGTGTCCTACTCCTATTCCATCTACCTTTGAGTGTCATCTTATATGAAGATCTTCCTTTAAATAGCCTTTATCTTTGGTGATGAGGAGACTTCAATACCAATCAGGATGGAGCCAAGGATGGTGCAGGAAAAACAAAACTGAAAACAACAACAAACCATAATTGAGAACACCAAAGACCATACATTAATCACCAGGAACCACACCAGTCAAATCTCTCCCCATTCTTAAGCTCAGGAAACCTTATGGAAGGGGGGGCAACAAGAATGTGAGAGGACCAACAATATTCAAGATACCCCACACAAGTTAGGGCTTCAGTAGCCATAATTGGACTTGGCCTGACCTGTACAATGACTGACATATCAATGACCACCCACAGTCTAGCATGGATGTCAGGTAGTAGATCCTTAGAGGCAAGGGATGAACAATCACAACACAGTTCCCATGCTAAGGGGAGCTCAAGAAAAGGCTCCTGGCTATGCTCCTGAGTCCTTGCACCTTACTGGGGTGGAGGACTCAGAGGGAAGTTTGACATTCACTCAAAAGGATATTCCAGTGGATGGGAGTGGAGAGGGGAGGCTCTGGGAGAAAAGGAGCGAGAGGGGTGAAAGGAAGGGGAAAAGGGATGAGAGTGCAAGAGGGGACCTAGCAGGGGTAGGAGGAGGGAGAGGACAGGGGTACCTATTGAGCTTATATGATGGGGAAAAATAAAATGTGGGCGAAAAAAACAATTTTTTACAAATTCTGTTAGACCTTTCATACATGAATATGGTGAACATATGATATTTTAATACCATAATCCCTAGAGAGTTCAATTTTTTCCGTGTTGTTTTATTTTTATGTGACAACTAATTCTAAATAAAGAAGAAAAACATTAAAAATATCAATTGGAAAATGTTAATACTTGAAGATTTCAATACTGCACTCTCAACATGGGATAAATCTACAGGCTAAAATCTTAACAGAGACACACTGCAACCAAATCAAGACCTTACTGTAATGAACCTTTACAGATCTCTATTGAACTTTACATCCACTCACCAAAGAATACACATTTTTCTCAGCAACACATGGAACTTTCTCCAAAATAGGCTACATATTGGGCCACAAAATGAATCTCGACATATATAGGAAGTTGGAATTATAACCTGTACCATATCAGACCATTATGGTCTAAAGCTTGACATCCACAACAGAACAAACAGCAGAAGATACACTAACTCTTGGAAACTAAACACCTTGATTCTGAATGAGAATTGGATTCAGGGAGAAATTAGAAACAAAATTCAAGATGTCCTAGAAGCAAACAATGTGGATATACAACATATCAAAATGTCTGGGACACAATGAAAGCCTTCCTGAGAGGTAAGTTTATACTCTAAATGCCTATCTCAAAAAAATAGAAACATCACAAATAAATAATTTAATAATTCAGCTTTAACCTTTAGAGACACAAGAGTAATACAACTCCAAAAGCAGCAGAAAAGAGGAGATTAGCAAAATCAGGGGAGAAATTTCCAAAATTAAAACACAAAAAATCAATGATACTAAGAATCAACCAGTCAAAAAGCTGGTTCTTTGAGAAAAATCAATAAGATTGATACATCTCCAGCTAAATTATAAAAATCAAGAGAAAATCCAAATGAACAAAATTAGAAATGAAAATGCAGTTATCATAAATGATACCCAAGAAATTCAGAGAATTACAAGGTCATATTTCAAAAACTTACATTCCACAAAATTTGATAGATAACAGAAAAGAAATGGATAAATTACTCAGTAAGTACAACTTACTTAAATTGAATGAGGTAGTTCTGAATTACTTAAACAGTCCTACAAATGAGGAAATTGATGAAGTAATGTCTAATCTTTCCACCAAAAATGTCCTGGACCAGATGGATTCAGCATAGAATTCTATCAGATATTTAAAAAATAACTAACAAAAATACTCCTTAAATATTGAATAGAATTGCTAAGAAAGGAAAACTTCTAAATTCTTTCTATGAAGCTAATGTCATCTTAATTCCAAACCTAATAAAGATACACTTAAAAAAGAAGACTATAGACCAATCTCTTTGATGAACACAGATGCAAAGATCCTCAATAAAATCTTAGGAAATTGGATTAAAAAACATATCAAAAAAACCATTCAGTGTGATAAAGTAGGATTTTTCCCAGGCACACAAGTTTGGTTAAATATATGCAAATCAATCAATGTAAAAC
>JALPQD010000858.1:135727-168875 GCA_023101885.1 Typhlomys cinereus | reverse complement strand
TCATTCCCATCAGTTGCAAGTGACCACGAAGGACAGTCTGTGAGCTTAACCAGATTTCTCATTACTTACTTGCAGTCCTTGATGGTGGCCTATTATCTCTGCTGTAACATGATCCCCTCTATCCTTCATCAGAATATGTCCAGGTACTTGCTGAAATGTAAGCAATGTATCAATAGTTATACAACTGGGTACTCTCTCTGGTATCCCCAAAGAAAAACTTAAAAGTAAATGAGAAAGAAAAATAAATTGATTGAAAAATGCACATTGGTGGAACCAACCCTATGCACAGAAAAACACATAGCCTCTCAGAAATATTATACTTGAAAAGTGGCAAAATACTATCTATTAAATTTTTGGATGATGTGTTACATATGTGTGTATTAAGCATTATTAAATAGTGAATGCATGTCTGCAAAGAAACCAAGTACATTCTCAGTCTCATATTAGCACTAATGAAAAGTTGAAAGAAACTAACCAGTAATAGTTACAAATCACAACATTGCACAATGTGAGGCATTACAAGATGTTCCACTTAATATACAAAGGATAGGATGGATTCTCAATATAAACATGTAGACATTGTATGAATATCACAGTACTTGAGTTGTGGAGAGTAAATTAAATAAATAGTCATACTTAGGCACAGCTGTCAACTTGACAGTTGAAGTTTGGAACTCTGGTCACATTTGTAGAGAATTAGTGGTTGAGTTAAGCACAGAGCAAACCTGCAAGAGACTATCTAGTTGATGGGAAGGTCCAACCCATGTGTGTGGGACTAAGCCCTGGAATAAAATACTGAGGGTTGATTGAGGGAGTTGACATACTTTTATACACTTGGCCAAACATGCTGGTCTGTAAAGTAAGGATCATCCCTCTCTCAGCTGTTGTGTAGGGAAGGTGTGGTCAATTACCTTGTCCCTGGTGTTGGTGCATGCTCTCCACTTAAGCTGGAATGAGAACTGTAACCAGTAATCATAAGAGAAAATTAAACCCCTAGTTCCATTAAGCCATTTGATGGTCATTTATCAGCAACCATGCAGGTGAACTGCAACAACCAGTATTTTGGGTGAATCTAGGTTATTCACTCTAAAAGAAGGGGAAATTCCTCATGAAGTGTTTTATCAGTTACTGGTAAGGTCAAAAAAAAAAAAAAAACTCAGGTTGGGCCTTGCTATGAATGTTGCAATAACTAAGCTATGCAAAAGAGACCTGTGAGCTAATGTTAAAAAAGAATGCCTATTGGCTCTATGCTCTATTTCCTTTCAAATGTTTGAAACAATTTCTTTCAGGTCTTAGGATAATAACATAGCACTTAGGCGCAAAGATGCAGATGCGCAGCCCTGCACTGGAGGCCAGATGGAGAAGACCTCCACAGCCACCATGACCTTGCCCTTGGCACTGTGGTAGACAGGCAGGAAGGTGAGCCACACACTGCAGAACACCAGCATGCTGAAGGTCAGGAACTTGGCTTCATTGAAGGCATCAGGCAGGTCCCTGGCCAGGAATGCCACAGTGAAACTAGTCAGAGCCAGAAGCCTAGATAGCCCAGGACACAGTAGAAAGCGGTGACTGAGCCCTTGTTGCACACAATGATGATGTGGACACGCTCCGACTGGAGATCTTGGTCAATGAAAGGAGGAGATGTCGCCATCCAGATTCCACAGAGAACAAGTTGGACGAAGGTGCAGATGGGAATCACGGCATTCGGTGCCCTGGCCAGCAGCAGCCCACCTCATCCTTCTTCCTGGAGTTGTGACCCTGAAGGCAAAACCACAGTGACAGTTTTGGCCAGGACAGTGGATACAGCCACGGTGAACACAACTCCAAACGTGGTCTGCTGCAGGATGCAGGTGGCTGTGTTAGGAGTGTCCGATGACGAGCAAGGAGCAGAGGAAGCAAAGCATGATGGATGTGAGCAAGACATAGCTGAGAGTGCGGTTATTGGCCTTCACGATGGCCGTGTGGTGGTGCGTCACCAAGATCCCAAGGGCCACCAGCTGTGAGAGCAGAGAAGCCCAGGGCCATGCTCGCCAGCACCATCCCCAGAGGGTCTTCATAAGCCAGGAAGGTGACACTTTTTTGGAGACAGTGATCACGTTCTGGGTTGGCATAGTAGTCAGCGGGACACTTCACGCACTGATCCATATCTGCTTTGAAACACGTGTTCATCAGCCCAACTGCCGTTATTTCTCCCATTTTCCTGTTGCTGTGATGAGCCAATTAGAGGACCTAAGAGAATTTCTGCATATGTGTTAAATAGTATGTAAACGAGTACTGGTTTTGAGCATTTTTCCAATTAATATTATTCATCTTCTCCATGGTGAAATAATTAATTTATATTTTTCCTTTCATTTGTGTTTTATATTCTTTGCACACTTTACCTGATGCCACTGAAGGAATATTCTACTCCATTAGCAAATAAGTTCTACTATAATGAAAGTGATACCCTAATAATAAGTCTCTAATTATCTGATAATTCTCCAAATCTCTTTTTAAGATTCATATCTTATAAACATTGATCTAGTTCAAATAAGACATTAAGTGGATCCCAGTTCTGGTGATGGCTGTCTTTCCTGCACTATTTTGAATTCACATAGAGTGGATATAAGAAAGACTATCAATTTTGTTTATAAGGGTCATAGTACTTAATATCGATGTGGAAAAATTAACAACTTCATCTATGAAAAAATTCATATGTTTAAAACCATTATCATTTTGATTAAACATAATTTAATGTACAAACATTAAGAGCAACTACCTGCCTAAAATGTTTTGTCTTCGTTGTCAACTCTCCTGGTTCAGAATCGCTTTGGAGATGTAACTCTGAGCATATCCGAAATGGGGTTTACAGAGATGTTGAAAGACACTGATTTGGGGAGATGGCATCCAATGGGCTGCATTCCCATAGTGCACCAAGAAATTAGAATTTGGAAAGTAATCATATAATCAGCATTCACCTCCCTACACTTCCCTTCTGAAGATCCAAAAAAAGGTATGAAATAAATAAAACATTCCTATGGCTTTAAAAACATTCATCCTTTTCTTTATAAATAGAACCACAATCATGTCAAAGCAAGGTATACTCAGAATCTGCTTTCCAGGTGGAAAGAATTCAAGATGGCAAAGAAAACAAGAGACATGAGGAAACAACATAAGAGAACAAAGTAGGCCAAGTGGTCTGGGGAAAATTTCCCACAGCCCACTTATTGAAAGTTTCCTTTCTAAGGAAATGTTAAACCCTGGCTGGGAATCAGGTTGCAAACTCAGGTGTAGGATCTCTGATTTACAGCAAGACAGACAGGGAAAGAAGAGACTCCTCCTATCTCACAGCTCAGACAACCAGTCTGTGAGACCAGGAATTATCATCATTTCTAGAAGACATCATTGCATCAATCTCTCAAATCCTTGAAACACCCAACCACCTTGGGGCTATGAATAAATCAGAAGGGACTCCACAAGTGTTAAGGGGTTAGATCAATATTTTGTGCTCTCACTTCCAGACAGAATTCAAGATTTACTCTCCTCAGCCATCACACAAATATCCTCAAAGGCAAATACCTTTGTCAAGATGGTGCCCTGAGCATGCTTTTTCACTAGGAGGCAATCCACATCTTCCAAAGATTGCTTTGTGCACCTCATTTGGTCCTAGTCATGAGAAAATCAGCTTCTTCAGAAAATTTGGTCTTAAGTTTCTGGAACTTCTTAGCTAAGGGGAGGAAAGTCTTTGGAACTGATTTTGGATTGCAAAGTAATAGGGTTTGGGAAGGCAAGCAGGGGATCCTAAATATACTATACAAAGAGATTACTGTGCCATGCTTGGAGAAGTAGGAAAGACCAAGTTTCTAATCCAAGCATGGTTAGTTAATGCAGGTAAGTCTCATAAGATTTCAGTGGGAAATACACATTACATTAAAGACTTGGTAAGAGCCCAACTTTGTGTCATACATCCACAAAGAATCTGTCAATTTTTTAAAAAAATATTCATTATCTTTTATTTTGCTAATCATACAGACTCAGTAGGTACCGTTCTTCTCTCTCATCTGCCCTCCCTTACCCATTGTCCCCTTTGCATTTCCCCTTTCTTACCCTCCCTCCGTCTCACCCCTTTCCCTACCCTATTCTTTCTTGGTGCTTCCTGCTTTCTCATTTCCATTCTTCAGGCATCTGTTTATATGGGTGTGGAATTTCTCTCTGACTAAGCTACACTAGTGAAGGTCAGGATTCAGTGGTATAGCGTGGGACCCCTTCGTGGGCTGAACACTAGTATGGGAACTCTATTATGACTGTTTAACCCCTTGCCTCTAAGGATCCTACTTCCTGAAGCCTTGTCCCCTGTGATCCTTACTACACTTTGGGGAGTTCTTGACATGTCAGCCATTGTATAAGTTATGCCAGGTCTCCATCACATTGTGGCTTTGTCTGTCAATGTTTTTTCAGTGATTTTAGTGGAACATATGAAAAACTAAATTTTAGAGAGACAATACTGATTGGCAAAGGACATGTCAGGAGAGTGTATCTTACTTTTTTTTCTGTTGTGCTCAAATAAACCTGTCAGAAGCAACTATTGGGGCAAAGGGCTTATGTTGGCTTAAAATTTCTGAGAGACACATGGCAGGAGAGACATGGCAGCAGGCACATTCTGAGTAAGTAGAGGGTGAATGTGCAGTGGGACCAGGCTGTGAACACACAGGATTTCCCAGACTGACTCACATATTCCTTAGCTCTTCCACCTCCTAATCACTCGACAATTCTACACATAACCACGGACCTGAGATCAGGTGTTCACAGTCACAAGACTTTGAAAACTTTCACATTCTGAGCACAACACTCTGCCCTAGAATTATGGGCCTCTGGACATTTCATGATGCTAAATGCATTTAGTCCACCTGTTAAGGAACTCACAATCCCAACACTCTTTATATCCTAATGTATCTTCTGAGACAAAATGCAATCTGTTAACTGTGCACTCTATAGAATAAAAAATTACATATTGTGGTATAAAGTACACATTCTTGTTCCCGATGTGAATAAGGAGGAGCATAGCAAGAAGAGTTAAAGAAGAGGAAAGTAAAACTAATACACATCATTCCAAACATCAGCTCTTATCCTCCATGTGCAGCACACAGTATTGTGATCATCTGCTCACAAATGACTCGGGCAACCTCACACCTCTCGCTCTGTCACCTGCAGCACACAAAGCCTCTCGCCGAGGCCATGCACACTCCATTTACACCGCTATCCATGGCATCTTTCCATGGCAATGTTCCATGATGCTCACAAATCCTGTGCCACTGGCCTTCACTAGAACTGACACTTCATACATGGGAACCTCAGATTCTCGATGAAAGAACTGTGACCTTTCTACTCATTGCCCAGCTTTAACAGCTTTGGCTCTGAGAAGTCAGGTTTCATGATACATTCACCAGGACATTCCCCATCCCTTGAAAACTATGACCACATGAATGATGTGTTTTCTAGTGGCTGAGGAAGTAGCCTAATTCCCTAGGATCAAATATATGCCTTTCTTTTATTGTGCTGTTTATCTTTGAAACAAAAACACACTTTCTTTCTCAGAACATGCCTGAATGTTTCCCAGCTTAAAATTTCCTCAGCCAAAAAAATAATAATAACAGAAAAGAGAAAATGGAGAAAGTTGTTGCCTGGGAGTATTCATCTGTGTGTGCTTCCTGATACTTGCAACTCCATACCTTATTTACCACACAAAAGTGTTTCTCCTTCAGTAATGGGTCACATAGCTCCCTACTTCCCTGTACTGTTACTTTACCAGTTACTGAATAGTCTAAAAATCAGTTACTTGAGGTTTGCCTATCCAATAAATATTTGATTATTGTCTTTGGAGTTTGCCATATGGCCTCTCAGATAGAAGCTGCTTAATGATGTGAATCTCTTTTTGCAGGTAATTTTGAATTATTTATGTGCACTTGGCAAATACCTAGACTTTATGTAAACTAATAACACATTAGATTATGTTATCAGTATCTATTTTATCTATTTATCTATCATCAAACTATCACTTCTCTATTTATCAGCTATCCATCAGCTATCAACTATCATTTATCTATCTATAAATCTATCTGTCTATCATCTATCTCCATGTGTATATGTGGATATTGAGAATTAAGAATGAGAAAAAGAACCTTAGAGACTCCATCCTATGGGAGTTGCGTATGGTGACACAGCTTTACCCCAGCATGATACTCTCTTAATATAAAGAGTAGAATGAGGTTGAAGCCATTGTGTTCTCCACAGTAACTTCAAAGTCAGCTTAGTTCATGGTAGATATTGCCATCAAAATAGAAAGGAAAAGGAAAGGAAAATGCCCCCTACAGAGGATATTTCAATATGTCACTCTTTAAATATCTTCAATTTATTTAAACAATAATTATCACACCCAAGTAACTTCAATATTGTTTTCTTTTGTTTGCACATGTATTTGGGGGTTGGGAACCATGTGAATGCTTGAGTGTGTGTTCCTATGGAGGCCTGATTATGGTACTGAGAATCACTCAGAATTCTTCTACTTTCTTCTTGTTTGCTCAGGGGTTTCCCACACTCTGCTGTTTATAGCCAGAATTACAGGCCATTACCATTTCTGCCCAGTTTTTATACAGGATCTGAAATAAGAACTCAGTTCATTTTCCTTGAGAGGCAAAGGCTTTAGTCCCTGAGACATCTCTTGACCTCCAATGTTTGTTAACTCTTCAGAAATGAAGCAAAAGCTTTTTAATTTTGAGATCTGAACAAAATGTTTACAATACTAACACTCAGGCATTTAGCACACATACCAAAGTACAACAACAATAAGTTTCCCACTCCCTCCTTTTCTCTCTCCCTTTGATTCTTCTTCTTTCCTTCCTGACTCCGTTTGTCTTTAATGATACTGCTTAAAAAACAATGGAGTAATATTTTCCAAAACATTTTGGCAATCAGATTTTCCAGAGCATCTTTTGGTGAAGTGGATTAATACACCTTTCTTTAAATAAATCATGCCCTTTCTACCCTGGATCTGGACCAGGGAGAATTCCCTGCTCTTCAGGTAAGGTCCAGACCATCTGTGTGCCTCACCAGTAGCCAGTCAGCCTTTCTGGCACTGAGGAAAGCCCCTAGGTCACATCCTAGGTCCCAGGTCATCTGCATGGCCCATTAGTCACTCTGTGTATATGCCCTGGACCCTAGACCCAAGTGGACTGCCTGCTCCTCAGAATTCAAGAGAGTACAGAGAAAACCCAAGCAAAGCTACAGGGGACAAAAACCATTCTTATGATGTCATCTGCAATCATCTCATCAGATGGGACAGAAACTTCACATGCAGCTCTAAGATAAGTAAATGCTTCTACCATCCTGTTTTTCTCAATGAATACTCAGTATAGTTTAACATTGACAAATAGCCACCCAAAAATGCATACAACCTCAGGGACTATACCATTCACCCTCTTAAATCACCAAGGAAGTAAACCTAAAAAGTGCACGACTATAATAATCTTCATTACCTGTCTACAAACCTGACTTAACTGATGTACTAAAATTCCAAAAGCCTCAATTGGGAAATAACACCAATACCAGGGAAGCATACTCAACTCCAAGGCAACCACTACTAATAACTGCTCAAGTGTAGTAGTACTATCTAATTCAGTGCAGCCAAAAACACACAAAAACAAAAGAAGGTCACAGCGCAAATCCATGAAATACAAAAATCAAGACAATAAAGTTCCTTCTGAAAGAATTAACCCCACAATGATGGAGTCTTACCAGAACAAACTCACAGAAAATAGCCAAGAAAGCCTTACCCGTGACAATGATTTTCAAAGCTGGATCTTTACTATGAGTAAAAAAATGATAGAGGAAATCCGGAAGGAGTTAAATAATCACATCAGTCACTTGGAATGAGAACACAACAGGCACATAGAGGAGATGAGAAAAGCAGTTGAAAAAACAAAAATAGGCACAAAGGAATTAAAACAATCTGAAGCAGAGTTTAAACTCGAACTAAAAGACAAATCCTCTTCAACCCCGAACTCAACAACGAGTCTTATAGCAGTACTAATGAAACAGAAAATAGAATATCAGATCATGAAGACAAAGTGGAAGAACTAACTAGTCCAATCAAAAGGTTGTTAAATCCAAAAGTATATTGAGAGGAATATTTAAGGGTTATGGGACATCTTGATGAAGACTAGCATGCCCATTTATGGAACACTGGAATAAGAACCCCAAAATACCACACCTGAGTAAATTTTTTCAATTATGGTAAAGGAAAACTTTCCACATTTAAAGAAAGAGAGGCCCATTCAAATAAAAGTGGCATTCTGCAGAGCAAACAGAGAAAAAAATCACTTTAAAGGGTAACATTAGTAAAATAGCAAATGATTTTTCAATGAAAACAGTAAAATACAGAAGATCTTGGAGACGCGTACTTCAAGTATTGAATTAGTACAAATATCCATTCATGCTGATATACCCAGCAAAAATATCAGTCATGATCAAGGGTGAAAGAAAAATTTTCCACCATAAAGACAACTTGAAAGCTTACATGACCACCAAATCAGGTCTAGAAAAGATACTCAAGCTTGGAGAAAGTAACAATCATATCCAGGAGGACAGAAGGGAAGTATGATACCACCAAAATCTATAAGCTAAATAATACACTTATGAACTCCACTAAGCACAAAAAGTGTCAGGAATTAAAAGTAATTTATCCATTGTAACACTAAATGTCAATGGAATTAACTCACCAATCAAAATACACAGATTACAAACATGGATTAGAAATCAAACCTATCCATTTGCTGTCATCAGGAAACCCATCTCACTACAAAAGATAGGCACATGCTAAAAATAAAAGGTTAGTCAAAAATTCTATAAGAAAATGGGACCAGGAAATAAGCAGGGGTAGCATTTATGCTATCTGACAAAGTAGACGTCAAACCAAAGAAAATCATAAGAGATTGAGAAGGTTACTAAATTTTAGTCACAGGCACAATTCACTAGGAAGACTTCACAATACTGAACATATATTTATGCACGTAATATGGTCTGCTCCACATTCATTAAGCAAACACTACTAGGTCTAAAATAAGAAACCAATCCCCAAAGAATAATACTAGGGGAATTCAATACTGCACTCTCAACGTGGGATAGAGAAACAGGCCAAAACTTAACAGAGACACATTGGAATTTAATCAACCTCTTACTGAAATGGACCTTATAAATCTCTATCGAACTTTCCATCCATGCACGAAGGAATACACATTTTTCTCAGCAGCCCTCAAAACTTTCTCCAAAATGGACCACATATGGGGCCACAAAACAAATCTCCACATGTTCAGGAAAGTTGAAATTGTAGGCTGTACCCTATCAGACCACCATGGTCTAATGATTGACATTCACAACACAACAAAGAGCAGAAAATACACTAACTCTTAGAAACTAGCCCTTTCCCCACCAGCCTGGGACTGGGGCAGCCCAGCTGGAACTCAGAGTAAGCTAGGTAAGCCCCCCCCACCCCGACCCACCCAAACCCCATGATCAATACTATGAAAGAGGAAATCCGGATAGAATTAAATAACCGCATCAATCACTTTGAAGAGGAACACAACAGACACTTGGAGGAGTTGAGAAAAACAGTTCAAGAAACAAAAACAGGCACAGAACAGTTAACACAGACTTACGCAGAGCTTAAAACTGAACTAAAAGACAAGTTATCTTCAACTCAGAACTCAACAGAGAGTCTTACCAGTAGAACTAATGAAGCAGAAAATAGAATTTCAGACCTTGAAGACAAAGTGGGAGTATTACCCAGCTCAATGGAAGAGGTTGTTAAACAAAAAAGATACTTGAGAGAAATACTCAAGAGTTACAGGACACCCTGAAGAAGCCTAACATGCGCATTCATGGAATACCAGAGCAAGAATCCCAAAATACCACACCTGAGAAAATTTTTCAAACTATCATCAAGGAAAACTTTCCTCATCTAAAAAAAGAGAGGCCCATCCACATACAAGAGGCATTCCGCACCCCAAAGAGATATGACCAAAATAGAAACTTGCCACGGCAAATAATAATGAAAAAACTAAACATTAAAATAAAGAAATGGTGCTGACCTGCGCAGCTGCTGGCTTTGCCCCCAGGACCCCACCCCCGTCTGCGCCGACCCCCAGCCAAGCTTCCCAGGTGAGTGAGCGAGTGAGAGAGTCCCTCCCAGCCCAGCCCGGCCCAGCCCCGCCCCCATTCCTTACCTCGGAGCCGCCAGGCCAGCAGCACCGGCGCAGCCGCTGGCTTAGCCCCTGGGTCCCACCCCGGACCCCAGCCCCTCGTGCCCTCCCGCCCCTGCGTGCCTCCACACACCCCCAGGTCGCAGGTGAAGAATTCTGCCATCTACATCAGACCCTGTGGCTCTCTGGCCCACCGGGGACCTACGCACGTGGTCCACGGAAGACACACTGCTACTCACAATTCAATAGAGTCCAAAGGAAACTCAAGCAAAACTCTAAGGAACAAAGGGAACACAGGCCATACATCTGGACTCCACTACAACCATTATACCACATGGGTGAGATTCATCACATCCAGCTCAAAGATAAGTAAACTTTTTTTTTCTTTTTTTTCACCTTACTGATCCTTTCTAGTATCAATGCTGTAGATCAACTTCCTCATCCAACATCCAACTCCAGGGAGTACACCACTCACCCTCACATTTCACCAAGACACTAAATCGTAAAAGAGCACTACCATACTAATATTCACCCCCTGGTTACTTAACTGACGTACTAACAGTCTAGTAGCCTCATTTAGGATATAACAATAACAATACATAAACATACCCAATCCAAGGCAAGCACTAGTAATAACTGGCAAGTGTAACAATACCAACTACATCAGTTCAGTGAAAAACACACAGAAACTGAAAGGTCCTAAAAAACAAAACAATGCCGAAGTCAAAGTGCAGATACATGAGAAACAAAACCCAAGAAGACCAATCTCCCACCAAAAGAATGAATCCCATAACGATGGATTCCGACCAGAACAAATCCACAGAAAATAGCCATGAAAGCCAGACCCAAGTAAACGACTTTCAGAGTATGATCCTTACCATGATTAATACTATGAAAGAGGAAATCCAAGAAGAGTTAAACAACCATATCAACCACTTTGAACAGGAATACAACAGGCACCTGGAGGAATTGAGAAAAACAGTTCAAGAAACAAAAATAGGCATAGAGCAGTTAAAACGGTCTCAGGCAGAGTATAAAATTGAAGTAAAAGACAAGATATCTTCAACCCAAAACTCAACAGAGAGTCTTATCAGCAGAACTAACAAAGCAGAAAACAGAATTTCAGATCTAGAAGACAAAGTGGGAGAATTAACCAGCTCAATGGAAGAGATTGTTAAAGCCAAAAAGATACTGGAGAGGAACATTCAAGAAATATGGGACACCCTGCAGAAACCTAACATGCGCATTCACGGAATACCAGAACAAGAATCCCAAAATACCACACCTAAGGTAATATTTCAAATCATCATAAAGGAAAACTTCCCACAACTAAAGAATGAGAGGCCTATCCAAATAAAAGAGGCATTTCGCACTCCAAACAGATATGACCAAAATAGAAAATCGCCACGGCAAATAATAGTCAATACACTCCACCTTCAAGACAAAGAAAAGGGGCTGAGAGCTTCAAGAGAAAAAAGCATGTCACTTTTAAAGGTAAACCTATTATAATAACAAATGACTTCTCAATGGAAACAGTAAAAGCAAGAAGAGCTTGGAGAGACATACTTCAAGTACTAAATGAGCAAAAGTGCCAACCCAGACTGATATACCCGGCAAAACTATCTGTCATGACTGAGGGAGAAAGAAAAGTTTTCCAGCACAAAGATAACTTAAAGGGATACATGTCTACCAAACCAGGCCTTCAAAAAAGGCTAGAAATGAGCATCAAGCTTGAAGAAAAGAACAAGCGTATCCAGGAGGACAAAAGGGAAGTATAATTCCACCAAAACATAAATATCAAACAACATGCTTACAAAATCTACTAAACATAAAAAAGGTCCAGAATTAAAAATAATTTCTCCATTATGAAATTAAATGTCAATGGTATTAACTCACCGATTAAGAGACACAGATTACAAACTTGGATTAAAAACCACAAGCCAACAATCTGCTGCCTTCAGGAAACTCATCTCACCACAAAAGATAGGCAAGCTCTAAAAATAAAAGGCTGGTCCAAAATCTTGCAAGCTAATGGAACCAGGAAACAGACAGGGGTAGCAATTATGCTTTCAGAAAAAGTGGACTTAAACCAAAGAAAATCAAAAGAGACACAGATGGATACTACATTTTAGTCATAGGTAAAATTCACCAGGAAGACTTCGCAATACTGAACATATATGCACCCAATACGGGCCCCTCCACATTCATTAAGAAAACCCTAGAGTGTCTAAAGCAAGAAATCAACCCCCAAATGATAATTCTTAGGGACTTCAACACCGCCCTCTCAACATGGGATAGATCAACAGGTCAAAAGCTTAACAGAGACATTTTGGAACTTAATCAAACTCTTAAAGAAATGGATTTTACAGATCTCTATCGAACTTTTCACCCACGCACCAAAGAATACAAATTTTTCTCAGGAGCACACGGAACTTTCTCCAAAATAGATCACATATTGGGCCACAAAATGAATCTACACATAGACAAAAAAGTTGAAATGCTAACCTGTGCCCTATCAGACCACCACGGCCTAAAGCTGGACATCCACAACACAACAAACAAGAGAAAATACACTAACTCCTGGAAACTTAAAAATATCATGCTGAATGAGAACTGGATACAGAAAGAAATTAAAATAGAAATTCAAGATTTCCTGAAAATGAATGATAATGAAAATACAACTTACCAAAATCTCCGGGACACAATGAAAGCTGTCCCAAGAGGTAAGTTCATAGCTCTTAATGCCTGCATCAAAAAAATGGAAACATCAGAAATAAACAACTTAACAATGCAGCTTAAAGCTTTAGAGAAACTTGAACAATCTGATCCCAAAAGTAGTAGAAAAGAGGAGATAGCAAAATAAGGGGAGAAATATCTGAAATCGAGACTAAGAAAATGATAGAAAAAATCAACCAGTCAAAAAGCTGGTTCTTTGAAAAAATCAATAAGTTTGATACACCCCTAGCTAAATTAACCAAAAGCAAGAGAGAGAAAGCCCAACTTAACAAAATTAGAATTGAACATGGAGTTATCACTACTGATACCCAAGAAATCCAGAGAATTATAACATCATATTTCAAAAACTTACACTCTGTGAAGTTTGACAACACAAAAGAGATGGATGAATTCCTCAGTAAACACAACCTACCTAAATTGAATCAGGAAGTTGTGAATTATTTAAATAGTCCTATAACATATAAGGAAATTGAGGAAGTAATCTCGAATCTTCCCACCAAAAAATGTCCTGGAGCAGATGGATTCAGCACAGAATTCTACCAGACATTTAAGCAGATAATAGCACCAATATTCCTTAAACTGTTCCATCAAATAGCAAAGGAAGGAACACTACCAAATTCCTTCTATGAAGCTAATATCGTCTTAATTTTCAAAACCTAATAAAGATTCACTTAAAAAAGAAAACTATAGGCCTATCTCTCTGATGTACACAGATGCAAAGATTCTCAACAAAGTCTTAGCAAATCGGATTCAAAAACATATCAAAAAGATCATCAATAGGGATCAAGTAGGCTTTATCCCAGGCACACAAGGTTGGTTCAACATATGCAAATCAATAAATGTAATTCACCATATAAGCTAGTCCGAAGTTCAAGACTACATGATACTCTTGATAGATGCAGAAAAAGTTTTTGACAAGATCCAACAGCCCTTTATGATCTAAACCTTAGAGAAGGTTGGAATGGAAGAAACGTTTATCAATATAATAAAAGCTGTATACAACAAGCCAACAGCAAGGTTTATACTCAATGGGGAAAAACTTGAAGCATTCCTGCTTTGATCAGGAACTAGACAAGACTGTCCACTCTCACCCCTTCTATTCAATATTGTACTTGAACTCTTAGCTGAAGAAATAAGACAAGAAAGGGACATAAAAAGGATTCAAATCGGCAAGGAAGAAGTCAAGTTATCTCTATTTGCAGATGACATGATCTTATACCTGAGGGATCCCAAAAACTCCACAAGGAAGCTCCTGGAACTAATACAGAAGTTCAGCAGAGGTAGCAGGATACAAAATAAATGTACAAAAATCAGTGGCCTTCTTATATGTCCAGAATGAAAGAAGTGAAAAAGCCCTGAGAGAAACAATCAAATTTACTATAGTCCCTAAAAAAAATGAAATACCTTGGGATAAACATAACCCAGGAAGTAAGAGACCTTTACAATGAAAACTTTAAAACCCTAAAGAAAGAAATAGCAGAAGACACCAGAAGATGGAAAGACCTCCCTTGTTCCTGGATTGGCAGAATCAACATCTTATAAATGACCATCCTACCAAAGGCAATATGCAAATTCAATGCTATACCAATTAAAATCCCAAAGCAATTCTTCAAAGAAGTTGACCAAACAATCTCAAACTTCATATGGAGGCACAAAAGACTCAGGATAGCAAAGACAATCCTGAGTAAAAAAACACTGCTGGAGGTATTACCATACCAAACCTAAGTCTATACTACAAATCCATAGTTATAAAGACAGCCTGGAACTTGCTCCAAAATAAACTTGTTGATCAATGGATCATTTACAGCCATTTGATCTTTGACAAGGGAACCCAAAAAATTCAATGGAAAAAGAAGAGCATTTTCAACAAACAGTGGTGGCAAAACTGGATGTCCACATGCAGAAGATTAAACTGAACCTGTACTTGTCAGCATGTATAAAAATTAATTGCAAATAGATCAAGGACCTCAATATGAGGCCAGAGACTACAAAAACCCTAGTTGAAAGGGTCGGGTACTCTCGCGAGCTAATTAGACAAGGCCAACGGCTCCTAAATAGAAATCCAATAGCACAGCCACTAGAACCAACACTCAACAAATGTGATCTTATGACATTAAAGAGCTTCTGTTCAGATAAAGAGATTGTAAACCAAGCAAAATGGCAACCCCAGAATGGGATGAAATCTTCACGAACACATATCTGATAGAGCTCTATTATCCAGAGTGCATGAAGAGCTTAAAAAACTGAACACCAAGAAGAAAAATGGCCCAATTAAAAAATGGGCCTAGGGACACTAAAGGATGCTCCAGGAATGGGGGGAGGAGAGGTAGCACTGGGAGAAAGGGAGGGAGAGGGGAAAAGAAAGGGAAAAGGGAGGAGGGAACAGGGGATCCAGGGAGGGGTGGAGGGAGGGAGGGGAATGGGGTACTTATCAACTTTGTACGAGTGGAAGAAATAAAAAATAAATGGGCATAGGAACTCAAAAGAATCTTTTTCAAGGACGAAATTGAAATGTCTAACAAATATATTAAAAAATCTTCCACGTTCTTACTTAGGCATCAGGGAAATGCAAATTGAAATTTCCCTGAAATATCATCTTACCCTGGTCACGATGAAAAAAGTCCACAACTCAAGCATCACCAAATGCTGAGAGGATGTGGAGAGAAGGGAACTCCCATATATTGCTGGTAGGAATAATGCCTTATACAACCATTCTGGTGATCCGTTTGGTGATTTCTAAAAAAAGTTAAAGATTGCAATGCCATATGACCCTGACATACCACTTCTTGGAATAACCCCAATAATTCAAAAATTCATTACATTAACAGAAGCACAACCATGTTCATAGCCGCACTATTTACAACGGCAAAGTCATAGAATCAACACAAATGCCTAACAGTTGACTGGTGGATAAGGATAATGTGGGACATTTATACAATGGAATACTATTCAGCCATAAAACAGATGAATTAATGAGATCTGCCGGGAATTGGATGGAATTAGAAAAAGTTATATTGAGTGAAGTATTCCAGACACAGAAAGTTACACCCTGTGTGTACTCCCTAATAATTGGATCCTCAGACCAAACCCACTTAATGATATATTCATAGATAAATCTCTTTAATTCATATTATAATAACAAAGATTGTAAATAGGAGGGAAGGGGTAGGAGGGCTCCCCTAGAAAAAAGGAGAGAACAGATCACATTTCAATAGAGAAAACAGGTCACCATCAAGTATTGCATGTAAATAAATCTCTACCCATCCTAAGTTCTGGGAAACTAAAGGAAGAGGGGGCAGCAAGATTATAAGACCCTAAAAATGGGGAGGACCAATAATATGCAAGATACTCCACACAAGTTAGGGTTGCAGTAGCCATAATCAGACATTGCACAATGACAGACATGTCAATGACCCCCAAAGTCTTGCATGAATTACAGGCAGTAGAATCCTTAGAGGCAAGGGATTAATAGTCATGATAATGAACAGTCATAATAAAGTTCCCATACTAGCTGTGATCCCAAGAAAGTGTTCCAGGCTATGCCACTGAGTCCTTAAACCTCACTAGTGTGGAGGACTCAGAGGTTTGGAATTCAAACAGAAGGATTCTCCAGGTGATGGAAAAGGGATGAGGAAGCACTCAGAGAAAGGGAGGGAGGGGGAGTGAAAGTTAGAGGAAAATGGGGGAAGAGGTAAAGGGGGACAGGAAAGGGGTGGAGGAAGGGAGAGGACCAGGGTACTATTGGAGCTTGATTGGGGAAAAATAAAATATAAATTAAAAAAGCATGCCAATTCTTATTTACAGCATTACCAACACTCCATGAGCATATTACTATTTGATATTTAAGCATATTACAAATAACCATTGTATGAATATTATACTACATATAACACTTTTCTTACTGACATATAATTCTTTTTTCTTTCTTTTTCCACATTTTTTCCAATCATACAACCTCAATAGTTAACCCCTCTTCTACCTCCTCCCTCCCATCTACTGTCATTCCTCATTGTATTCCCCCTTTCCCCTTTTTTTCACCCCTTCCTCCCCCCTCCTCCTCTGCCAGTGCCTCCCACTTCTTCCCTCTCATACCATTTTCCTTCTTTCTTTAATTTTTCGATCTCATCCTACCATCCCATGTTCATAGCTGCTCTACTCACAGTAACAAAGAAGTGTAACCAGCCTAGATGTCCAACAGTAGATGAGTGAGTAACGAAAGTGTGTTACATATGTACAATGGAATACTATTCAGCAGTCAGAAAAAGAAGTGCAATAATGAAATGTGCTGGTAAATGGATGAGGCTGAAAGAAATTCTACTGAATGACTATCCTAGACACAGATAGACAGATGTCACATATCCTCCCTTATAAGCAAATTATAGCATTAAACATTCAGAATATTATCATCAGACAGAAACTCTTATAACGCTCAGAAATGACAAGGGAACTTAAGTCAAGGGTGTGGTGGAGCATCCCAAAAGAGTAGAGATGATAGAGCTCAGGAAAATAGATGAATAAGGCAAATACCAAATTCTATTTATACTAAATACATAAAATTGTCTTAGTTGAATTACACGGAGGTGTGGTGTACCAAATGTACCCACTCTGTACAGTGATATAAATAATGTGTTTAATTCTTCACCAAAAATTAAATATATATGGTCATTCTATAAGCCCATGGTAGACTCACATTTTTAATTTTTTGATTCAATGGCTATCTGCATTCATCTGTTGTAGCTTTATGTCAAGTCATGTTTTCTTTCTTACTTGCCTATGAACTACATGGGAGAAGGAGACACACCCACCTCAATTGGCTGGATTCTCATCTGAATAACATTGCATGACATTACATGTCTGCATATACTTGCCTGAAATAGATCTCACAGTTCCCCACTTCCAAATGCCAGCACTGTGTCAAGAGCAGTACTGGGTAGTGTGAAAGCACTGATATGCAAGCTTGGTCCTCTCACTGCTGTGTGAAAGCTGTTACAAAGTAGATGAAAAGCACACAAAGATAATGTAGACATTGTATGTTCTAGTCCTCACTGAGATGGAATCTCTACTGAGTGTTCAAAGATGAATCCCCGGAGAGAATATTGTATGCCATGGATTAAATGCACAAATGAGGTCTTCCTACAAGAAGTCCAAATATTGATAGCAGCAGTTAGATGACTGACAACAAAGAGAACATTTTTGATGCCATTATTTTCCATTCCCTTTTCCAAGTCATTGTCTAAAATATAGGATGCCCTGGATATAATGCATGCATTTACCTGTTCCATTGGAAATTTCATTCTCTGGGCAAGTGACACAATTAAAACAACAGGTATCCTTTCCCTCCTGTGGACTTTTCCTGAATCCAGGCATGCAATGTGAACTGCATACAGAGATGGGTATCTAAAAAGTGTCAGATGTGAATTGAAGACAGAAAGGAATTTTATTTAACTTAGCAGTGAATATAGGAATCAGAGAGCTGGACTAATAAAAACCTTTATTTATAAGTTGTATTTTATTCATATCAATAACAAGTTTCAATCAATACACCAGACGACCAGTTCTGTAGAACTGTCTGTATGTGTGTGTACCTACATGTATTCCATATATTATATGGAATAATAATAGTAGGCCAATATTATAGTTCAAAAGTTCATCGCAAAAATCTTAGAAAATGTAGTTTTTAAGTTCAAGTACATGATATTTTATATTCTTCAAAGGCACATACCTCAACACCAGGTCTTTGGCATTCATATTTCTATCCAAACATGACAGAGTACAACCCACCTGTCTGTCTCCTGTGCTCCACTCTATCATACCCTCAGACAAAGACAATTGCTGACCACGTGTTAAATATGAGGAAAACGTCCCAATTTTCACTTGAAGTCCAAGACCTTGTGGAAAATTCCAGAAGTTCAGAATGTCATACTCTGCATCCAACTTTTCTTTCTGATTCATAATAACTGGTTCTCCAGCAGGATTGTGAAAACGGATGTTCTTCAGGAAAGGGTTCAGCTGAAAGGGATATGAATTCTTGATGGACTTTAATTAGAAAAAAGAACCCTAATTTGATTGGGAATAGTGTAAGATTTTAAGACAGTCACCTTTGTGAGAGTTACACACCATCTCACAAAGGACATATTACCTGCCATGGAGAAAATCGATTATTTCCATTTTTCATTTTTTGCATGTCCACCACTTGAAGAATCATCTTATGGAGACTATGGGCCACAGCATACACAGCATTGTAAACATTGTAACTTCCATCACTCATGTCCATGTTGAAACGATGCCAAGGTAACCATTCCAAGGAGCCTCCAGAGGAACAATTCTCTAATGATCTACAAGTGGCATTTGACATTGGGCATTTAAAATATGACTCCCAAATTCTTGCAAGGAATATGTCTTCAGGGTATTTGGAAGGATTTACATTCTGGATAAAAGTCTTGAAAGTAGAAATTTCATGATGGTGTGGTGCAAAAATGAGAGTCCCATGGAATGAGTCAAGGACAAAATGTCTCATACTGGTCATTACATCCCACTGTGAGGTTGTGAGCCAGACCCTCCACGGAAGGACATGCTCCCACCTCGCAAAAACCACACTGAGAGAAGAGTCAGTGGCACCAAAAATGATGATAACTTTTGATGATTTTGTCACAATTGGGCTGTAGTAAATGTCAAGATCTGATATGGTGTACCGCACATTGGCATGGATTTTTTCCACGAAAGCCACACAGACTCCATTCCTTTTCATCTCTAGACTCAAGTCTGAGACAAACTGAATGCTCTTCTCATTATCTGAAATAATCAGGCCCACCCAGTTCCATCTGAAATGCACAATCAAAGAGACCATGGCAAGAGCCAGAGATGTGTCTTTGGGAGCCATCTGATAGACAGAAGGAAATTTCACATGGTCACACAGACTAGGCTCAAAAGCCCCGAAGGTCAGCTAAACAACAACAACAATAAAAAAAGAAACATATAGGGAGTGACATGAGGAAGAAGATTTCATAAACCTTAGCCTCAGATTTCATGGGCAGCAAATGAAGGATGTAGTCAGGTCTGTTCATACATTCAAGATCATCTCTAGCTTCACAGGACAATAGAATAAATGAACTATCACACTCACATTTCCAAAATAAACATTTCTCTTCCACTAATGTCTCTCATCATCTCTTTTTGAAATAGGAGATGGACATCTCAGCAAGATTTAGAATTCATACCCTTTGAAAGTATCAGTTTTGTTCAGAGCAGATGGTTCAGTGGTTAAAGCCCTTTTCTCACAAGGAAAAGGACCAGATTTCAGATCCCCATCAGATCCACCAGATTCAATGTAAAAATTCTAGCCGTGGAATACGGAGCCTGAGAATCCACACAGCACGTTGATAAGCAGGACATGACAGTGTGTTCAGGGTTTCACTAGAGCAATGGAGGATGATTCCAGTTATGCCCTTGTTCCCCCACAGACACACACACTCAAGTGCACTTATGGGCAGCCACTTGTGCACGCATCTCACACCCTCCATGTCATAGTTATTGACAGGTGTCAACTCCATGTCATCGTTATACATAGGTATCAACCCCATGTCATAATTATGTACAGGTGTCAACTCCATATCATAGTTATGCACAATTGTCAACACAATGGGAGAAAATCTTCACTAACCACATATCTGATAGAGCTCTATTATGCAGAGTGCACAAAGAACTTTTTTTAATTTTTTATTCTTTTTTATTTATTCAATTGTGTGTGTGTGCATGTGTGCATGTGTTCATGTGTGTGTGTGTGTGTGTGTGTGTGTGTGTGTGTGTGTGTGTAGATCCATGGGCGAATTCAGGAAACAACATGGACCACCTTCACCTCCTTGTTTACTCTGCCCCGGGATTCACGGGCTCTGCCCTGCCAGGACCAGAAAAGCAGGCCACCCTGCTTCTGCCCGGCGTCTATACGTGGGTTCTAGGATCTGAACTCAGAACCTTCTGCCTGCAGCACAGAGACTTAACCCCTGAGCCACCTCTCCAGCCCCAGAGTGCACAAAGAAGTTAAAAAACTAAACACCAAGAAGAAAAATGACCCAATTAAAAAATGGGAATGGGAACTCAAAGATATTTTTTCAGGGATGAAATTGAAATGTCAAACAAATATCTTTATGGGGAAAATCCACAACACAAACAACAACAAATGCTGTAGAGGATATGGAGAAAAGGAAAATCTCATCCATTTTTGCTGGTGGGAATGTTGGCTTATACAGCCACTACGGTGATCAGTTTCACAATTTCTGAAAAACCTAAAGACTTAAATGCCCCACATTACCCTGATATACTACTTCTTGGAATTGTCCCCCAATAATGCAGTGACATGAGCACAAACATTTATTGCACCAATATTTACCCAAATGCCCAAGAGTTGACGAATGGGTAATGAAAATGTGGTACAGTTATGCAGTGCAATACTACTCAGCCATCAAAATAGATGAATTAATGAGATTTGCAGGGAAATGAATGGAATTGGAAAAAAATTGTATTGAGTGAAATATCCCAAACACAGAAAGTTAGACACCATATATGTACTCCCTAATGAGTGGATACTAGTTCCAAACACAGTTAAAGATAAATCTCTATAATTCCCACTACAATCACAAAGGAGGGAAGGGGAAAGAGAACCTCAAATAAAAAAGGAGTTAGGGGATCCCTCTTCATTAGACAAAGTAGGCCAAGGTCAATTATTGCATGTAAGTAGCAAGACATCTGGTGCAGCTCACTCTCACTTGCCTTCCTAGTCACTTGCAACTGAACAGGTTTGATCTCACCAATCATGGAGGATACAGGGACTGGCAGATAGTATCATTATTCTTCCATCTATCATTGTGTCTCCTCTTATATTGAGATCTCCATTTAAACAGTCTTTTATCATTGGTTAGGAGGTAACCTTTGATATCACTCATGATTCAGACAAGGACAATACAGGAAAAGCAAAATTGAAAATACAACAACCCATAATTCAAAACACCAAAGACCCTACATTAATCACCTGGAATCAAACCAGCAAAATCTCTCTCAATTATAATGCTCAATGTATCTTAGGGAAGAGTGTGTGGCAAGATTGAAAGAGCCTAAAGATGGGGAGGACCAATGATGTGCAAGACATTCTATACAAGTTAAAGCTGCAGCAGCCAGAAATGGACTTTGCCTGACTTGCACAAAGGCTGATATGTCAACGACCCCCCAGAGTCTAGCATGGATCACATGTAGTAGGATCCGTAGAGGTAAGGGATTAACAGTCACAGTTCAGTTCCCATACTTATGGGAAGCCAAAGAAGGGGCCCCCAGGCTATGTCATTGGGTTTTGAACCCTAGCTAGGGTGGAGGACTCAGAGGGAGGTGTGGCATTCACACAAAAGGATGCTCCAGGGGATAAGAGGGAAGAAGGGGTGGAACCAGGAGAGAGGAATGGTGAGAGGCAGTGAAAGGAAGAGAGAAGCAGGGAGGGGAGACTGCAATGGGGGATGACTGGGGACAGGTGGGGGATGAAGAAGACGGGGCTACCTATTGAGCTTGTATGATTAGGGAAGAAAGTAAATGTGGGAGAAAAAATATCAAGGTTGAAACATATTGTATAACACTGTATTATAATTTACTATTTTTAGGGGAATATAACTGGCCCCAAGAAGAATCTTACCTGTGGATATTTGTAAATATTAAGAAGTATCCCAATTTTGGCTGAAAGATCCCCTGTTCCAGTAATGACTGCTATAGATTTGCTTTCTCTTTTGCAGGTGAAATTAGGGATAAACATACTCCTTCCTGAGAGCCAGATGAGGGGATGCAGCAATGCAGTTTCACTACTTTCCCAGATGTTGTAGATATCGTACCCCAGAGATATGTTAGGTAGAAGGTGGAGATTCTTGTTGATCTCCTCAATGGCAAAAACCAATGCCATGGCAAACTGATAGTTTTGAGCATTTATCCTGCATAAAGTACATCGAGAACATTAGGGAAATACTTCAGTTGGTATCTTCAAATTCAGTGCACACTAGTTTATAGTATGTGTTGAAGAAAACTTCTCAAAATTTCTAGTTGAGAATCTAGAGAGATAGTTGAGGTTACTAAAACCTTTGTCAGCCAAGACAAGGACCTAAGTTTTATTATGTATTATATATATATATATATATATATATGTATTGTATATATGTATTATACATATAATGAAAAATGAAGGAAATAGTTATAAATAGCACATTTTTGACCCTGAGGTACATGTTTATATATGACAGTTACTTCACTAAATATCTAACAGTGAGTCCTTCAGTGTTGCTGATAAAAGCATTTTCCTTGTTCTAGAGAAATTTTTCCTAGTTGTAGAACATGTTCCAGCATCTTCTTGGGATGTTTCTAGTGAATAGGTTTGCCTGAACATGGAATACTCAATAATTTTGCATCTGTTCCTTTTGGGAACAAAAAGGACTCCTTTTTCCCACTGGAAAGCGTATAGTAGTAGACCTGATCAGTGTTGCCATTTTCTGAAGAGCTTTTAGCCCCAAATTTGGCAAGTGGCATTAGTAATTATTTCCTTAAAGTAACCAAGGGATTCCTAGCTGAACTTGCCAAATTCAAGCCAAGAATCCTGCAGTCCTGATACTTTTTGGTGCTCAATAATCAGTAGCAAACATCTGAATCAGACTATGAACTCAGCCCCAACCATATGGAAATGCATTTTACAGAATGGGGAATCCATGTGCATAGTGATAACCATGGGCAAATGTGCTTTATACTTTGGGGAAATTATGTACATAGTGATAACTATGTACATTTTAGAGACATGGAGAAATAATGTAAATAAAAGAACAATAATAAACTTTTGCAAATCTATATTACAGAAGTGGGAGAAGGAAGAGAAGACTAGGATCAGAAGAAAGATCAGTAACCAAATGTCTAGAGGTACAAAGCAGAAGTAGGAATTGTGATGTCACTGCTTGTTACTCTGACTCAAAAGCACGCAAGTGTGTGAAAGGCATCTCCTCTTATTGGAGCCTCTGAAAAAGGATATAAACAATCACCCATTTAGCAGAATCCTTTGTCCTAATTAGAGTAAGATTGCTCACTCAGATTTTGTTTTATTCTACCTCATTTATCTGTTTTCTAGAATTTTCATGACAGATATGTCATCAATAATATGCGATAACTGACTGTGTCCCTTCCAGTTATCACAAAAAAAGGAAGGATGCAGATCACAGAGCTGACTCATGTTTTTATGCCTGGCATGAAGAAATGATTTATGGACTCTTTGGAAAGCAAAATTGAATACACACACTAACAATACAACTGAGCACTTTGGGCACCAATGTCCATACTATGTGACTTGTTAGGCATTATATGCAGATACTGAAAACATTAGCCTGTAATATTCTATTAGAAATAACACTTCTGGAAGCCTCTGAAGATCCACCTCATGTCAGAGGTTCTGATTGGGTTTCTAAGTGCACCTTTCCATAACATTAACAACAGGTGTCAGGAAGTACACAGGCAATGGAGCAACATAGAATGTTATATCTCACTTTGTATTCCTGAAAAGAAAGCTGAAAGGATGATACCATTTTCAAATATGGTTAGATATTCAGAGGAAGCAGGCAAAATAAACTGTGGTTACATTGAGTAAGTTAGATAGCTTATGAAGGAGAGAATAAAAGTTATGGAAAACAGCTCTTCATACACAGACCTCACAAGCATTATTCATTGACATATTTGACTTGTAAACTAGTGAAGGAAAAAGGTACTTACTGTTCAGAAATTTTTGTGCTATCAGCCCCTTCAGTGTGGGGGGACGTTTGGTGTGTATACAGAGGAAAAAACCCGCTGATCATTACATCTCCATCATGGTACACACTATCATCCAGTTGTGGAGAACACCCAATGTACCTTCCAAAACTGACAGGAAGGATCATGCTCCAGAAGATGCAAGCCAAAGTGAACATCTTAAACAGACTAGCAAAATGCAGAGAATAAGCAGGAACGGAATGTGCTATATCAGTGTGGTGCACATTCTCTGACAGGTATAAGGTTACATGTGTGTCTGTGGTTATTATATTGCTGGATGGAAAGTTAACTATACACTACATTCTCCACTCCCCTAGAGAAATCCTCCTCTCTTTACACCCTCAGGCTTCACATCTGAGGTACTCGGTGCATATGAAAAACAAGATTTGGAAAACACATCTGAAGAGCACTGTCTTGAGCCCCAGGAGTCATTGAACATCCAACGCCAAGGACCACAGGGTTACTGGAGCCACTGTCCTGGGGGGATATGAACACTCAAGATCATATCCACTAGAGATAAGTGCAAGAGCCTAAAGGCAGAGAGGAGTGTGGCCAGACATTGTCTTTTGGACATAAGAGGGCTACCACATCCACGAACACACAGCATAAGATCTACATGGAAATATGTGTTTCTTCTCAATTCATCCCAAGGAAAGGAAAGAGAAGTCAAATGGCCCCCACCTCACTGAGAGAATGATGATGATCAATGCTGAGGAGTAGGGAGGGAAGACACTTTCTTCAGTGGTTGATGCACGGATTCACAATCGAGAAAGTGCTCACCTACATGCTGTCAGATGAAACCCAATGGGCCACTCATACCAACAAGGATAATAGAAGAGAGAAAAGAAAGGAAGAAGGGAAAGAGAGGGAAGATGGGATTGGAGATAAGATATGAAAAGGTCCTAATGTCACCATATTTGTGTGTTAACAGTAAGAGAATGATTTAAAAAATAGAGTTCATGTAGACTAAGATACCTGAAACACTGACAAAAAAAATACCAATGTCCACTGTGAAGAGTAGTTGCAACAAAGATGGATTATGGGAGGAACATTTTAGCATGAGCATACCAGTTGGAAAACTGACATGAGTATGGTTGAATCATAGCAGATTCTGGATTAAGGCCAGAGCCAGGAGGTGGCTAAGGGCACAGCCCTGTGTGCCATGTCACTGAGATAAGAATTGCTTGTGTATGACTGACCTTTTAACAGAATGCATTGTATGCTCCAAGAAAACCACAGCATCTTTATCCTTCATGGAATCTGCTGAGGACCATTATTATTTCACCTATATGATAAATAATCTTCCTTGGATTGATCTAGGCTGCTGTGTCTCCATCTGAGTCAACAGTTTACCTGATCCCAGCTTTTCTGTATGTGTCTTATCTTTTTCTTCATTCTTGCATTGCCCCAACAGAACAATACCCATGATATATAAGCATATATAATATACAAGGAAAGACACTTAACAATTGCTAGGGCAGTGACATCTTCCATTCTTTAGTGTTGAAATGACTCTCATGGTGCCCACACTGCTAGAGTTAACCAATCCATCATGCTCCTGTTAAGTATCCTCATTAAACTAATTTGTTCACAAGCTACACTTGAGTGGGTCTGATTCTTGGTCTGTCGTAACTATGTATAACAAAGACATATATGTTTATCTCTCAATGGAAAGCACGTGCAGCCTTTGGTGTTCAGGTGGGGCACAGCAGACATACAGGTGAGCTTTTGAGGAGTGGTCACATGATTTCCACTGTGAGTAATGATGCCCACAACTGAAATTAATTTCTGTGGTGTTGGCGTATGTACAGGCATAATACTAAAACAGCAATCCTCCCCTATGTTGTACGGAATGGAACATCCTGTCTTGACAGTAGCAGGTGAGTTGTCCTGTTCGTGCTAAAAAGACATGCAACTAAAGCTGATTCATGTACAACTGGAATGTCCTTGCACTTAATCCCACAGCAGGCTATGCAAAATGACATACCTCCCTGATGAGTGAGTTCCACTACATATAGGTATTCTCTGAAAATGACTGACAGTTTAGAGCATAGGTCTCCAACCCATTACTAATAGGCCATATAGAGCCAAAGTAGCAGTGAATGTAATTTTGCTTAATATGTGGGTTTTATTTTTTGCATTGCTATTGCACAGTTCTCAAGCATGGAGTCCATAGTCAACAGCATTGTGTCACAGTGTCATGTAAAATGAACACAGGTAAGCTGTTGCTGCTTACCTTCATTCATGTCTTCAGTTGTGCAATGTATTGTGTGGAGTCTTGTAGGTTCAAATTAGCCCTGTCACACATGACATGTGGGCATGGTGACTGAGCAAGTAAAAAGCAAGAATTCTCCATAATGTTTGAACTTATTGCCTCAGATGATAAGTATCTGAAGGCGTGTAGAAGACAGGTAAGCATTATTTTATCAAAGGCATATTATTATCAAAGGCATTCCATACCTCAGTCCTAATTCATCCCTCACCGATCACGTGTTAAAACTGACCCTCTGCTTTGAACTACATTGGCACTGAAGATGTGGATACACCACATCTTAATTTTTATTTTCCTGTCAATTACTTTTTCTAATAATAGTATTTATAGCATCTTATGTAGTATTACCATTTATATCCCACTAAGTTTCTACCACTTTCCCAAAGAAAAACAACTACAAAAAAAAGAAATATGTAAAGAATGTTCAATGAAAAATGGATAGATGATTAGTTTTTACATTTTTGAACAGGGAAATATTATATTGCTCATCTTAAAAGAAGGGAATTGGAAAAATTTCAAAGACTATAATTTGAAATGGCAGTAATTCAATGGATATAAAAAATTGTTCCCAGGAAAATAGGAGGGAGTAGACAGGACTCACATAGGGATGGGAGGGAGGGTGGCATGAGATGAGAATACAAGGGAAACAAATGAAGGGGGAAAAAGGAAGGTAAGGAGCATGTACATAAAATGTAAATTAGGGGCTGGAGAGGTGGCTCAGGGGTTAAGCCTCTGCCTCGCAGGCAGAAGGTCCTGAGTTCGGATCCTAGAACCCATGTATAAACACCAGGCAGAAGCAGGGGCAGCCTGCGTTTCTGGTCCTGGTAGGGCAGAGCCTGTGAATCCCGGGGCAGAGTAAATAAGGAAGAGGTGGAGGCGGTCCATGGTGGTTCCCGAATTTGTCCGTGGTTCTACACACACATACATGTGCACACACGCACAACTGAATACATACATACACATGCACGCACACGCACAACTGAATAAATATAAAAAATTTTTAAAATGTAAATTAAAAAAATTTATGTGTAAAAAAAGATTGTCCCCTGAGAACAACATAAGGAATCTAAAAAACATCTGTCTTCTCAAGAATAATTATTTTATTTTTACAGATTGAACTCCGATTCTCCTCATAAAATTTAGTTATAATAAAGGGTGAAAAATCAAAACCATTGACTGGCAATCACCTTATTAAGCAATGTATGGAAATCAAGGATATTTGTAAAATCAGTTTTTCTCACCAGAGTATAGAGTATTGGCAGGCAATTTGAAGAAGTTGGATAACCTATTGAACGATATTTGGAGGTTAGAACTGCTAAATTTACTTTTAAACTTAAAAATGTATGTATGAGAGAAAAACAGGAAGAGAAAAATAATACAAAGAGATAGAAAGAGATGGAGTATGTGTATGGGTGAGAGAGAAAGGTGCATGGGTGAGTGTTTGAGGGTCACTTTCAGAAGTCAGTTCTCTCCTTCCAACACATGGGTTCCTTGGGATCAATCTCAAGTCGCCAAGTTTGTGAGCAGGCATTTTGGCCTGCTGTGCTATCTTACTGGCACTTTTATTGTTTTAAAGACAGTAAAATCATTTGCGTATTTATTTATTCATTCATCCATGCATGCATCTCTTTATTTGAAATGCAGAGAGTAAGACAGAGAGGAGATAACATGTGCCCCTGTGGTTATTACTGAAAGGTGGCCATTTTGTTGATTTTGTGCTTTTTGTATTCATTGCTGAACCACTTCCCACCAACTCCAGTGCCCAGGGAACTGGCCACACTATCTCTACATAATGGCTAGGAGAGGGACTATCCTTACTTGCCAGACCAGCATATCTGGCCAAGTGTACACAAGTATGTCAACTTCTTCAACCAGTTCTCTTTATTTTATTCCAGGGCCCAGTCCCACCCACCCTGGGCTGGGCCTTCCCCATCAGCCACACAACCTCCTGCATCTTTACTCTGGGCTTAACTCAACCAATAATTCTCTACAAATGTGCCCAGAGCTCAAACCCTCAATGGTCAGATTAACACCTGTGCTTAACTATGTCACAGTATCATTGATAACCTTTATGTAGTGATTTGGGTCCTAGGGATTTGGGGGTCCATTTATTCCAACTATTAAATGGGAAAAGTGTTGAGAATGTTTATGTTCCCTTTAAGGCAGAAAAAATATAGGACGAGAGCTGTGAATGCAAGCTGGGAATCCTGTCAGCCACCTGAGAAGAGCATGCATAGAGACTGACGAAGGGTCACATGGTGAAGAAGTTATTGTTTAGGGAGGTGGTAAGGGGAAGACCATGGGAAAAGGGGAGGGTTGGGGGTGAAAGGAAGGGGAAAAGGGGGGGGATGTTGCAATGGGGACTGGGGAGCGGTGGAGAGAGGGAGGGGAACAGGGTACCTATTAAGATTGTATGATTGGGGAAAATAAATATAATTTTAAAAAAGAATAAAACGAACCTCCAAAAAAAGACAGTATCCGGAAAAACATGCTTAGAAGTTTAGATAAAAGCAGAGAAAACAACCCAACTCTGTGAGCTTAGCTGGGACTTACAAACTACATTGACAGTTTTCAGTTCCTTCTTCAGCTTGTGTCTGCTGAGAGGAGGAACCTGTGAAAGATGCTCTTGAGTGTAGCAATGACACATGTACCTCCACGTTTGTTCCCTGAATTGACTAAGAATCACTTGCCCTGAGAAAAGATGAGAGTTGGGTCACAAGGGGGCAAGAGTTTCAAATCTTTATTTCTAAGCAAGCAGCAAAGCTCCTTCGGGAAGATAGGGGGGTTAGAGCTGAGATTTCGTTGGGGTAGATGGTGTCTGGCCTTGCACCCATAACAGCTGTAACACTAGTACACCATTGAGAATGACTTCCCTGGCATGATGATAGCATAGCATGCAAGGTCCATAGCCAAGCAGAACCATCAGTGACAAATAATTATCTCCCAGCAGCCTATGTCATGCTTCCTGGCACTGTGAAAAGCGGCCAACAGGAAAGACACTTCCTATTCAGTTCCAGCTTGATTTCTCCATCTCCTGCACACAAAGCCTGAGGTACCAACAACAGTAGACATTTACCATCTACTTCTGGCAAGCCACCTATATGGCAATGTCCTTTGTGGTTGTGGAATTCCCTGGGCCTTCCAGATTGAACTCCCAGAGAGGTGTCCCACCCCTGGTACTGGAATTTTCAACTCATCATCTTTATAAGTTTCCCATTTATGCACAGAGTTTTCATTTGAACTCCTTGATGTGTCTTTACTGATCTTCCAGATGCCTTTAAAATCTGCAAAACACTCAAAGGCTAGCATCATAGAACAGAACCTTTTTGACAGAAGTACACCATCACCTCTGGGCTACCGTGCATCTCTGCACTGCAGATGTTCTCAGTGAGGCCAGTTTTTGCTGGTTCACTGGCTCCACAAAGGGAAATAGGGCCACACACTACTCTGGTGTGCTTGCTGTTGGAACCAGTTCCACAGTTCTGACAGGCTCCAGATCAGAACCAAGGCCCCTATCTTTGTGTCAGCCACACTTGGGTGCTGAAAGGGTCCCAAACTGTGCAAACAATCTTCACTCTTAGTATACTTTTTACAGGGAAGAAACATACTATATACACTGGGTCAATAACTGCTCACCTCCAGGTAATCTTAATCTTCTCTCCCACGACCTGTAATTCAGACTTTAAAGCCTTCTCAAAGTTCACTAGTCCAGCATTTGGCCTTCTGTTATTTTTTTTTCCTAGAAACTCTACTGCAACCAAATCTTGCAACGTTTGCCTTCAAATGCCCCAGATTGACTCCTTTGTCTACTCTATCCTGCTCCAATCCCCTTGCTTATGCATTTGTTCACACCAACTGTACATAACAGCAAAGTCATTCCAACCTGGGGCTGCAACAGACTGGAGTTGGCAGCTTAGGGAAGGTGCTGGATAGGCAGTAAGTGGCTGATCTATAGGCTTAGCTTTTGTGATCTAGCAGTCAGAAGACCAGCACCATACCCCTGTCAGCCATCATCTCAGTCCCTCAATCACTTAAAGTCATGTAACAGGATTTGAGGAAGGCCAAAGTTTTGTGTTCAGGGAGACACTGAGGTGGATAGTCCTGGGTAAGAGATTGACTAGAGCTAAAACTGCACAGAAGGACACATGGCTTGACTTTTTTGACCATTAAAGCCCACATGGCAGAGTGGGGGATCTCTTCTGGGTTTCAGAGGAAGGGGTCCTTTCTATGCCATGTAATGTATGAATAGAGTGGTATGTGTTTGCACTCAGGTATCTGCTATTGAGATCACAGAGAATGGTGTGGGCAGAAGGGTCTTGCATTCCCAGGACACACTGTGTGACCATGAGGGGGTGTGTGTTTGTGTGTAGATGTATATTTCCTCACTCATTGGTATAAGTCAACACATTACAATTTGCAAGTAAAAAAAAAGACTTTATTAGGTTTACAAATTATGAAGACAAGGAGGAGCTATGGACGGGAAGACTCTGTTCTCATTGCCCCCACCATGGGAAGCAAAGAGAGGTGGGTGCTGCTGCTCTGCTGTTCTTACCCTTTATTCAGCCCAGGATCCTACCTGAGCCATGGGATGGTTGGTTCGCAGTCACAGTGACCATCCCATATCAATTTGCTTTATCAAGCCCAGAATTGATTTCATAGGGACTGCAGTTCCTGTTACATTGACAAGATCAGGGAATACAGGATGCAGACGGATCTTCATGGCAGATTATGCTTGACTGCAATGCCCAGGCATTCCCAGTATGTGCCATAGGACAATGAACCATGAGGGTTTTCTGAGTTTTTGGTAACACACAGTAAAGGCACATCCATATGTTGGAAGCGATGTCCATGTGGGACCAAAGAGAAGGAAGCTGATGGCAATGTCAGAATTGCTCCATTTTGAAGCCAACAATCTTTGGGCTTCATTAAAAGAGGACAAATTCTTTCCCTTCACAATAGAACCAGGACAAATAACCTTGAGACCTATTGAGGGCATCAGTGGAAAAGTTCCGGGATTCTCAGTTCTGACCATGAATCTAGAAGTGTGATACAAGGGAAAGTCCCTATTGGCATGTCATATTAGACATCATATCAGGAGATTCAGAACTGTCATGCTGTCTCTCCTGGGCGCCTGTCCTCACAGGCCCATGCTCCCTTATATCCACACACTCTTCCTCACAGCTCCATCTGTCCACTTCTCATCCTCCAAATCAAATTCTCTCCTTTATCTTCTCCCTGCCAATGTTTCTAACGTGTCTAAAGTTCAGCGCTCGGTGTTCCTGGATGGGTCCCAAAGCCCCAGAGCTAGAAGTCATCTCTTTGTTCAGAATGCCAGCAGTGATTCAGGATATTCCCCAGGCCGAAGAAAGAGCGATACTCACATTCCCGGCAATAATCTGTAAGAAAGGAGAGTTCCCTGGGCTGCCTTAGGGCACACAGTGTGTCCATGAGCTGGGAACAGAGTTGGACAAATCTGTCTACATTGACATTGCCCCTTTCCTCATAAATCTCCAGAGGGGCAGGGTAAAGCTCCAGGGTCAGCCGACTCAAGGTTCCTGCATGGTGCACCAGGTTCTCCAGGACAGGCATGGAGAAGTTGTTTCCATAGAAGTTGACCTCCGTGAGCTGGGTGCAGCGGCTCAGGGCTGGCAAGAGGGCACTCAGCTGGGAGTCCTCCATACTGCAGTCCTCCAATATCAGACTCTGCAGAGTACCCTCGACTCTCTCAGGAGCACCTGCAGTGGCATAGGATGTAGGTGGCCTAGCAACACACTTCACTCAGGTTGAGGTGTGTGAGTTGCCACAGCATCTGGCAGTGGGACAAATAATCGATGTCTGCCTGTGAGAGTGAGCAACGGTTGATGCACAGGGTCTTCAAGGGGGTCCTCAAGCACCTAGGGAGAAAACAAGAGGTTAAGTCCTGCAAGTGGTGTTGGAGGCTGTTGATAGCATCCACAAGGCACTCAAGTGCCAGGGTCAATGTGACTGTGATTAAGGACATTGGTAGGCTGCTGGATCTTGGAGTCTCCTTTCCTAACTTTCAAGTTCTAGTCTGAGGTTGGCCAGCGTCACTGTGAAATAGCTCAGTCCACAGCTTGGC
>JALPQD010000858.1:0-128031 GCA_023101885.1 Typhlomys cinereus | reverse complement strand
AGAGATGGGGCTCCAATGAGTTACCAGCTGAAGAAGGAAAAACCTTGCTGGAACTCGTGATTGAGCAGTAGGAAGACTTACTAGTTAGAATCTTATTGCTGGCAGCCTGTATATCTTTCGTTTGGCTGGTTTGAAGAAGGTGAAGAAACGATCACAGCCTTGTAGAACCTTTTGTATTAGTACTTATATTAGCTACTTATATTAGTAGCCAATGCAATCGGGGGTGTATGGCAGGAAAGAAACGCCGAGACTGCAATAGAGGCCCTGAAGGAGTATGAGCCCGAGATGGGCAAGGTGTACCACCAGAACAGGAAGAGCCTACACCGCGCCAAAACCAAGGACATTGTTCCGGGTGACATTGTGGAAATTGCTGTTGGTGACAAAGTTCCTGCTGATAGAAGATTAACTTCAATCAAATCTACAACTCTAAGAGTTGACCAATCAATTCTGACAGGAGAGTCAGAATCCGTGATTAAGCACACCGATCCTGTCCCTGACCCACGGACTGTCAATCATGCTAAAAAGAACATGTGCTTCTCTGGTACAAACATTGCTGCTGGGAAAGCTATGGGAGTGGTGGTGGCAACTGGAGTTAACACAGAAATCAGCAAGATCCGGGATGAAATGGTTGCAACCGAACAGGAGAGAACACCCCTACAGCAGAAACTAGATGAGTTTGGGGAGCAGCTTTCCAAAGTTATCTCCCTCATTTGCATTGCAGTCTGGATCATCAATATTGGGCACTTCAATGACCCAGTTCATGGGGGTTCCTGAATTAGAGGTGCTACCTACTACTTTAAGATTGCCGTAGCTTTAGCTGTTGCTGCGATCCCCCAGGGTCTCCCTGCCGTCATCACCACCTGCCTGACCCTGGAACTCGCAGAATAGCAAAGAAAAATGCCATTGTTCGAAGCCTGCCTTCTGTGGAAACCCTTGGCTGTACTTCCGTTACCTGCTCAGACAAAACTGGCACGCTTACCACTAACCAGATATCGGTGTGCAGAATGTTCATCCTGGACAAAGTTGTTCCCTTAATGAGTTTACCATAACTGGATCCACACATGCACCCATTGGAGAAGTGCACAAGGATGACAAGCCAGTGAAATGTCATCAGTATGATGGTCTTGTGGAATTAGCAACGATCTGTGCTCTCTGTAAAGATTCTGCTCTGGATGACAATGAGGCAAAAGGTGTATATGAAAAAGTTGAGAAGCTATGGAGACTGCTCTCACTTGCCTGGTAGAGAAGATGAATGTGTTTGATACTGAATTGAAAGGACTTTCTAGTTTAGAACGTGCAAAGACCTGCAACACGGTCATCAAACAACCGATGAAAAAGGAATTTACTCTGGAGTTTTCACGTGACAGAAATTCAGTGTCGGTCTATTGTACACCAAACAAACTAAGCCGGACATCAATGAGCAAGATGTTTGTGAAGGGTGCTCCTGAAGGTGTCATCGACAGGTGCACCCACATTCGTGTTGGAAGTACAAAGGTCCCCATGACCCCTGGCATCAAGCAGAAGATTATGTCGGTTATTCGGGAGTGAGGCAGTGGCACCAACACTCTGCGGTGCCTGGCTCTGGCCACTCACGACAACCCACTGAGGCGAGAAAACATGTATCTGGAGGACTTAGCCAACTTCATCAAATAGGAGACCAACCTGACCTTCGTGGGCTGTGTGGGGATGCTGGACCCTCCCAGAATCGAAGTCGACTCTTTTGTGAAGCTATGCCTGCAGGCAGACATCGGAGTCATCATGATCACGTCGGGGAAGTTGTCTGTACTTTCCTGACAGCAGCCCTGGGGTTTCCTGAGGCGCTCATTCCTGTCCAGCTACCCTGGGTCAATCTCATGACTGATGGTCTACCTGCCACTCCGCTGGGCTTCAATCCCCCTGACCTGGACATCATGAACAAACGCCCCCCCCCACCGAACCCGAAGGCACCTCTGATCAGTGGGTGGCTCTTTTTCAGTTACCTGGCTATTGGCTGTTATGTAGACGCTGCTACAGTGGGTGCTGCCGCATGGTGGTTCATCACAGCCAACGGTGGTTCAAGAGTGTCCTTCCACCAGCTAAGTCATTTCCTTCAGTGTCAAGAGGACAACCCAGATTTCGAAGGAGTAGACTGTGCAATCTTTGAGTCCCTGTACCCAATGACAATGGCACTTCTGTTTTAGTGACCATAGAGATGTGTAATGCTCTCAACAGTTTGTCGGAAAACCAGTCCTTGTTGAGAATGCCCCCGTGGGGAACGTCTGGCTTGTGGGTTCCATCTGCTTGTCCACGTCACTCCACTTCTTGATTCTCTATGTGGAGCCTTTGCCTCTTATCTTCCAGATCACACCACTCAATCTGACGCCATGGCTGATGGTGCTGAAGATCTCCTTGCCTGTGATTCTCATGCATGAGACGCCCAAGTTTGTAGCCTGCAGCTACCTTGAACCTGGTAAAGAGTGTGTGAAGCCTGCCACCAAATCCTCCTGCTCGTTGTCAGCATACGCTGATGCCATCTCTTGTCCGTTCGTGCTGCTAATAATGCCTCTGGTGGTCTGGGTCTACAGCACAGACACTAACTTTAGTGATATGTTCTGGTCTTGACTGACAGCACTCCATTCAGAAGATGTTTAACTTAATTAATTTTTTTATTGTTTAAAGCAACTGTCTATTTCTGCTGAATTTTCACATGAACATACTGGCTGGTGAAGGTTTCATACTCTAGATTTTGTTTTGCTTTTTCCAACTCCAGTCGGACAAGATTTTCCTTTTTTATACACATAATTAAAGTGTCCATTGACATGTACAGAGAACTAACACTATTTTATGCAGATTTTTTGGTAGATGAAAAAAGCATGGACAGTGTTCTGTTTAATACTCATCCTTGTACAAAAGTAGTTGAGCCAGCAGACATTGTAGGCAAATTTAATTGACAGCAGAGTATAGGAAATGAATGTGTGGAGTTTTTTTTTTAAAGAAACTAAATAGCATATATTGTGTCTTTTACATGATTATCTGGATTTAATTTGATAACACAGTCTAATTTTTATTCATAAGTCAATTTTTCTGCACTGAGCAGAGTCCTGCTACCTCAGTCAGTATTTTTTGGTTTTCCACCTCCCACACCCCACCTCTGTTCACTCCCACCCCCTCTGCCAGCTCGGCTTCTTTGTAGTCTGATGGTTCTGTTCACATTCATCGTCACGAGGTATGCCTGTTCTCGCTTGTGCAGAAAACATTGCTCCAGATTCAGTCGACCGGGTTTCTGTCCCTTCACCTAGTTTTTAAGGTTATTTATTTAAATGTCTAATGTATTTTATTGTAACAGACATTGTTTCCCAACATTGCTTATTTCAGTGGCACTTCACGATCTAGTTGAAAAAGAAAAACAAAAGCTTTTAAATGGGGAAAAAAATTGCTGACTTTATAGGGAGTTGGGTTTGGATCTAGAGAGGAGTCTATGGCCTGGAGTGTGGGCGTTGTTTCTTAATTCAGCAGATCAGATAATGAAGGGAAGAGGTAGGATTTGTTCTCTGACTGGGAAGGCTAATGCCGTCATCCTACCTCCCATAGGGCTGCTACAAACTGGCAGTTGGCAGCTTAGGGAAGAGACTGGATAGGCAGTAAGTGGCTGATCCTATGGGCTTAGCTTTTGTGATCTAGCAGTCAGAAGACCAGCACCATACCCTTCCATCACCTTAGTGTCACTTCATGGAGTAGGATTTGTGGAAGGCCAGAGATTTGGAGATCAGGGAGACACTGAGATAGACTGCCCGTCCCCTACCTCCCTGTAGGGGTGCTGATGGAGCCCAGAGACCTGGAGACCCTGCGGGCTGTCCTGGATGAGGGATGTGTTGCTGACACTCGAGGATGACCCAGGGGAGCAGGACCTGGGCAGCGTGGAAAGGAGGCCCTTGAGAACTTGGGAAGAGAAAACAGGAGTCAGAGAAATGGAGTAAACGGTTTCAGGGGCTTCCAATACATCAGCTTGGAAGACTGCAGAAACCTCCACAAGGCTGAGGCCTAATGCAAAAGGAGGGTCAGGTGCTGAGACAGCATAAAGCAGATGCAGCCTCAGCAGGCTGAGCCTCTTCCTGCTTCCTCCACTGACCTTGAAGAGGCACCAAGAAAACTGAAGAGGAATGGAATGGAGGGAATTCCTTCCCCCCCCCCCATTCTGGAGCATTGTTTAGTGTGCATGTCAAATTTCCCTCTGAGTCCACCTTTCTGATGAGATGTAAGGACTCAGTGGCATTGCCTATAGCTCTTTTTTGTATTCCTCTTTAGTATAGGAACACTATTGTGGCTGTTAATCCCTTGCCTCTAAGGATCCTAGTGCCTGTGATCCATGCTAGACTATGGGGGTTCAATGATATGTTGGTCATTACACAGGTTATGCAAAGTCCTATTATGATTACTTTGGCCCTAACTTGTGTGGAGTATCTTGCATATCGTTGCTCCTCCCCATCTTTAGGCTCTTACAATGATGTGCCCTTGATCCACATTATTCCACAGGTATATATACACACACACATAGGGGAAGCTGGAAGAGCTCACCTAGGAATAACTGATGCCCACAGACATAAACGGGCTGGCCCTGCCACCCCCGTCCTGATCCCATTGCTTGTTGGTACAAGAATAGCTGAGTCTTTGGCTTTAGGGACCACCTCACTGACAATAGGAGATTTAAAAAAAAAAACTCTATCTAGAGGATGAATCAATGACTTGATTCAATTTACTAGAAGAAGGGGAAGATGAAAGAAGGAATATTAAATAAAATAGAATTTAGCTAGTCTATGTTTTAAAATAGGCTCACTGGTGGAAGTAATGTGGCATCTGCTTCTGTAAGCTGGCTTGCTGAACTTGATTTTAGAAAGAAAAAGTGCTAAGTTGTTTATTCAGGTCCATGGTAACTCAAAGGAGAACTAACAGAACACAAAGAGTATTTAATATTAACTTTTAACCTGGCTTTCTGCTTCTGTATCTTGGCTTGCTTACACAGCATTAAAAAAATGTACTACTTCTTATCTAAATAGGAGACAATAGCTGTACCTGGATATGTGCTGAACACAAAATTAGAAATAGATCAACCCTGACTGAAAACTTACTGCTAAGCACCCTTCTCCAAGGAACAAGTGACCAAAAAACAAAAAGATGCCAAACTTGCAGTTTTTGCCTTTAAAAACTGTTGCTTAACATCTTTTGGAGCTACACTTCGAGATGAAAGAGCTCTGAGGTGTGGCCCCAGTGCACCCGTTTCTGTAGTAAAGCTTTTCTTCATCCAATTTCTGTGTGGTGAGTCTTTGTTGGGTGTGTCCGGACCCCACAACACTCACCCATATCTGGATTCCAGCTGCAGCCACTATCTGAACTGTCATCTTGAGTCACTAGCTGGATGGCACATACCCACTTAGAAACTGCTGTAGAACTGTCCCCTGCCCTTACTCAGGGCTCCAACATGAGGTCCCGAACTTAGATGGAGTCCTGAGGCTTCAGTTCTGTTTGACCCACTTTCAATAAACATCCTTTTCAGTCTGTGCCTCATTGGGTGAACTTCTGGACCCTGTAACAAATGTTGAGCTGATCTTTGATGACCACAATCTGGGCAACATAAGGGGCTGCAGGCTGATTTGAGGTACAATATGAGATTTTTTTTTAAAGGCCATGAATAAATTGTGTTTTGAGGCCCAGTTGTGTAATCTCAGCTCTAAGGAATCTGAAACAGAGGAATCACCAGGAAGTGGAATCAGCTTGGGCCAATTTGGATTAATATAGCAAGATCCTTTCTCAAATCCGAAAGTCCGGAAGTGTTTGTGGAGTTCACCCCTGAAGGACCCATAACCTTCACCTTAGTCCCACTTCTTTCCTTATCTCACTGGGAGAAATGACCCAATCATATGTATAAAAGTCAAAATCCTCATGGGATTAACTGGATGGAGACTCTGCATCCAATCAAGATAGATTGTGGCTGGGAAGTGGCGCTACAATACAGAGGTGTGAGGAGAAAAGTATATAAAAGATTCAGAAGAACTAGAGAAGATTCTGAAACTTGTTACCTGCCTGACCTCCTAGGGTTCACAGCCCTGTACACAGCACCCTGATCTTATAAGTCACTCACTTCCATCGGGACACCCCAACTCATCCAACAGAGCCAGGCTCCACTGGGGGGTTAGACCCAAGAGAGCCCAGGGAGTTCCAGTTTTGAGATTTAAGGCCATGATTAACTGTGCCTTCCTTCCAAATCTCAGTTGTTTCATTACTAATTTAATTCTTTTGTTTCAATGATACAGTGCTTTACTAAAGTTGCCATGTGGCTCCAAAGATTTCAAGTTGTGCAATAGCTTGTATCCTGTTACTCTTTCTGTCTTTTTTATTCTTTGCGCTTTTCAGATTTTTTTGTTTTTGTTTTTCATTTTGTTTGTTCCTTTGTTGAAGAAGGAGCTCAGATAGTCCTGTCTGGCTTATATTTAGTTCACTTACATTTCAAGTGCTAGAATCTCAGAAGTGACCACTATGTCTGTTCATGCAGTGCTGCAGATCCAATGTACAAGGCACCTGCATGCTAGACAAACACCCTGAGATGTACCAAATTCAGCCTTTAAAATTCCTTAAAAACATCTTCTATTAGAGAAAGAGAAAGGCATGTGAATCATACCGCACAGCTAGAGGTCAGAGGGCAAATTTTGGAAGGTAGTTCTCACCTTCCAGCATGTGGGCTTCCCAGGGCTAAACTTAGGACTCAGGCAGCCGGTTTTGAGGTATCTTGCAGGCTCTAAAAGTTCTTAAAAGAGGAAATAGGGTGTTATTTTGAGTTGTTGTAGTTGTTAATTTAAAAAGATCAATTGAATTAAACTTTTCTTTTTTCTTTCTTTTCTTTTTTGAAAGTATTAAGCAGCTCAGACAGGTCTTGAACTCTATACTCTACTAATTGTTGATGTCCCACCTGTGCTGGGATTAGATGCTCCATTCACCTGAAGCTGTTTATTTAGTGTGTTGTTGTGTGTCTGTGAACTTCATAGAGCCTGAAAGTGAGCGGTCTTCTTCTATTGCTCTGTGCCTTCTTCAGGGCGTTAGGGTAAAGCAGATTCCCAGAGTGAGGGTGGACCAGTCCTTCTGAGCAGAGGAAGGCCTTTGTGGTCCTGCTGCTGGATCCCTTCTCCAGCCCCCTTTATTACGTGTGGTGACAGAGCCTTGTAACTCCACAGGAAGCGCCAATGAGCAAGGTCTGCAGAGAGGGTCCCAGGCCCACCCTTGAGGTTCTTTCCTCGCAATAGATGATTTGGATGTCTGCCGTAAAAACCAAAATAAAGCAAAACAGAGTTTCTTTGGCTCTACTTGCTCCTTCCCTGACCTGCAATGCATCATGGGGAATCCACTGAGTGCCAGGAATGTGCGTCTAGGCTGCACCCATCCCTGTGCCAGGATGGTCAGTGATCGTGAGTGTGGGCTGTGGTTTGCTCTGCAGGGAGCCTGTGCAAGCAAAGGGAGGAGCCTCTGAAGGAAGAAAGGGGTCGGAAGCTCTGGCTTGGCAGCACCATCTTGGGATCCAGCACCAGCCCTGACTCCAGTCCCAGGTGGGAGAGGTCAGCAGCCCAAGGTAACACAGCAACAGAATTTGATTCTGGGTGTGTCTGGTAGCACACATCTGAGGTTGGACACTTCATGGTCAGTTCTAGTCTGAATGACACTAAATAAGAGTAGGAGACAGGGTCTGTTGGGCCTCATGGAGCCTGAGCCTGACTTGAGGCCTGGTAGAAATTCCTGAGCCTCTCCCTTTTTCGCCCCGCCCCCGCTCCGCTGGTCGGGACGCGTACGCGAGATCCAGCCGGGCCTCAATGTGCGCTCTAGGACCCCCAGGTCAGCCCACGGGGACCCGGCTCCGACTCCCACCATCCAGCCGGAGCCGTGCGGGGGCCGAGGGATGAGGAGGAACTCCCCCTGCGCCCGGGCCCCGCCCCAGCTGCCCTCAGGTTAAATAGCTCCACGCTGAAGCGCCCATCCTCCCTTTTCGCCCCACCCCGCTCCACCGGTCAGGACATGCACGCGGTCCACCCGGGCCTCACCCCGCGCCCTAGGTAAGTCCCCATTCAGGCCCTGCCCACCAGTACCCCAGGCCAAATAATTCAGTTTAGTGAAATTGAGAGATCTTAAGAGTTAAAATGACAATGCCAAAGTCAAAGTGCAAATCCATGAGAAGCAACACTCAAGTAAACAAATTTCCCCCTGAAGAAATTAATCCCATAATGTTAGACTCCAACAAGAACAAACCCGCGGAAAAAGGCCAAGAAAGCCTGACCCAGGATAACGACTTTCAAAATATGATCATTACCATGTTCAATACTATGAAAGAGGAAATCCGGGAGTAATTACATAATCGAATCAATCGCTTTGAAGAGGAACACAACAGACATCTGGAGGAGTTGAGAAAAACAGTGCAAGAAACAAAAAGTGGCATAGAACAGTTAAAACAAACTTAAGCAGAGTTTAAAACTGAGCTAAAAGACAAGTTATCTTCAACCCAGAACGCCACAGAGAGTCTTATCAACAGAACTAATGAAGCAGAAAACAGAATTTCAGACCTTGAAGATAAAGTGGGAGTACTAACCAGCTCAATGGAAGAGGTTGTTAAAGCCAAAAAGATACTTGAGAGAAATATCCAAGAGATATGGGACACTCTGAAGAAGCCTAACATGCGTATTCATGGAATACCGGAGCAAGAATCTCAAAATACCACCCCTGAGGAAATTTTTCAAACGATCATCAAGGAAAACTTTCCTCATCTAAAAAAAGAGAGGCCCATTCATATACAAGAGGCATTCCGCACCCCAAACGGATACGACCAAAATAGAAGCACACTGCGGCAAATAATAGTTAAAACACTCCACATTCAAGATAAAGAACTGGTGATGAGAGCTTCAAGGGAGAAAAAACAAGTCACTTTTAAAGGCAAACCTATTAAAATAACAAATGACTTCTCAGTCGAAACAGTAAAAGCAAGAAGAGCTTGGAGAGACATACTTCAAGTATTGAATGAGCAAAAATGTCAACCCAGGCTGATTTACCCTGCAAAACTATCAGTCATGATCGAGGGAGAAAGAAAAATTTTCCAGCACAAAGACAACTTTAAGGGATACATGGCCACCAAACCAGGCCTTCAAAAACTGCTAGAAATGATACTCAAGCGTGAAGAAAAAAACAGGCATATCCAGGAGAACAGAAGGCAAATATAACACCATTAAAAGCGAAGCAATATACTTATAAAAGCTACTAAACATAATAAATGTCTGGAATTAACAATAGTTTCTCCATTATAACACTAAATGTTAATGGACTTAATTCACCGATCAAGAGACACAGATTACAAACTTGGATTAAAAATCACAATCCATCGATCTGTTGCCTGCAGGAAACCCATCTCACCACAAAAGATAGGCACGCTCTAAAAATAAAAGGCTGGTCAACAATTCTACAAGCAAATGGAAGCAGAAAACAGGAAGGGGTAGCCATTATGCTATCAGACAAAGTGGATTTCAAACCAAAAAAAATTATAAGAGACACGGATGGATACTACATTTTAGTCAGAGGTACAATTCACCAGGAAGATTTCACAATACTGAACATATATGCACCCAATACGGGCCCCTCCACATTCATTAAGAAAACCCTACAGCGTCTAAAGCAAGAAATCAACCCCCAAACGATAATTCTTGGGGACTTCAACACCGCCCTCTCTACATGGGATAGATCAACAGGTCAAAAGCTTAACAGAGACACTTTGGAACTTAATCAAACCCTGAAAGAAATGGACCTCACAGATCTCTATCGAACTTTTCACCCACGCACCAAAGAATACACATTTTTCTCAGCAGCACACGGAACTTTCTCCAAAATAGATCATATATTGGGCCACAAAATGAATCTACACATATACAAGAAAGTTGAAATTCTAACCTGTGCCCTATCAGACCACCACGGCCTAAAGCTGGACATCCACAACACACCAAACAAGAGAAAATACACTAACTCCTGATGCTGAATGAGAACTGGATTCAGGAAGAAATTAAAAAGGAAATTCAAGATTTCCTGAAAGTGAATGATAACGAAAATACAACTTACCAAAATCTCTGGGACACAATGAAAGCTGTTCTAAGAGGTAAGTTCATAGCTCTTAATGCCCACGTCAAAAAAATGGAAACATCAGAAATAAACAACTTAACAATGCAGCTTAAAGCTTTAGAGAAACTAGAGCAATCTGATCCTAAAAGCAGTAGAAGAGAAGAGATTAGCAAAATAAGGGGAGAAATATCTGAAATCGAGACTAAGAAAACGATAGAAAAAATCAACCAATCAAAAAGCTGGTTCTTTGAAAAAATCAACAAGATTGATACACCCCTAGCTAAACTAACCAAAAGCAAGAGAGAGAAAAACCAAATTAACAAAATTAGAAATGAACATGGAGTTATCACTACAGATACCCAAGAAATCCAGAGAATTATAACATCATATTTCAAAAACTTATACTTTGTGAAGTTTGACAACACAAAAGAGATGGATGAATTTCTAAGTAAACACAACTTACCTAAATTGAATCAGGAAGTTGTGAATTATTTAAATAGTCCTATAACATATAAGGAAATTGAGGAAGTAATCTCGAATCTTCCCACCAAAAAATGTCCTGGACCAGATGGATTCAGCACAGAGTTCTACCAGACATTTAAGGAGTTAATAACACCAATACTCCTTAAACTGTTCCATCAAATAGCAAAGGAAGGAACACTACCAAATTCCTTCTATGAAGCTAATATCGTTTTAATCCCAAAACCTAATAAAGATTCACTTAAAAAAGAAAACTATAGGCCGATCTCCCTGATGAACACAGACGCAAAGATTCTCAACAAAGTCTTAGCAAATCGGATTCAAAAACATATTAAAAAGATCATTCATGGGGACCAAGTAGGCTTCATCCCCGGCACACAAGGTTGGTTCAACATACGCAAATCATTAAATGTAATTCATCATGTAAACCAGTCCAAAGTCCAAGACCACATGATACTCTCGATAGATGCAGAAAAAGCTTTTGACAAGATCCAACAGCCTTTTATGATCAAAACGCTAGAGACAGTAGGAATGGAAGGAACCTTTATCAATATAATAAAAGCTGTATACAACAAGCCCACAGCAAGGATTATGCTCAATGGGGAACAATTGGAAGCATTCCCACTTCGATCAGGAACAAGACAAGGCTGTCCACTCTCACCACTTCTATTCAATATTGTACTTGAAGTCTTAGCCGAAGCTATAAGACAAGAAAGGGACATAAGAGGGATTCAAATTGGCAAGGAAGAAGTCAAGCTATCTCTATTTGCAGATGACATGATCTTATACCTGAGTGATCCCAAAAACTCCACCAGGAAGCTCCTGGAACTAATTGAGAAGTTCAGGAGGGTGGCAGGATACAAAATAAATCTGCAAAAATCAGAGGCCTTCCTATATGCCCAGAATGAAAGAAGTGAAAAAGCCTTGAGAGAAACCATGCCATTTACTATAACCCCTAAAAAAATGAAATACCTTGGTATAAACCTAACTAAGGAGGTAAAAGACCTTTACAATGAAAACTTTAAAACCCTAAAGAAAGAAATTGCAGAAGACACCAGAAGGTGGAAAGACCTCCCTTGTTCCTGGATTGGCAGAATCAACATTGTAAAAATGACCATCCTACCAAAGGCAATATACAGATTCAATGCTATACCAATCAAAATCCCAAAGCAATTCTTCAAAGAAGTTGACCAAACAATCTCAAAGTTCATATGGAGGCACAAAAGACCCAGGATAGCAAAAACAATCCTGAGTAACAAAAACACAGCTGGAGGTATTACCATACCAAACCTAAGTCTATACTACAAATCCATAGTTATAAAGACAGCCTGGTACTGGCTCCAAAATAGACACACAGATCAATGGATAAGGATTGAAGACCCAGATATAAGCCCACAAAGTTACAGCCATTTGGTCTTTGACAAAGGGGCCCAAAGAATCCAATGGAAAAAGAACAGCATCTTCAACAAATGGTGCTGGCAAAACTGGATCTCCACATGCAGAAGATTAAAGCTGGACCCGTACTTGTCACCATGTACAAGACTTAATTCCAAATGGATCAAGGACCTTGATATCAGGCCACAGACTTTAAAAACCATAGTTGAAAGGATAGGGAACTCCCTCGAGCTGGTTGGGCTAGGCCAACACTTCCTAAACAGACATCCAATGGCACAGTCACTGCTACCAACTCTCAACAGTTGGGATCTTGTGAAATTAAAGAGCTTCTGTTCAGATAAAGAGATTGTCACACGAGCTCAAAGGCAACCCACAGAATGGGAGAAAATCTTCACTAACCACATATCTGACAGAGCTCTACTGTCCAGAGTGCACAAAGAACTTAGAAAATTAAACTCCAAGGAAAACACTGGCCCAATTAAAAAATGGGCCCTGGAACTTCAAAGAAACTTTACCAGGGATGAAATTAAAATGTCTAACAATTATCTTAAAAAATGCTCCACTTCCTTCGCCATCAGGGAAATGCAAATCAAAACTTCCCTGAGATATCATCTCACCCCGGTCAGGATGGCAAAAATCCACAATACAAACAACGACAAATGCTGGAGAGGATGTGGAGAGAGGGGAACTCTCCTACATTGTTGGTGGGAATGCAGGCTCATACAGCCACTCTGGCGAGCCGTCTGGAGATTCTTAAAGAAATTAAAGATTGAAATGCCATATGACCCTGCTATCCCACTTTTGGGAATAACCCCCCAAGCAGCAAAGGTTCGCCTTGATAGCACAAGCTCGACCATGTTCATAGCAGCACTGTTTACAATAGCAAAGTCATGGAATCAACCTAAATGTCCAACAGTTGATGAGTGGATAAGGAAACTGTGGTACATCTATACAATGGAGTACTACTCAGCCATCAAAAATGATGAATTACTGGAATTTGCTGGGAAATGGATGTCATTAGAAAGAATTATATTAAGTGAAGTATCCCAAACCCAGAAAATTAAGCGCCGTATGTACTCCCTAATAGGTGGCTCCTAGTACCAAACTCACCCAGCCCACATTGGGACACTCAAAAGTAAACCTATGTAACACAGTAAGTGCAAGGATTATGAACAAGAGAGATGGGTTAGGAGGGCCACACCAGAAACAAGGAGAGAGGAGACCATGTTACAGCAGAGAAAATAGGCCTCCATGAAGGTCTGCAAGTAAGTAATGAGAAACCTGGTTAAGTTCACAGACGTTCTTTCCTGATCTCACCAGAAGGGGAGGGCACATAGTCTAGCAGATAAAAAGTAATCATTTTGCAAATGGGTGATGGACCCCTCCCTCAGTGAGGTTTCCTACTCTTATTACATCTACCCTTGAATGTGCTATTACAACAAGACTCCAGTTTAACAGCTTTTTGTCTCTGGCCAGGGGGTGACATACAGTGCCCAGCAGAATGGAGAGAAGGGAATTGCAGGAGCAGCAAAACTGCAAAAGAAAATCAACAAACCACAATCCAGAACTTCAGAGACTCTATATCAATCACATAGAACTAGGACAGCCTAATCTCTCCCTATCCTGGAGCTCAGGGACATTTGCGGAAGAGGGGGCGGTAAGATTGTAAGAGCAAAAGGATGGGAGGAGCAACGATTTGCAAGATTCTCAACAATAGTTGGGGCCAAAGCAATCATAATGGAACTTTGCATGCCCTGCGCAATGTCCAGCGCACTGTTGCCCTCGTTAAGTCTAGCATCTGTTAAGGGCACCGAGACCCCTGGAGGCAAGGGATTGACAGCCATAGTAGTGATCTTATGCTTAAGGGGAACAAGAGAAAGGGCTTATGGAAATGCCACTGGGTCCTTATATGTCATCGGAGAGGAGGACACAGTGGAGAGTTAGGTGCACACAATAAAGGACTCTCTGGGAATTGGGGGGGAGGCACTGGGGGAAGGGGAGGGGGAAGAGGGGGGAGGGAGGGAACTGGTAAAAAATTTTAAAATGTATAATTAAATTTTTAATAAAAAAAAAAAAAGAAATTCCTGAGCCTGGCTAAAGTTTGGGGGCCTGTCGCTGGCCTGCGAATTCCACATCAGGGTGACTCAGCTTCTAACAACGTGATAAGGAGTAGCCCCTACCTACTTACTGCTTTTGTGGAAACGCTGAAAAGGATATAAATTCTTGAGACTCTTTGATTTGAAAAAATAACCTTAATTTGATTGGGCATAATATAAGACTTTAAGACAGTCACCTTTGTGACAGTTACACACCATCTCCCAAAGAACATATTACCTTCCATGGAGAAAATCGAATGATCTGCTTTTTCATATGTGGCATGTCCACCTCTTGAAGAATCATGTTATGGAGACTATGGGCCACAGCATACACAGCATTGTAAACATTGTAACTTCCATCACTCATGTCCATGTTGAAATGATGCCAAGGTAACCATTCCAAGAAACCTCCAGAGGAACAATTCTCTAATGTTCTACAAGTGGCATTTGAGATTGGGCATTTAAAATAACACTCCCACACTCTTGCAAGGAATGTGTCTTTAGGGTATTTGGATAGATTTGCATTCTGGATAAAAGTCATGAAAGCAGAAATTTCATGATAGTGTGTGCAAAAATGAGAGTCCCATGGAATGAGTCAAGGACAAAATGTCTCATACTGGTCATCACATCCCACTGTGAGGTTGTGAGCCAGACCTTCCATGGAAGGACAGGCTCCCACCTCCAAAAGACCACACTGAGAGAAGAGTCAGTAACACCAAAAATGATGATAACTTTTGCTGATATTGTCACAATTGCGCTATAATAAATGTCAAGATCTGATATGGTATATAACACATTGGCATGGATTTTTTCCATGAAAGCCACACAGACTCCATTCCTTTTCATCTCTAGACTCAAGTCTGAGATGAATTGCATGCTGTTCTCATCATCTGAAATGATCAGGCCCACCCAGTTCCATCTGAAATGAACAATAAAGGAGACATGGCAAGAGCCAGAGATGTGTCTTTGGCAGCCATCTGATAGACAGAAGGAAAATTCACATGGTCACACAGACTAGGCGCAAAAGGCCCGAAGTTCAGATAAACAAACAAACAAAAAATTAGGGAGTGATGTGAGGAAGATTTCATAAATTTTAGTCTCAGATCTCCAGTGCAGCAAATGAAGAATATAGTGATGTCTGTTCATCCATTTTAAATGATCTCTAGATTCACGGGACAATAGAGAAAATGAACCATCACACTCACATTTCCAAAATACACATTTCTCTTCTTCTAATGTCCCTTGTCATCTCTTTTCAAAACAGGAGATAGATATCACAGTAAAATTTAGAATTCATACGCTTTGAAAGTATCAGTTTTGGTCAGAGCAGGTTAAAGCCCTTTTCTGACAAGGAAAAGGAACAGAGTTCAGATCCCCATGAGAATCCCCAGATTCAATGTAAAATGATAGACAGGTGTGTGAGCCTCTAATTCTAGCCCTGGAAAGTAGATCCTGGGAATCCACAGAGCAGGTTGACAAGCAGGACTTGGTATATTCCTGGTTTCTTTGGAGCAATGAAGGATGATTCCGGTTATGCCCTTGTGCCCCCACAGGCCCACACACTCAACTGCACTCATGGGCAGCCACTTTTGCATGCATCTTACACCCTCCATGTCATAGTTATGGACAGGTGTCAACTCCATGTCATAATTATGCACAGGTGTCAACAAAATGGGAGAAAATCTTCACTAACCTCATATCTGATAGAACTCTATGATCCAGAGTGCACAAAGAACTTAAAAAATGTAAACACCAAGGATAAAAATGGCCCAAATATAAAATGGGACCGGGAATCAAAAGACACTTTTTCAGGGACGAGATTGAAATGTTTAACAAATATCTTTAAAAATGCTCCACATGTTTAGTCATCAGGGAAATGCAAATCAAACCTTCCCTGAAATATCATCGCAACTTGGACAGGATGGCAAAAATCCACAACATAAACAACACCCAATGTTGGAGAGGATATGGAGAAAAGGGAACTCTCATCCGTTGCTGGTAGGAATGCAGGCTTATACAACCACTCAGCTGATCACTATCACAATTTCTAAAAAACTTAAAGACTGAAATGCCATATGATCCTGCTCTACTACTTCTTGGAATAATTCCTCTTAAGGCAGTGACATGAGCACAACCATGTTCATTGCACCTATATTTACAACAGCAAAGTCTTAGAATCAACCCAACTGACCAAGAGCTGACAAATGGGTAATGAAAATGTGGTAAATTTATGCGATGGATGGAATAAAACTCAGCTATCAAAAAAGATGAATTAGTGAGATTTGAAGAGAAATGAATGGAATTAGAAAAAATTATACTGAATGAAATATCCAAACACAGAAAGTTAGACACCATATGTACTTCTTAATGAGTGGATCCTAGTTCCAAACACAGTTAAGATAAATCTCTGTAATTCCCATTGTAATTGGAAAGGAGGGAAGAGAAAGGAGGACCTCAAAAAAAAAAAAAAAGAGAGGGATAGGTTTTCACATTTCAGTACACAAAATAAGCCATGGTCAAGCATTGCATGTGAGTAGCAAGACATCTGGTGCAGCTCACTCTCACTTGTCTTCCTAGTCACTAGCAACTGAACCAATCAGGGAGGATATAAGGACTAGCAGACAGAAGGTAACTTTCCTTCTGGCAAATGGGATACCCCCACACCCATTGCTCCGTCCTGATCCTATTCTTCCATCTACCATTGTGTCTCCTCTTATATTGAGATCTTCACTTAAACACTCTTTTGTCTTCGGTTAGGGAGTAACCTTTGATACCACTCAGGATTCAGCCAAGGGAAGTACAGGAAAAGCAAAACTGAAAGTACAACAACCCATAATTTAGAACACCAAAGACCCTACATTAATCACCTGGAACCAAACCAGCAAAATCTTTCCCAATCCTAAAGCTCAGTGTGTCTTGGGGCAGAGTGGATGGCAAGATTGTAAGAGCCTAAAGATGGGGAGTACAAATGATGTGCAAGATACTCCGCACAAGTTAAGGCTACAGCAGCCAGGACTGGAGTTTGCCTGACCTGCACAAGGGTTGATATGTCAACGACCACCCAAAGTCTAGCATGGATCACATGCAGTAGGATCCTTAGAGGTAAAGGATTAACAGTCATTGTAGAGTTCCCACACTAATTGTAAACCCAGGAAGGAGCCCCCAGGCTATGCCAGTGAGTCCTGAGCCCCAACTAGGGTGGAGGTCTCAGAGGGAGGTTTGGCATTCTCACAAAAGAATGCTCCAGGAGATCAAAGGGAGGAAAGGAGTGGCATCAGGAGAGGGGGAGGTTGGGGGACAGTGAAAGGAAGGTGGAAGCGTTGAGGGGAGAGTGCAATGGGGGACGACGAGGGATGGGTGGGGGAGACAAAGAGGACGGGACTACCTATTGAGCTTTTTATGATTAGGAAAAAAGGTAAATGTGGCAGAAAAAAATCGAAGTTTAAACATATTGTAAAACACTGTTTTATACTTTACTGTTTTTAGGGGAATAAAACTGGCCCCAGAAAGAACCTTATCTGTGGACATTTGTAAGAATTGAGAAGTGTTCCAATTTTGGCTGAAAGTTCCCCTGTTCTTCCAGTAATGACTGCTATAGATTTGCTTTATCTTCTCCAGGTGAAATTAGGGGAGACCTTACTCCTTCCTGTGAGCCAGAAGAGGGGATGCAGCAATGCAGTGTCACTACTTTCCCAGATGTTGTAGAAATTGTACCCCAGAAATATGTTAGGTAGAAGTTGGAGATTATTGTTGATCTCCTCAATGGCAAAAACCAATGCCATGGCAAACTGATAGTTTTGGGGATTGATCCTGCATAGAGTACATAGAGAATATTAGGTTAAATAACTTAGTTATCATCTTCAAATCCAGAGCAGTGCATAGGATGTGTTGAAGGAACCTTCTCCTCAAAATTTCTAAGTGAGAATCTAGATAGATAGTTGAGATTATTCAAGTCTTTGTCAGGCAAGCCAAGGACCTGAGTTTGGACCCAGATCCATGTAAAAACATCAGGCAGAAATGGAAGGTAGAGAGTGGGAAATCCCAGAGCATTAAGGAGATAGAACAATCCTGTATGATTCCCCATGTCACCCTTGAGTCTCCACAATCACACTCAAATGTCCTCTTTTACACACACACACACACACACACCAAAAACATAAGCTATTATTTCTCCTTTTCTGATTATGTTAGAACATCTTTGGGACATCTGTGGGATTGTGTGGGATAAGGAGACTTCTACATTAAGTTGGAATATGATTCTTTGGAAAATTCATGATCTTATCTTATTTGTCTCAGGCATAAAGAAGCAGCAGCAAGACTGTGTGCCACTAACTATAGTGTAAGTATCACACTGTACCTCATAAATAAGTGTGTGTGTGTGTGTGTGTGTGTGTGTATCTTTGTCCAAAATCTATGGCTCTATTTGCCTATCTCTTCAATTTCATATTCAAAATCAGTACAGAAATAAAACAATACCCACTTAGTGATGAAAAGGTGATTAATTATTATAAACCTAAGAATATATAGTTATAATTATGCTTGATACAAAAGGAAATTTGAGACTTCCTAATAATTTATAAAGAAATGTAAAGGGACATAATTAAAACAAATCTATTTGTAAAGTCATGCAGTCTGTTATATCCTTGAAAGCTAGAATCAATAAGATAAAAAATATTTTTCTTTTCCTAAAAGTTCATATTATGGTTTACCTAAAAATATCACACTCACAAATATGTAAAACATAGAAAAACTTCTCATTTGACAAAACTTTGAAACCAAATTATCATTTTCCTAAACACATGAAATAATTAAAAATAAAATGTCTGTCAATAAACAGACAAAATAACAACCAGAAAGTCATTCAAGAATATATTCTGCAGCTACAGTGTACTAGTGTGATCAAGCTTGACACTAATGAGCATATTTTAACCAAAAGCCATAATAAAACCTCAGCGTTATTGAAATCAAGCAGAAAATATTCGATTAACTGAGATAATATTTTCCTCAATATCTAAAGAGACTGCTATTAAGGACTAATCTGGTGAGTTTTATCAAATTTTCCCAATACTTTTTCCAATAGAAATGGTCTCTTTTTCAACACTAAAGTTATTTGAGTGATGAATTTCATTCATTTTGGAAACATCACATTTCAGTCCATGAATGTATCAATACATCAATTTCTATCATGAGAAAAAATAGAATTTGTCAATGTCAGTAAGATAAAAAATGTTAGTTTTATTGTCATGTATTCTTTATATATGTCTGAATTTAATTGAACCAGGCAGCATATTAATCACTCACCAGTTATTTATATTAGTGTATTCTTGATTTTGCAATATGAAAACTTTAATCCCATTTTACAAAACTTAATCAAAATGGTTGAGTGAAAAATGTGCACAAATTCTCATGATATAAATTCATGTAAACAACTTATAGGAACAGGAGTATTTTATCTTGATAGAAACTTTTTGAATAATTTTTTATGGATGTCAACAGGCCTTTAGTTGTGTGTGTATATATAAATATATATATATATATATATATATATATATAATGAGACATGGATGAATTAATTATAAATAGCACACTTTTGACCTGGGGTTACATGTTTGCGTATAATAGTTACTTCACTAAAGATCTAACAGTGAGTCCTGCAATGTTGCTGATAAAAGAATTTTCCTTGTTTCAGAGAAATTTTTCCTTCTGGTTGTAGAATATGTTACAACATCGTCTCTGGATGTTTCTAGAGGATAGGTTTGCCTAGACATGGAATACTCAATCATTTTGTATCTGTTCCTTTTGGGTACAAAAAGGACTCTTCTTTCCCATTGGAGAGCATACAATGGTGGACCTGATCAGTATTGCTGTTTCCTGCAGAGTATTTAGCTCCAAATCCAGCAAGTGTAATTAATAGTTATATCCTTAAAATAACCAAGGGATTCCTAGCTGAACTTGCCCAACTCAAGCCAAGAATCTTGCAGTCTTGATACTTTTCAGTGCTCAATAATCGGTAGCAAACATCTGAATCAGATGGTGTACACAGCCATAACAATATGTAAATGCATTTTACAGAATTGGGGAATCCATGTGCATAATGATAACCATGGGCAAATGTGTTTTTTAGTTTGTGGAAATTATGTACATAGTGAAACTACATCAAATGCATTTTAAAGATATGGAGAAATAATGTAAATAAAATAACAATAATAACCTTTTGGAAATCCATATTACAGAATTAGGGGAAGGAAGTGCCAGGTAAGCAGAAGACAAGGATCAGAAGAAAGATCAGCAAGCAAATGTCTAGAGATACAAGCCAGAAGTAGGAGTGTGATGCCAACGCTTGTTACTCTGACTCAAAAGCATGCAATGCTGTGAAAAGCAACTCCTGTTATTGGAGATTCTGAAAAAGGATATAAACAAACATCCATTTATCAGAATCCTTTGTGTTCATTAGAATAAAAATTGTTCACTCAGATTCTGTGTTATTCTGCCTCATTTATCTATTTTCTAGAATTTTCATGACAGATATGTCATCAATAATATGCGATAGCTGACTCTGTCCCTTCCAGTTATCACAGGCAAAACAAGGAAGATGCAGATCTCAGAGCTGACTCATTTTTTTATGCCTGGCATGAAGAAATGATTTATGGACTCTTTAGAAAGAAAAATTGAACACACACACTAAGAATCATGACTAAGCACTTTGGGCACAAATGTTCATACCATGTGACTGTTAGGCATTATGTGCACATACTGAAAACGTTATCCTGTAATAATCTTAATGAAGGTAAGACTCCTGGAAGTCTCTTAAGATCCAACTCATGTCAGAGGTTCTGATTGAGTTTCTAAGTGCATCCTTTCATACCATTAACAACAGGTGTCCAGAAGTACACAGGCAATGGAGCAATATAGAGTGTTGTATCTCACTTTGTATCCCTGAAAAAGAAAGGCTGAAAGGATGATACCATTTTCAAATGTGGTTATATACTCAGAGGAAGCAGGCAAAATAAACTTTAGTTATGTTGAATATGTCAGATAGCTTATAAACAAGAGAATAAGAACTATGGAGAACATCTGTTCATACACAGACCTCCTAAGCATTATTCATTGACATATTTGAACTGAAAACTAGTGAAGGAAGAATTTCAAAAAATATGTGTGCTGTCAGCCCCTTTAGTGTGGGGGGACGCTTGATATGTATACAAAGGAAAAAACCACTGATAATTACATCTCCATCATGGTACACACTATCATCCAGTTGTAGAAAACACCCAATGTACCTTCCAAACCTAACAGGAAAGATGCAAACCGATGTGAACATCTTAAATGGACTAGCAAAATGCAGAGAATAAGCAGTATCTGAATGTGCTATATCAGCATGGTACACATAATCTGAAAGGTATAAGGGTACATGTGTGTCTGTGGTAATTATATTGCTGGATGGAGAATCAACTATGCACTACATTCTTCACTCCCCTAGAGAAATCCTATCTCTTTACACCCTTGGGCTTCACATCCAACAAGAGTTGGAAAACACATCGGAAGAGCACTGTCTGAAGCCCCAGGAGTCCTTGAACATCAAACGCCAAGGACCACAAGGTTACCAGAACTACTGTCCTGGGGGAATATGAACACTCAAGACAATATCTACTAGAGATAAGTGCAAGAGCCTGAAGGAAGACAGGAGTGTGGCCAGATATTGTCTTCTGGACATGAGAGGGATAATACATTCAGGAACACACACATAAGAGCTACATGGAAATATGTATTTCTTAGCAAATTGTCCTGAGGAAAGGAAAGGGAAGTCAAATGGCCCCTACCTCCCTGAGATGATGATCCATCTCGATAAGTAGGGAGGGAAGGCACTTTCCTCAGTGGTCGACCCACGGATTCACAATCCAGCAAGTGCTCACCCACATGCCATCAGATGAAACCCAATGGGCCACTCATACCAAAAAGAATAATAGGAGAGAGACTAGAAAGGAAGAAGGGAAGGAGAAGGAAGATGGGATTGGAGATAAGGTGTGAAAAGCTCATAAAGTCACTGTATTTGTGTGTTAAACAATAAGAGAATAATTTTAAAAAATGAGTTCATGTAGTCTAAGCTACCTGAAACACTGACTCAAAAAAAAAAAACAATATAACCAATGTCCACTGTGGAGAGTAGTTTTGCAATGAAGATGGATTGTGGAAGTAACATTTAAGCATGAGCATGCCAGATGGAACACTAACATGAGTTTGGTGAGATTCTTGATGAAGACCACAGTCAGGAAGTGGCTAAGGGAACAGCCCTGTGTTCCTCATCCCTGAGATAAGAATTGCTTGCATATGTTTGACCTTTTAACAGAATGCATTGTATGCTCCAAGACAACCACAGCATCTTTATTCTTCATGGCATCTGCTGAGGAGGACCATTATTATTTTGCCTATACAATAAATAAATTTGCTTGGATTGATCTGGACTTCTGTGTCTCCGTGTGATTCAACAGTCTAACTGATCTCAGCTTTTCTGTATGTGTCTTGTCTTTTTCTTCATTCTTGCATTGCCCCAACAGAGCAATACCCATGAGTTGCAAGCAGTTCAATTGCACAAACATCCTTTGTAATTATTAAGATGATATGAAAGTTAGAAAGCATCTATACCAGTCAAGGTATTTCTAGAAAACTAAGGTAATATGTCCAGATAAGTCACATACCCAGGGGTCAATGGAGCTACCTAGCATACCTTGTGCATCACATTAGTGTGTGTATACCACCTGAGTGAATAGTATCCCCTAAGGGCATACATTCCCCCTCATCTGAAAAACCAGCAAACTACCAAAATTTGAAACTCTAAATCAGTTGTTCACTATCAATTCAGAAGCCAAGTTGTATATATGTACAGATGTGTGTGTGTGTGTACAATATAACAGGAAAGACACTTAACAATTGCTGGGGCAGTGACATTTTCCTTTCCTTGAGTGCCGAAATGACTTAAATGTTGCCCCAATTCTGTCAATTAATCACTCCATCACACTGTGTAACTATCCTCATTAAAGTCATTTGTTCACAAGCTACACTCGAGTGGGTCTGATTCTTGATGTGACATTGGTGAGCTGTGTATAAACATTTGTTTATCTCTCAACTGAAAGCTCATGCAGCCTTTGGTGTTCAGGTGGAGCACAGCCGAATCAAAGTTGAGCGTTGGAGGAGTGGTCACATTGTTCCCACTGTGGGTAATGATGCCCACAACTGAAATTAATTTCTGTGGTGCTGGAGTATGTACAGGCATGATACCAAAACAGCAATCGTCCCCTATGTTGCATGGAATGGAACATGTTGTAGTGACAGTAGCAGGTGAATTGTCCTGTTCTTGGTAAAAACACATGCAACTAAAGCTGATTCATGTAAGACTGGAATGTCCTTGGAATTAATCCCACAGCAGGCTATATGAAATGACGTACTTCCCTGATGAGTGAGTTCCACTATACATAGGGATTCTCTGGAAATGACTGACAGTTTAGAGCATGGGTCTATGACCCATTACTAATGGGCCATATATGGCCAAAGTAGCTGTGAATGTTAATTTGCTTAACATGTGGGTTTTATTTTTTGCATGTCTATTGCACAGTTCTCAAGCATAGACTCCATTGACAATGACATTGTGTCACAGTGCCATGTAAAATGAACACAGGTACACCGTGCTGCTTATGTTGATTCTTATCTTCAGTTGTGCAATGTATCATGTGGAGTCTTGTGGATGGTGATGTTCAAATTGGCCTTGCCACACATGAAATGTAGGCATGGTGACCAAGCAAGTGAAAAACAGGAATTCTCCATAATGTTTTAACCTATTCCCTCATATGGTAAGTATCTGAAGATGTGTAGAAGACAGGTTAAGCATTATTTTATCAAAGGCATTCCATACCTCAGTCCTAATTCATCCCTCACCGATCATGTATTACAACTGACCCTCTGCTTTGAACTATATTGGCACCAGAGATGTGGATGAATCTCATCTTGCTTTTTATTTTCCTGTCAATTACTTTTTATAATAATAGTAGATATAGCATCTTATCTAGTACTATAATTTAGATCCCAAATAAGTTTTTACCACCTTCCCAAAGAAATAGAACTGCAAAAAAAAGAAATATGAAAAGAATGTTCAATGAAAAATGGATAGATGACGTTTTTGTTCAAGGAAATATTGAATTGCTCATCGTAAAAGAAGGGAATTGGAAAAATTTCAAAAACTAACTTTGAAATGGCAGTATGATGCCATATTCAATGGGTATAAAGGATTGTTCTCAGGAAAATAAGAGGGAGTAGACTGGACCCATATAGAGATGGGAGGGAGAGTGGGATAAGACAAGAGTAGAAACAAAGAAAGGAAAGGGAAACTAGGAAGGAAAGGAGCATTATATAAAAATGGAAATTTCATAAATTTATTTTTAAAAAAGGTTGTTCTCTGAGAACAACATAACAAATCTAAAAAAAAAATGTCTTCTCAGAAGAATTATTTTATTTTTGCACATTGAAACATGGATTCTCCTGGTAAAATTTAGTTAAATGCTGGCATGTCAAATGGTGAACAATTAAAACCATTTACAGGCAATGAGCTTATTATGCAATGTATGGAAAAGAAGGATGTTCATAAAATCAGTTTTTCTCACCAGAGTATAGAGTATTGACGGGAATTTGAAGAAGTTGGAAACTCTATTGAAAGATATTTGGAGATTAGAGCTGCTATTTTTACTTTTAAACTTAAAAATTTATATATGAGAGAGAAGTGGGAAGTGAAAAATGATACAAAGAGATAGAGAGAGTGTATGTGGGTGAGTGAGAGAGAAAGGTGCATTGGTGTGTGCTTGAGGGCAACTTTCAGAAGTCAGTTCTCTCCTTCCACCCCGTGAGCTCCTGTGGAGCAAACTCAGGTTGCCAAGTTTGCGAGCAGGCATTTCCCCTGCTGGGCTATCTTACAGGCAATTTTATCATTTTTAAAGACAGTAAAATCATTTATTTATTTATTCATTCATTCATGCATGCATGTATCTCTTCATTTGAAATGAAGACAGAGAAGAGATAACATGTGCACCTGTAGTCATTACTGAAAGGTGGTCATTTTGTTAATTTTGTGCTGTTTGTATTCATTGCTGAACCACTTCCCTGACGTTGTACCTGAGGTCACTTGTGTTTATCTTTCTCCACACATCTCAATGATTCCTCCCAGTAATCTGTGTAGCTATGACTTAGTAGTCATAGAGTCGTTTAAACTACTTTTTTTGCACACAGTTCTTTAATCTTTAATTATGACCAATAATTTTGTTGGACATAGTAGCCTGATTTGGCATCTGTGGTCATTCTTCACTTGAATTATTTGTCACTAAGTCATCTGGATTTTTAGGTTTTCCTTTGAAAAGTGAGCCATTATTTTGACAGGTTTACCTTCATTTACAATTTGTTCTTACTTTTGTGTAAGTCCAAACCTTTTGTGAGGCCTGTAAATTTAGCATTTTGATTGAGATATGTTCTGGGGAATTTCTCTTCTGGACCTGTCTATTTGGTTTTATATACTTCTTGTGCATATAGATGTCATTTCTTTTCTTAGATTTGAGAGATTTTCTTCTGTGTATTGACGATGTATCCACATTTTTTCTCTGGGTTCTTCTCCTTCTGAGATTTTGATGCTATCTTTTCATAATGTCCTACACTTCCTTTATGCTCTTTTCATGAAGTTTATGTACATGTGTATATGCGTGTATCAGAGGATACTCTATGTGCCTGTGGTAGTCCAAGGGTGACTTCAGGAATCACCCTGGATTGCTTTACTTCCCTTTGGCTTTGCTCTGAGATTTTCCAAGTTCTGCCTTCCAGGTCCAGACCTGCAGGTCACCGCCAAATGGAAGGTTATATCCATCCAAAAATGAATCCCCTTATTTTACATTTTGCAATTAGTTGAATGTAAATGTTGCAAGTGAATCCTTGTGATTTTCTGAATTTAACTGGTATGTGTTGTTATTACATTGGTATGTGCAATAAGATCTTCTCATCTTTAATTTTATTTGGTTCTTTTCCCTTTCTCTTGGTTAATTCTGCTAAGGTTTGGTGAGCGTTATTTAACTTGGCATTTTTTAATCTTCTTGATTTCTTCAATGAACTTTTCAACATTCATTTACTTTTTATAAGTTTGTATATTTCCTATATCACTCTTGCTGCTGATTTCTACCATTATTCTATTGTGGTGAGATAGAATACGAGACATTGGTTCAATACCCTATGTTTGTTAAAACTTTCTTTATATCCTATGTATGTAATATTTTGCAGAAAAATCCATTTACTGTTTAGGAATGTGTTTTTCATAGCATTTGTACTGAACGTTCTCTAGAAAATCTGTAACCTTCATTGAATCTATGATGTCATTAAATTTCATTGTTTCTTTGTTTAATGTGTGGCTGGATTTTTTTTAAGTCTAATGATTGGAATGGGGATTGAAAATCACTAAATTTTAATTGGTTGGTATTCATCTATATTTTACAATTTGGTAGTAATTGAGTTATGAATTTGGATGTGTTGTGTCTGAAGTAACCCTCTTTGTCTCTCCTGCTTAGATTACATTTTAAATGTACTTTTTCTGATGTTAAAATTGTGATGATTATTTCCTGTTTCCATTTTCCTGGAACAACTGTTTATATCCTTGGTAGTGTCTGTTTTAAAGGACAGAATGTTTCTCTTATTTGAAGCAAGAATAAGGATCTCTTTTCCTAAACCAGTGTGTGAGTTTATATCTTGTAATAAGGGAAATGACATAATTATTTAGTATCAGTATTGAAAGGGATTTACTAATTCCTATTACTTTGCTGATTTTCAATGATTCTTTTATGAGTGCATTTTGCTTGACAAATCTTATCATCATTTTCTCCTGCAGACTTTTAGATGTGTGTGTTTTTCTTCAACCTTAAATATTCCCTCATGTATCCCCTGGATGGTTGGACTAATGTTAATAATTTTATTCAGCCTCTTTCTCCTTCAATATTGATAGACTTCTACTGAGTATATTTCCTGATTTGATAACCATGCTCTTTCACAATACTAATCAATCCATTCGGAATAGTTGTGCTTTTCCGCTTCACTCCTCTTCCATTTCTCATTTATGCATGTAGCCTTCATTTGAGCTCCTTAATTTGTCTTGACTGGTCTTCCAGATGTCTTTACAGATCTTCAAAGCACTCAAAGGTTAGCATCATAGAACAGAACATTTTTTTATAGAAGTACACCATCACCTCTGGCCTACTTCTCAATGAGGTCAGTTTTGGTCGGTTCACTTGGCTCCCAAAGGGAAATAGGGCACCCTCTACTCTGGTGTGCTTGCCTCTGGAATCAGTTCCACAGTTATGACAGGCTCCAGATCACAACCAAGACCCCTATCTTTGTATCAGCCACACTTGGGTGTGAAAGGGAACCAAGCTGTGCAAACAATCTTCACCACTAATATACTTTTTTACAGGGAAGAAACATACCATATACTCTGGGTTGATAGCTGCTCACCCCCAGGTAAGCTTAATCTTTTCTCCCATGACCTGATATCCAGATTTTAAAGCCTTCTAGAAGTTCACTAGCCCAACCCTTGACCTTCTGTTAAATTTTTTTCTTATAAACTCCACTGCAGCCAAATCTTGCCACACTTGCCTTCAAACGACGCAGATTGACTCTTGTCTACTCTACCCTTCTTTTTTTAAAAAAATTTTTATTATTATTTATTCAATTGTGCATGTATGTGTGTGTGCGCGTGTATGTCTGTGCATGTGTGTAGAACCATGGGCGAATTCGGGAACCACCATGGACCGCCTCCACCTCCTTGTTTACTCTGCCCCTGGATTCACAGGCTCCGCCCACCAGGACCAGAAGCGCTTGCCATCCTGGCTTCCGCCTGCTATCTATACGTGGGGTCTGAGATCCGAACTCAGAACCTTCTGCCTGCAAGGCAGAGGCTTAACCACTGAGCCACCTCTCCAGCCCCTACACTACTCTTCTTAAATCCCCTTGTTTATGCATTTTTAATACTAATTTTACAAAACAGCAAAGTCATTCAGCTCTTGCACGTTTCTCCTTCCTCATAAATATGTTCATACCATAGAGATCAGTACAACCACTAAGGACCCCTTTTAGTCATGAGGGGACTGAACAATCATCCCCTTTCTTTTTTTTTTTTAATTTTTAAAAATTATTTATTTAATTGTGCATGTATGGTGTGTGCGGGTGTGTGTATGTATGTGCATGTGTGTAGAACCACGGATGAATTCGGGAACCACCATGGACGCCTCCACCTCCTCCTTGTCTACTCTGCCCGGGATTCACAGGCTCCGCCCTACCAGGACCAGAAACGCAGGCCGCCCCGCTTCCGCCTGGCGTCTATACGTGGGGTCTAGGATCCGAACTCAGGACCTTCCACCTGCAAGGCAGAGGCTTAACCCCTAAGCCACCTCTCCAGCCCCAAATCATCCCCTTTCTTAGCTTTCCTGCAAATAGGTCTTGCTGGACTGGTGACATCTTTCATGCCAGTGTCCCTCGGTAATGGTTTGCTTTGCTTCCTCTACTGTCTTATGCTCCCACATGCACAGGGACCTCAGGTGGTGATAACCAGTCAAGCATGCCTACATCCTCATTAGGAACTTATTTCCCTGGAATCACCTCAGATTGCAGCCTTTGTCTCAAGGGATTGGTGGCTATATATGCGTTGCAGTTCACCTGCATGGTTGCTGATAAATGATCATCAAATGGCTTAAGGGAACAAGGATTTATTCTCTATTATGATTCCTGGTTACAGTTCTCAGTCCAGCTTGATGGGAGGGCACACACCAACACCGGGGCAGAGAGTACTGACCACACTATCGCCACATAACAGTTGGGAGATGGACAATCCTTACTTGCCAGGCCAGCACTTCTGGCCAAGTGAACAGAAGGATGCTGACTTTCTCAACCAGCTCTCTATGGACCTAACAAGGACCTAACCCCACCCACCATAGGATTGTCCTTTCCCAGCAGTTAGAAAATCTCCTGTAGGTTCGCTCTGGGCTGAACTCAACTACTAATTCTCTACAAATATGCCCAGAGCACAAACCTGCAACAGTCAAGTTGACACCTGTGCCTAACTATGATAATATGTTACTCACTTTTCTCTCTTCCAGAGCACTCAAACAGTTCTTATAAACCCTCACACCAGTCCCACCTTCCAGTCTCATGAGCAGGATGTGTGAGGGTGTTTGTTTAAAAAGTATCCCCAATTTAAGCAGTTCATATGAGGAATAGTCCTTTGTCTTACTTTTTTTTTTTTCTCTTCATTAAAGGTCAGTCCTGCAGGGCATTTTATGTCACTTCTGATTGGCTCTCTTCCTTCTCCCTGTCCAGTTCTTCAAATCCCAGGAGAAGCTCTTTAGTATCTCTTTCCCTGACACCCAGCCCACTCAAAGAAGTGGCATGGCTACACTTCCATCTCTGCCTCCCTTTTTCCAAATTGCCCTGCCAACTGAGAGGCTAAAGCAGAAAGCAGCATCCATGTGTCGTCCCCCCATTATAATTCCCCCCATAAAGTGGAAGATCTGGGCAGAAAGTTAGGCGTCAGTTGTATGTTAAGGGTGCACCAAAAATAAGACCATGCAACTGACACTGTAAGCTGCTTACAGTCCTCTCTTATGTGTCCATTTTAGAGATCATAATATATCCTGTGGTCCACCAACAGTTTTACGGGTCTACCCATACTTTCATGGTGCATCCCATTTATCAAGGAAGCATTAGCACTCTCTTTTTTATATAAATAATGTATTTATTTATTTTTTTTCCACTCACACAAGCTTAATAGGACCCCGGTCCCCTCCCTCCCTCTATGCCTCCCTGGACTTCCCTGCTCCCTTCTCCCTTTTCACCTTTCTTTCCCCCCTCCCTCCCTTTCTCCCAGTGCCCCTGCCCCTATTCCTGGAGCATCCTTTAATGTGTATGTCAAATTTCCCTCTGGGTCTTCCTCTCTGATGAGGTGTGAGGACTCAGTGGCATTTCCTAGAACTCTTTCTTCCATTCTCCTTAAATATGTGGCTGTTAATCCCTTTCTTCTAAGGATCCTAGTGTCTTCAGTCCATTCTAGACTTTGAGGGATCAATGATATGTTGGTCATTGCCCAGATCATGGAGAGTCCTATTATGATTACTTCAGCCCTAATGTGTGTAGAGTATCTTGCATATCATAGCTCCTCCCCATCTTTGTGCTCTTACAATCTTACTGCCCCCTCTTCTGCAAACTTCCTTGAGCTTCAGGATTTGGAGAGATTAGGTAGGTCTGATTCCAGGTGGTTGATATAGAGTCTCTGATGTTCTGAATTATGGTTTGTTGATTTTTTTCGGTTTTGCTCCTTCTGCAATGCCCTTGGCTCCATCCTGATGGGTATTGGATGTTATCTCCCGGCCAGAGATAAAAAGCTGTTACAATAGAGTCTTATTATAAGAGTAGATTCAAAAGTAGATAGAATAAGAGTAGGAGACTGCCATGAGGGGGGGTCAGTCTCCCATTTGCAAAATAGTTACCTTCTATCTGCCAGACTGTATGCCCTCCCTTTCTGGTAAGATCATACCCCATCAGTTGCAAGTGACCAGGAAGGAAAGTCTGTGAGTTTAACCAGATGTCTCTTTACTTACTTGCAGTCCTTGATGGTGGCCTATTATCTCTGCTCTAACATGATTCTCTCTCTCCTTGTTTCTGGCGGAGCTTTCCTTCCCCTTCCCTTCTGTTTTTAATCTTTGCAATTACTATAGGTATTACAGAGATTTATCTCTCACTGTCTGTAAGTGGGATTGGTACTAGCATCCACCGATTAGGGAGTATATACAGTGCATAATTTTCTGTGTCTGGGATACTTCACTCAATATAATTGTTTTTAATTCCATTCATTTCCCAGCAAATTTCATTAATTCATCATTTTTGAGAGCTGAGTACTATTCCATTGTATAAATGTACTACATTTTCCTTATCCACTCGTCAACTGTTGGACATTTGGGTTGATTTCCTGACTTTGCTATTGTAAACAATGCTGCTATGAACATGGTCATTCTTGGGCTATTTAGGTGAATTTTTGCTATATGGAGGGTTATTTCCAAAAGTGGAGCAGGAGGGCCATATGGCATTTCAATTTTTAACTTCTTTAAGAATCACCAGACGGCTGGCCAGTGTGGTCATACGAGCTTGCATTCCTCTCAAGGCTTTTTCACTTCTTTCATTCCAGGCATATAGGAAGGCCTCTGATTTTTGTACACTTATTTTGTATCCTGCTACCCTCCTGAACTTCTCAATTAGTTCTAGGAGATTTGGGGATCACTCAGGTACAAGATCATGTCATCTGCAAATAGGGATAGCTTGACTTCTTCCTTGCCGATTTGAATCCCTTTCTTGTCTTGTAGCTTCAGCTAAGACTTGAAGTACAATATTGAATAGAAGTGGTGAGGTTTCCTGATCGAAGTGGGAATGGTTCCAATTGTTCCCCATTGAGCATAATCCTTGCTTGCTGTGGGTTTGTTGTATACAGCTTTTATTATATTGATAAAAGTTCCTTCCATTGGTACTGTCTCTAGCGTTTTGATCATAAAAGGCTGTTGGATCTTGTCAAAAACTTTTTCTGCATCTATCGAGAGTATCATGTGGTCTTGGACTTTGGACTGGTTTACATGATGAATGATATTTATTGATTTGCATATGTTGAACCAACCTTGTGTGCCTGTTATGAAGCCTACTTGGTCCCTGTGAATAATCTTTTTGATATGTTTTTGAATCCGATTTGCTAAGACTTTGTTGAGAATTTTTGCGTCTGTGTTCATCAGAGAGATCAGCCTATAGTTTTCTTTTTTAAGTTTATCTTTATTAGGTTTTGGGATTAAAACAATATTAACTTCATAGAAGGAATTTGGTAGTATTCCTTCCTTTGTGATTTGATGGAGCAGTTTAAGGAGTATTGGTGTTATTAACGCCTTTAATGTCTGGAAGAACTCTGTGCTGAATCCATCTGGTCCAGGACATTTTTTGGTGGGAAGATTCGAAATTACTTCTTCAATTTCCTTATAGGTTATAGGACTATTCAAATAATTCACAACTTCCTGATTCAATTTAGGTAAGTTGTGTTACTTAGAAATTCATCCATCTCTTTTGTGTTGTCAAACTTCACAGAGTATAAGTTTTTGAATTATGATGTTATAATTCTCTCAATTTCTTGTGTATCTGTAGTGATAACTCCATTTTCATTTCTAATTTTGTTAATTTGTGTTTTTTCTCTCTTGCTTTTGGTTAATTTAGTTAGGGGTGTATCAATCTTATTGATTTTTTCAAAGAACCAGCTTTTTGACTGGTTGTTTTTTTCTATCGTTTTCTTAATCTCGATTTCAGATATTTCTCCCATTATTTTGCTAATCTCCTCTCTTCTACTACTTTTGGGATCAGATTGCTCTAGTTTCTCTAAAGCTTTGAGCTGCATTATTAAGTTGTTTATTTCTGATGTTTCCATTTGGTTTTTTTTTTTTTGTTTGATGTGGGCATTAAGAGCTATGAACTTACCTCTTAGAACAGCTTTGTGTCCCAGAGATTTTGGTAAGTTGTATTTTCATTATCATTCTCTTTCAGGAAATCTTGAATTTCCTTTTTAATTTCTTCCTGAATCCAGTTCTCATTCAGCATCATATTGTTAAGTTTCCAGGAGGTAGTGTATTTTCTCTTGTTTGTTGTGTTGTGGATGTCCAGCTTTAGGCCGTGGTGGTCTGATAGGGCACTGGTTAGAATTTCAACATTTTGTAGATGTGTAGATTCATTTTGTGGCCCAATATGTGATCTATTTTGGAGAAAGTTCCATGTGCTTCTGAGAAAAATGTGTATTTGGTGCATGGATGAAAAGTTCAATAGAGATCTGTAAGGTCATTTCAGTAAGGGTTTTGATTGAGTTCCAAAGTGTCTCTGTTTAGTTTTTACCTGTTGATCTATTCCATATTGAGAGGGCGGTGTTGAGGTCCCCAAGATTTATCGTTTGAGGGTTGATTTCTCACTTTAGATGCTGTAGGGTTTGCTTAATGAATGGGGAGGTGCCCATATTAGGTGTGTATATGTTCAGTATTGTGAAATCTTCTTGATGTTTTTGTACCTGTGACTAAAATGTAGTATCCATCTGTGTTTCTTATGATTTTTTTTTTTGGTTTGAAGTCTTCTTTGTCCAACAGCATAATGGCTACAACTGCCTCTTTCCTGATTCCATTAGCTTGCAGTTTTTTTATTAAAAATTTAATTATACATTTTAAAATTTTTTACCAGTTCCCTCCCTCCCCCCTCCTCCCCCTCCCCTTCCCCCAGTGCCTCCCCCCCAATTCCCAGAGAGTCCTTTATTGTGTTCGCCTAACTCTCCACTGGGTCCTCCTCTCCGATGACATATAAGGACCCAGTGGCATTTCCATAAGCCCTTTCTCTTGTTCCCCTTAAGCATAAGATCACTACTATGGCTGTCAATCCCTTGCCTCCAGGGGTCTCGGTGCCCTTAACAGATGCTAGACTTTATGAGGGCAACAGTGCGCTGGACATTGCACAGGGCATGCAAAGTCCCATTATGATTGCTTTGGCCCCAACTATTGTTGAGAATCTTGCAAATCGTTGCTCCTCCCATCCTTTTGCTCTTACAATCTTACCGCCCCCTCTTCCGCAAATGTCCCTGAGCTCCAGGATGGGGAGAGATTAGGCTGGCCTAGTTCTATGTGATTGATATAGAGTCTCTGAAGTTCTGGATTGTGGTTTGTTGATTTTCTTTTGCAGTTTTGCTGCTCCTGCAATTCCCTTCACTCCATTCTGCTGGGCACTGTATGTCACTCCCTGGCCAGAGACAAAAAGCTGTTAAACTGGAGTCTTGTTGTAATAGCACATTCAAGGGTAGATGTAATAAGAGTAGGAAACCTCACTGAGGGAGGGGTCCATCACCCATTTGCAAAATGATTACTTTTTATCTGCTAGACTATATGCCCTCCCCTTCTGGTGAGATCAGGAAAGAACGTCTGTGAACTTAACCAGGTTTCTCATTACTTGCAGACCTTCATGGAGGCCTATTTTCTCTGCTGTAACATGGTCCCCTCTCTCCTTGTGTCTGGTGTGGCCCTCCTAACCCATCTCTCTTGTTCATAATCCTTGCAATTACTGTGTTACATAGGTTTACTTTTGAGTGTCTCAATGTGGGCTGGGTGAGTTTGGTACCAGGAGCCACCTATTAGGGAGTACATACGGCGCTTAATTTTCTGGGTTTGGGATACTTCACTTAATATAATTCTTTCTAATGACATCCATTTCCCAGCAAATTCCAGTATTTCATCATTTTTGATGGCTGAGTAGTACTCCATTGTATAGATGTACCACAGTTTCCTTATCCACTCGTCAACTGTTGGACATTTAGGTTGATTCCATGACTTTGCTATTGTAAACAGTGCTGCTATGAACATGGTCGAGCTTGTGCTATCGAGGCAAACCTCTGCTGCTTGGGGGGTTATTCCCAAAAGTGGGATAGCAGGGTCATATGGCATTTCAATCTTTAATTTCTTTAAGAATCTCCACACGGCTCGCCAGAGTGGCTGTATGAGCCAGCATTCCCACCAACAATGTAGGAGAGTTCCCCTCTCTCCACATCCTCTCCAGCATTTGTCGTTGTTTGTATTGTGGATTTTTGCCATCCTGACCGGGGTGAGATGATATCTCAGGGAAGTTTTGATTTGCATTTCCCTGATGGCGAAGGAAGTGGAGCATTTTTTAAGATAATTGTTAGACATTTTAATTTCATCCCTGGTAAAGTTTCTTTGAAGTTCCAGGGCCCATTTTTTAATTGGGCCAGTGTTTTCCTTGGAGTTTAATTTTCTAAGTTCTTTGTGCACTCTGGACAGTAGAGCTCTGTCAGATATGTGGTTAGTGAAGATTTTCTCCCATTCTGTGGGTTGCCTTTGAGCTCGTGTGACAATCTCTTTATCTGAACAGAAGCTCTTTAATTTCACAAGATCCCAACTGTTGAGAGTTGGTAGCAGTGACTGTGCCATTGGATGTCTGTTTAGGAACTGTTGGCCTAGCCCAATCAGCTCGAGGGAGTTCCCTATCCTTTCAACTATGGTTTTTAAAGTCTCTGGCCTGTTATCAAGGTCCTTGATCTATTTGGAATTAAGTCTTGTACATGGTGACAAGTACGGGTCCAGCTTTAATCTTCTGCATGTGGAGATCCAGTTTTGCCAGCACCATTTGTTGAAGATGCTGTTCTTTTTCCATTGGATTCTTTGGGCCCCTTTGTCAAAGACCAAATGGCTGTAACTTTGTGGGCTTATATCTGGGTCTTCAATCCTTATCCATTGATCTGTGTGTCTATTTTGGAGCCAGTACCAGGCTGTCTTTATAACTATGGATTTGTAGTATAGACTTAGGTTTGGTATGGTAATACCTCCAGCTGTGTTTTTGTTACTCAGGATTGTTTTTGCTATCCTGGGTCTTTTGTGCCTCCATATGAACTTTGTAGCTTGCAGTTTTTTTTACCAGCCTTTTATTTTTAGGATGTGAGATGAGTTTCCTGAAGGCAGCAAATTGATGGGTTGGTGTTTTTAATCCCAGTTTGTAATCTCTGTCACTTGATCGGTGAGCTAATTCCATTGACATTTAATGTTATAATGGAGAAATTACTTTTAATTCCAGACACCATTTAATTTTAGTGTCTTTCATAAGTATATTATTTGGCTTTAAGTTTTGGTGTTATTATACTTCTCTTCTGTCGTCCTGGATATGCTTGTTCTTTTCTTTAAGGTTGAGTATCTTTTCTAGCAATTTTTGAAAGCCTGGTTAGGTAGACATGTAAGCCTTCAAGTTGTCTTTGTGCTGAAAATCTTTTCTTCCAGCCTCGATAACGACATGTAGTTTTGACGGGTATATCCGCCTGGGTTGATATTTTTGTTCATTCAATACTTGAAGTATATCTCTCCAATCTTCCTTGCTTTTATTGTTCCATTGAGAAGTCATTTGTTATTTTAATAGGTTTATCTTTAAAAGTGACTTTTTTTTGTTGAAGCTCTCAGCACCATTTCTTTTTCTTTAATGTAGAGTGTTTTAACTATTATTTGACATGGTGAGTTTCTATTTTGGTTATATCTGTTTGGGATGCAGAATGCCTCTTGTATTTGGATGGGCCTCTCTTCCTGTAGATGAGGAAAGTTTTCCTTAATCATAATTTGAAAAATTCCCTCAGGTGTGGTAATTTGGGATTCTTGCTCGTGTATTCCATGAGTATGCATGTTAGGCTTCTTCAGGGTGTCTCGTAACTCTTGCATATTTCTCTCAAGTGTCTTTTTGGCTTTAACAACCTCTTCCATTTAGCTGGTTAATACTCCCACTTTGTCTTCAAGGTCTGAAATTCTATTTTCTGCTTCATTAGTTCTGCAGATAAGACTGTCTGTTGAGTTCTACATTGAGGATAACTTGTCTTTTAGTTCAGTTTTAAACTCTGCTTGAGTCTGTTTTAACTGCTCTATGACTATTTTTGTTTCTTGAACTGTTTTTCTCAACTCCTCCAAGTGTCTGTTGTGTTCCTGTTCAAAGTGGTTGATGTGGTTATTTAACTCCTCCCAGATTTCCTCTTTCATAGTATTGATTATGGTAATAATCATGATTTGAAAGTTGTTATCTTGGGTATGTCTTTCCTGGCTATTTTCTGTGAATTTGTTCTGGTTGGAGTCTATCATTATGGGGTTAATTCTTTTGGTGGGAGATTTATTTTCTTGGTTTGTTTCTCATGGATTTGCACTTTGACTTGGGTATTGTTGTTTTATCGCCTTAGACCTTCTTTCAGTTTCTGAGTGTTTTTGGCTGAACACAATTAGTTGGTATCACTACTCTCATGCAGTTATTACCAGTATTTGCCTTGGAGTTGGGTACGCTTGTCTGTTGTTATTTTAATTTCCTAGATGAGGCTGTGGAGCAGTTTGTCTTCCCTGGACTGTGAGCATCCTGGGTGGGCAGAAAGGGCACAGGTGCTGGTGAAGGCACCGTTAACCTGTTGACCTGAGGTGAGGCCTGGGGCGCTCCCCAGTCTGGAGTAGGCTGGGAGCAGCTCTGATTGGCTGGTTGGAGGAGCTGGGATGATCAGGTGACCTGGACCTTGGGGGTGAGCTGGGGGGTTTACCTGGGGAACAGTCTGTCCTCCCTGGACAGCAAGCATCGCAGGCAGACGGAAAAGGAGATCAATCTTCTTCAGTCGCAGTTGACCAGGAAGGGAAGTGAGAGTGAGCTTCACCAGATGTCTTGCTACTTACATGCAATACTTGATGGTGACCTATTTTGTCTACTGAATCATCATCCCCTATTCTTTTTCTGATGTGGCCCTCCTTCCCCTTCCCTCCTGTTTATAATCTTTATGATTACTGTAGGCATAACAGAGATTTACCTTTGTATATGTCATTATGGGGTTTTGGTACAAGGCCCACCTATTAGGGAGTACATATGGCGTCTAATTCTCTGTGTCTGGTACATTTCACTTAATATAATTTTTTTCTAATTCCATCCATTTCTCAGTAAATTTCATTATTTCACCTTTTTTTGATGGCTGAGTAGTAATCCATGGTATAAATATACCTCAATTTCAACATGCGTTCATCAACAGTTGGGTATTTGTCTTGATTCCATGTCTTTGCTATTGTATATAGTGCTTCAATGAACATAGTATAGCAGGGTCACATGGCATTTTAATCTTTAACTCTTTAGAAATCACCATAATGATCACCAGAGTGGTTGTATGAGCCTTCATTCCCACCAGCAATGTAGGAGAGTTCACCTCCCTCCACATCTTCTCCAGCATTTTGTCTTTGTATTGTGGAATTTTGCCATCCTTACCGGGGTGAGATGATATCTCAGGGAAGTTTTGATTTGCATTTCCCTGATGGCTAAGGATGTGGAACATTTTAAAAAATATTTATTAGAAATTTCAATTTCATCCCTTGAAAAGTATCTTTTGATTTCCCTGTCCCATTTTTTAATTTATCTCTTGGTGTTTAGTTTTTTAAGTTCTTTGTGCATAACTTCTTTCTGGATAATAGTTCTATCAGATATATGGTTAGTAAAGATTTGATCCCATTCCATAGGTTGCCTTTTTACTTGGTTTATATTCTCTTCATCTGAACAGAAGTTATTTATTTGTATAAGATTCTATTTGTTGAATTTTGGTGCTAAAGACTATGCTGTTGGATTTCTGTTTAGGAACTGTTGGCCTTGTCCAATCAGCTCAAGGTAGTTTCCTACCATTTCCATGAGGATTTTTATAATCTCTAGTATAATATTAAGATCTTTGGGGCTGGAGAGGTGGCTCAGGGGTTAAGCCTCCGCCTTACAGGCGGAAGGTCCTGAGTTCGGTTCCCAGATCCCACGTATAGACGCCAGGCGGAAGCGGGGGCGGCCTGCGCTTCTGGTCCTGGTAGGGCGGAGCCTGTGAATCCCGGGGCAGAAGGAGGTGGAGGCGTCCATGGTGGTTCGCGAATTTGTCCGTGGTTCTACACATACACAGACACACAGACACACACAGACACACACGCACACACAGATACACATGCGCGCGCACATACACAAGCACATGCGCACAGTCGAATAAATAATAACAATAAAAAATTTTTAAAAAATTAAGATCTTTGATCCATTTGGAATTAATTCTTGTTCATGGTGACATATTCAGGTCCAGTTTTAATCTTCTTAATGTGGACATCCAGTTTTGCCAGCACTATTTTTTGAAGATGCTGTTCTTTTTCCATTGGATTTTTTGGGCCCCTTTGTCAAAGATCAAATGGCTGGAATTGTGTTGACTTATGTCTGGGTCTTGAACCTTACCAATTGATGTACATGTCTGTTTTTGAGCCAGTTCCAAGCTGTTTTTATTACTAAGTATTTATAGTATCGATGAAGGTTTAGTATGGTTATATCTCCAGCAGTGTTTTTGTTACTCAGGATTGTGTTTGCTATCCTGGGGCTTTTTTGCTTCTGTATGAATTTTGAGATTGTTTGGTCAATTTCTTATTTTTTTTGAAAGTTTAAAGAAAGCTTTTATTAGCATGTCATTTGCTGCTTTAAATTCAGTCATATAACCGAGGATTTTTATAATATATTTAATATATTTATTTTTCCCAATCATACAAGGTTAATAGGCAGCACGGTCCCCTCCCTCCCTCCATCCCACCCAAGATCTACTTGCACCCTCCACCCCTTTTCCTCTTCCTTTCACCCCTCTCAATTTCTTCTCCCACTGTCCCCCCTTCTCCTCCCATTCCCTGGAGCATCGTTTACTGTTAATATCAAACTTTCCCCTGAACACTCCAGTATAATGAGGTGTAAGGACTCAGCAGCATTGTCCAGAGTCCTTTCTTGGGATCGCCTTTAGTATGGGAATACTATTATGATTATCAATCCCTTGTCTCTAAGGATCCTAGTGCCTGTGATCCATGCTAGTCTTTGGGGAGTCGATGACATGTTAGTCATTGTGCAGGTAATGCAAAGTACAATTATGGCTATCGAAGCCCTAATTTATCATGAGTATCTTGTGTATCATTGTTCCTCCCCATCTTTAGGCTCTTACAATCTTGCTGCTCCCTCTTCTGCAAGTTTCCATGAGCTTTAGGATGGGGAGAGATTTGTCTGGTGTGGTTCCAGGTGATTAATGTAGAGTCTCTGATGTTCTGAATTATGGTTTGTTTGTTGTTTTCAGTTTTGCTGTTCTTGCACCACCCCTGGCTCCATCCTGATTGGTATTGGAGGTCACCTCCTAGCAAGAGATAAAAGCTGTTTAAATGGAATATTATTATAAGAGTAGATTCAAAGATAGATGGAATAGGAGTAGGGGACTGCCGTAAGGGGATTGAAGGTCAGTGTCCCATTAGCAGGATGCATACCATGTATCTGCCAGACTCTATACCCTCCCTGACTGGTGAGGTCAAATCCCTTCAGTCACAAGTGGCCAGGAAGGGAAGTGAGTCAGCTTAACCAGATGTCTCACTACTTACTTGCAGTACTTGATGGTGACGTATTTTCTCTACTGTAGTATGATCCCCCCTCTCCTCATTTCTGGGGTGGTCCCTCCATCCCCTTCCTTCCTGCTTATAATCTTTGAAATTACTGTTGGTATTACAGAGATTTATCCTTGGATATGTAATTAAGCGGGCTTGGTACTAGAATCCACCTATTAGGGAGTATATATGGTGCTTAATTTTTTGTGTCTGGGATACTTCACTCAATAAAATTTTTCTAATTCCATCCATTTCCCAGCAATTTCATTCATTCATCATTTTTGATGGCTGAGTAGTATTCCATTGTATAAATGTACCACATCTTCTTTATCTAGTGGTCAAATGTTGGGCATTTGGGTTAATTCCATGACTTTGCTATTGTAAATAGTGCTGCTATGAACATGGATGTGCTTCTGTCATTGAGGTGAATTTTTGCTTTATGGGCGATTATTCCCAGAAGTAGAATAGAAGGGTCATATAGCATTTCAATCCTTAATGGTTGTATAAACCTGCATTCCCACCAGCAATGTAGAAGAGTTCCCTTCTCTCCACATACTCTCTGGCATTTGGTGTTGCGTGTATTGTGGGTTTTTACCAACCTGAGTTTGGTCAATTTCTTTAAAGAATTGCTTTGGCATTTTGATTGGTACAGTGCTGACTCTATATATTGCTATTGGTAGGATCTTCTTTTTTATGATAATGATGCTGCAGATTCAGGAGCATGGAGGGTATTTCCTCATTCTGGTGTCTTCTATAATTTATTTAGGGTTTTAAAGTTTTCATTCTAAAGTTCTCTCATGTCTTTGGTTAAATTTATACCAAGGTATTTCATTTTTTTAGGGGCTATAATCAATGGGATTGTTTCTCTTTGGACTTTTTCACATTTTTCATCTTACATTTATAGGAAAGCCACAGATTTTTGAATTTTTGTCTTGTAACTTGCCGCCCTGATGAACTTATGCATTAGTTCTAGGAGTTCCCTCTTAGAGTTTTTAGGATCACTCAGGTATAAAAGATGTCATCTTCAAATAGAGATATCTTGATTTTTTCCTTACCTGTTTGAATCCCTTTTATCTTCCTCTCTTGTCTTATGGTGCTACCTAAGACTTCAAGTACAATATTGAATGGAATTAATGAGACTGGACAGCCTTGTCTAGTTACTGATGAAAGCAGGAATGCTTCAAGTTTTCCCCATTGAGTATAATCCTTGCTGTTGGATTGTTGCATGAAGCTTTTATTATGTTAATGTAGGTTCTTCCCACTCCAACTGTCTCCAGGATTTTGACCCTAAAAGGATGTTGGAACTTGTCAAAAGCTTTTCCTGCATCTACAGAGAGTAACATGTTGTATTCGACTTTGAATTGGTTTACATGACTGTTTACATTTGTTTATTTATTATATTTTTTTTTTGTTTTACATTGATTGATTTGCATATATTTAACCAAACTTGTGTGCCTGGGAAAAAATCCTATTTTATCACACTGAATGGTTTTTTTGATATGTTTTTTAATCCAATTTGCTAAGATTTTCTTGAGGATCTTTGCATCTGTGTTCATCAAAGAGATTGGTCTATAGTCTTCTTTTTTAAGTGTATCTTTATTAGGTTTGGGATTAAGATGACATTAGCTTCATAGAAAGAATTTAGAAGTTTTCCTTTCTTAGCAATTCTATTCAATATTTAAGGAGTATTTTTGTTAGTTATTCTTTAAATATCTGATAGAATTCTGTGCTGAATCCTTCTGTTCCAGGACATTTCTTGGTGGGAAGATTAGACATTACATCATCAATTTCCTCATTGTTATAGGACTATTTAAGTAATTCAGAACTACCTCATTCAATTTAAGTAAGTTGTACTTACTCAGTAATTTATCCATTTCTTTTCTGTTATCTATCAAATTTTGTGGAATGTAAGTTTTTGAAATATGACCTTGTAATTCTCTGAATTTCTTGGGTATCATTTATGATAACTGCATTTTCATTTCTAATTTTGTTCGTTTGGATTTTCTCTTGATTTTTATTAATTTAGCTGGAGATGTATCAATCTTATTGATTTTTTTCAAAGAACCAGCTTTTTGACTGGTTGATTCTTTGTATCATTAATTTTTTGTGTTTTAATTTTGGAAATTTCTCCCCTGATTTTGCTAATCTCCTCTCTTCTGCTGCTTTTGGGATTGTATTACTCTTCCGTCTCTAAAGGTTAAAGCTGAATTATTAAATTATTTATTTGTGATGCTTTTATTTTTTTGAGATAGGCATTTAGAGTATAAACTTACCTCTCAGGAAGGCTTTCATTGTGTCCCAGATATTTTGATATGTTGTATATCCACGATTGTTTGCTTCTAGGACATCTTGAATTTTGTTTTTGATTTCTCCCAGAATCCAATTCTCATTCAGAATCAAGGTGTTTAGTTTCCAAGAGTTAGTGTATCTTCTGCTGTTTGTTATGTTGTGGATGTCAAGCTTTAGATCATAATGGTCTGATATGGTACAGGCTATAATTCCAACTTCCTATATATGTCGAGATTCATTTTGTGGCCCAATATGTAGCCTATTTTGGAGAAAGTTCCATGTGTTGCTGAGAAAAATGTGTATTCTTTGGTGAGTGGATGTAAAGTTCAATAGAGATCTGTAAGGTTCATTACAGTAAGGTTTTGATTTGGTTGCAGTGAGTCTCTGTTAAGATTTTAGCCTGTAGATTTATCCCATGTTGAGAGTGCAGTATTAAAATCTTCAAGTATTAACATTTTCCAATTGATATTTTTTAATGTTTTTCTTCTTTATTTAGTATTAGTTGTCACATAAAAATAAAACAACACGGAAAAATTGAACTCTCTAGGGATTATGGTATTAAAATATCATATGTTCACCATATTTCATGTATGAAAGTCTAACAGAAATTTTAAAAAATTTGTTTTTTTCTCCCACATTTTATTTTTCCCCATCATATAAGCTCAATAGGTACCCCTGTCCTCTCCCTCCTCCTACTCCTGCTCAGTCCCCCCTTGCACTCTCATTCCTTTTCCCCTTCCTATCACCCCTGTCCCTCCTTTTCTCCCAGAGCTCCCCTCCCCACTCCTATCCACTGGAATATCCTTTTGAGTGAATGTCAAACCTCCCTCTGAGTCCTCCACCCCAGTAAGGTGTAAGTACTCAGGAGCATAGCCAGGAGCCTTTTCTTGAGCTCCCCTTAGCATGGGAACTGTGTTGTGATTGTTCATCCCTTGCCTCTAAGGATTTACAACCTGTCATCCATGCTAGACTGTGGGCAGTTGTTGATATGTCAGTCATTGTACAGGTCAGGCCAAGTCCAATTATGGCTACTGAAGCCCTAACTTGTGTGGGGTATCTTGAATATTGTTGGTCCTCTCACATTCTTGTTGCCCCCCTTTCCATAAGGTTTCCTGAGCTTAAGAATGGGGAGAGATTTGACTGGTGTGGTTCCTGGTGATTAATGTATGGTCTTTGGTGTTCTCAATTATGGTTTGTTGTTGTTTTCAGTTTTGTTTTTCCTGCACCATCCTTGGCTCCATCCTGATTGGTATTGAAGTCTCCTCATCACCAAAGATAAAAGGTTATTTAAAGGAAGATCTTCATATAAGATGACACTCAAAGGTAGATGGAATAGGAGTAGGACACAGTAATGAGGGTAGTGGGGTCAGTGGCCCATTTGCAGGACAGTTACCATCTATGTGTCATTCCCTATACACTCCCTGATTGGTAAGATCAAGCTTCTTCAGTCGCAGTTGACCTGGAAGGGAAGTGAGAATGAGCCTCACCAGATGTCTCACTACTTACATCCAATAATGATGGTGACCTATTTTGTCTACTGAAATATGATTCTCTCTCTTCTTTTTCTGGTATGGACCTCCTTTCCCTTCCCTCCTGTTTATAATCTTATGATTATTGTAGGTATCGCAAAGATTTACCTTTGAATATGTCATTATGTGTGTTTGGTACTGGTATCCACCTTTAGGGAGTACATATGGTATCTAATTTCCTGTGCCTGGGAAACTTTACTCAATATAATTTTTTCTGATTCCAACCATTTCCCTGCAAATTCATTAGTTCATCTTTTTTTTGATGGCAGAATAGAATTATATTGTGTAAATGTACCACATTTTCCTTATACACTTATCAACTGTTGGGCATTTGGATTAATTCCATTACATTGCTATTGTAAATACTGCTGCTATGAACATGGTTGCGCTTGTGTCACTGTAGCAAATTTCTGCACTATGGGGGATTCTTCCCAGAAGTGTTATAACAGGGTCATATGGCATTTCAATCTTTAACTTTTTTAGAAATTGCCAATCTGATTGCCAAATGGTTGTATAAGCCTGCATTCCCACCAGCAATGGATGAGAGTTCGATTCTCTCCACATCCAATTTAGTATTTGGTGTTGTTTGTGTTGTGGAATTCTGCCATCCTATGATCTGCTCTTTAGGCTCAGAAGGCCCAGAAATTGAGAAGCTTAATGGGGTACATTCCCCCAGGATGAGGAAAAGCAGCAAATAATTGTTGGGCAAGGGTGCATGTGGGGGGAGACCAGTCAAGCAGACAGGAAAAGATGGTGCAGTTGAGAGGCCTGGACCTGACCCCAGGCTGACCAGAAGTGTGTAGCAGACTCTCCTCGGAGCAAGTCAGAGCCAATGAGCTCCAAGATTGCAGTTGTCTTGAGTCTCTTCGAGACTGGGGTGGACTTCACGATGATGTAACTGTCTTTGAGGCATTCAGGATCCTGTAAGTAACCCTCATCCTTTTTACCATAAGGAGCCCCAATAAACCCTTGGTTTATCAAGTTGGACTGTGACATAATTGTTACTTTTTTGTGTTGCCACCTTCTTATCTGTTATAGATACACGGTTTATGTGGCATTTCCCCAGAAAAAGTGTCCACACAGCACCAGTCCACTAAAATACACCTTCTTCTGCAAGGTTCCTTGAGCTTTAGAATGGGGAGAGATTTGGCTGGTCTGGTTCCAGGTGAATAATGTTGGGTCTTTAGTGTTCTGACTGTGGTTTGTTGTTTTCAGTTTTGCTTTTCATGTGTTGCCCTTGGTTGCATCCCGATTGGTATCAAAGGTCACCTCCTAACCAAAGATAAGACTGTTTAAATGAACATCTTAATATAAGAAGAGACTCAAAGGTAGATGGAAGAATAGGAGTAGGACACAGCAGTGAGTGGGGATCAGTGTTCCTTTTGCTAGGTGGTTATTGTCTATCTATACGCTTCATGATTGGCAAGATCAAACCTGTTCAGTCACAAGTGACCAGGTGGGGAAGTGAGAGTGAGCTGCACCAGATGTGTCACTACTTACATGCAATACATGACCATGGCCTATTTTCTCTACTGAAGCATGTTCCCCTGTCTCCTTTGTTTTGTGGTCCTCATTCCCCTTTCCTCTTGTTTATACCCCTTTGGGATTGCAGTGGGTATAATAGAGATCTATCTTTGAATATGTCATTAGGTGGGCTTGGATCTAGGATTAGGGAGTACATATGGCATCTCACTTTCTGTGTCTGGGCTACCAACATAAGTTTTTTCTAATTCCATTAATTTCCCAGTAAATTTCATTGATTCATATTTTTAGTGATTGAGTTATGTTCCGTTATATAAATTTACCACATTTTCATTACAAAAACATATTTTTAATTTTTTAATTATATTTTTGCCTAGTTATAGAAGCTCAGTAGGTACCCCTGTTCTTCCCCTCCCTCTTCTGTTCCTCCCTGTTGTCCCACCCATTCTACTCTTTCCCCTCTCCATGCTGTCCTCCCCACCCCTCTTCCTTCCCTTCTCCTCTCTTGGTGATTCCTTCCTTCACTCTTCAGAACATTTGTTCATGTGGGTGCTGAATTTCCCTCTCCATCATTTACACTAGTGAGAGTTCTGCACTCAGTGGCATAGTTTGGGGCCCCTTCTTGGCTGCCCGCTAGTATGGAAATTATATTATGTCTGTTTAAACCCCTTGCCTTTAAGCATCCTACCGCCTGAAGCCTTCTCCTCTGTACTAGACTTTGGGGGCAGGTCAGAATGCCTTTCTTCTTACTGATGAAGGGAAATGAAATAATTATGTTGTTTGTGCTCATGTTACATCTCAATGGTAATTTATTGATTACCATGCAAGAAAGCCAAAGTGCTTTACATGTTAATATACCCAGGATGCACTTAGGAAATTGTTTAAAGTTGAATCAATAGGAAATCTCAGTGGGTAAATGCACGTGCACACAAACCACATGTTCACGTGATGGAAGGAGAGAATGAATTCCTAAAAGTTTTTTGACTTCTACACATTTATTCATTCTCTCTCTCTCTCTATCAGTTTTTCACTCTCTTATTTTTATGGTGATTTGTTTTTACATTTTTTTACATTTTTGCCTAATTATACAAGCTCAACAAGTATCCTTCTCCATCCTTCCCATCCTCCCTCACCCCTTTTCCTTCCTTCCTCCTCTCTTCTTACTTCCTACTTTCTCCCTCCAGAACATCTGTTTATGTGAGCACTGAATTTCCCTCTGAGTCATATACACTAGTAAAGGTTCAGGACGCATTCACTCTCATTTATAAAAAATGTTTTTTAAAAGGAAATAGATTTAAGTGGGTAGTTTATAAGGGATTTATTATTTGTGGTTCTATGATGTGAGTGGTTAAAGATCATGTCTGCACACTTACCATGGTGCTTTGCTCCAAGCATGCTGCCTTAGGTCTAGGGGGCATACCAATGTCCCAATCTTGTTTATGATGTTTAAGATTTAGTTCACACAGTTGCATACTTCAGAATTTAGTTAACACCCTAAACCACTTTTTCTTCGTATTATTATGTCAGGGTTTCTCTCTTAAACAAATTATGGAAGGCTGTGTTACTGATCTATTACCTGAAATTATATCTCAGAAAGCTAGAATGTATTTTAGTCAAGGGTCAATTTCTAATTGAAAAAGCAGATGGCAAAAGAAAACTTGCCATCTTCCCATACAATAGTGGTTGATGGAGTAACTTTTATTTCTTGACTTTGATTTTTGAATTTTTTTAATGAATTTTTATTAGAGTTGCACTGACTCAGGTTAATGTTTGAAATGATGATATCTTCTGAAATTTTAATTTCATATGTATCAATACACTTATTTAAAACTTTCCTTCTACTTCCAAAAAATTGAAATATTAATTTATGTGAAAGTGTAGCTGATAATTTCATTGACTACTCTTGCCTCGTTCTACAACTTTTCAAAGTAAAAATTGTGTTTTCAGTTTTCTCTTTCATATATAGCAGCACGATTAATAAAAAATACTAATCTGTGTGGTAATCTGGTAATTTATCCATTACTAAATTACATAATTCATTCATTCATTAACTTTCATGTTTATAGGATAGTGTCATATAAAAAGGACAATCTTATTATCTCTTCATTAAAATAACTTAAAAAATTTATTACAAAAATACTCACTAGTTCACATATCCAATTTTTTGTGTGTAAGTATGGTTCTATTCATGTGAGGGTATGTGTAGACGAGGACACAATGCATTCCTGTAGAGGCCCAAGACTTCAGGAATCAATCTGAAGTGTAATATCTCCTTTTTGTTTTGCTTTGGGATTTCTAGGTTACACCTTCTAGGGCTGGAGTACAGGCTGCCACAATTTCCCATTTATATGGGATCTAGGAATCTGAACTCAAGATTGTTTTGCTTTCGAGGCAAAGATTTAATCCCTGAATCATATGTTCAATCTCTAAGCAAAAAATGTCGACTGACCTCTTATCTCCTTTACAGAATATCTCTATATCTTCTTCTACATCAAATCATGTTGATCCTTTCTTAAAGGTTGTCTGGATATGACATTAAATTCCATTTTTTAAATTTATTTATTTATTTATTTTTCTGCTCATACAAATTTAATAGGTACCCCTGTCCCTTCCCTCCCTCCACCCCTCCCTGGATCTCCCTGATCCCTCCCCCTTTTCCCTTTTCACCCCTCCCTCCATTTCTCCCAGTGCCCCTTCCCCATCTCTGAAGCATCCTTTAATGTGTATATCAAACTTTCCTCTGGGTCCTCCTCTCTGATAATGTGTAAGGACTCAGTGGCATTTCCTAGAACTCTTTCTTGTGTTCCCCTTAAGTATAGGAACACTATTGTGACTGTTAATCCCTTGCTTCTAAGGATCCTAGTGCCTTTAGTCCATGCTAGACTTTGAGGGGTCAGTGATATGTTGGTCATTATGCAGATGATGCAGAGTCCTATTATAATTGCTTCAGCCCTAACTTGTGTGGAGTATCTTGCATATCATGACTCCTCCCATCCTTGGGCTCTTACAATCTTATCGCCCCCTCTTCCGCAAATTTCCCTGAGCTTCACAATGGGGAGAGATTAGGCAGGCCAGATTCCAGGTGGTTAATATAGAGTCTCTGATGTTCTGAATTATGGTTTGTTGATTTTTTTCAGTTTTGTTGCTTCTACAATGCCCTTGGCTCCATCCTGATGAGTATTGGATGTTACCCCCTGGCCAGAAATAAAAAGCTGTTAAAATAGAGTCTTATTATAAGGATAGATTCAAAGATAGATGGAATAAGAGTAGGAGACTGAGGTGAGGGGTGAGTCAGTCTCCCATTGCAAAATGGTTACCTTCTGTCTGCCAGACTGTATGCCCTCCTTTTCTGGTAAGATCATTCCCCATCAGTTGCAAGTGACCACGAAGGACAGTCTGTGAGCTTAACCAGATTTCTCATTACTTACTTGCAGTCCTTGTTGGTGGCCTATTATCTCTGCTGTAACATGATGCCCTCTCTCCTTCATCAGAATATGTCCAGGTACTTGCTGAAATGTAAGCAATGTATCAATAGTTATACAACTGGGTACTCTCTCTGGTATCCCCAAAGAAAAACTTAAAAGTAAATGAGAAAGAAAAATAAATTGATTGAAAAATGCACATTGGTGGAACCAACCCTATGCACAGAAAAACACATAGCCTCTCAGAAATATTATACTTGAAAAGTTGCAAAATATTATCTATTAAATTTTTGGATGATGTGTTACATATGTGTGTATTAACCATTATTAAATAGTGAATGCACGTCTGCAAAGAAACCAACTACATTCTCAGTCTCATATTAGCACTAATGAAAAGTTGAAAGAAACTAACCAGTAATAGTTACAAATCACATACATTGCACAATGTGAGGCATTACAAGATGTTCCACTTAATATACAAAGGATGGGATGGATTCTCAATATAAACATGTAGACATTGTATGAATATCACAGTACTTGAGGTTGTGGAGAGTAAATTAAATAAATAGTCATACTTAGGCACAGCTGTCAACTTGACAGTTGAAGTTTGGAACTCTGGTCACATTTGTAGAGAATTAGTGGTTGAGTTAAGCACAGAGCAAACCTGCAAGAGACTATCTAGTTGATGGGGAAGGTCCAAGCCATGGTGTGTGGGACTAAGCCCTGGAATAAAATACTGAGGGTTGATTGAGGGAGTTGACATACTTTTATACACTTGGCCAAACATGCTGGTCTGTAAAGTACGGATCATCCCTCTCACAGCTATTGTGTAGGGAAGGTGTGGTCAATTACCTTGTCCCTGGTGTTGGTGCATGCTCTCCACTTAAGCTGGAATGAGAACTGTAACCAGTAATCATAAGAGAATATTAAACCCCTAGTTCCATTAAGCCATTTGATGGTCATTTATCAGCAACCATGCAGGTGAACTGCAACAACCAGTATTTTGGGTGACTCCTAGGTTATTCACTCTAAAAGAAGGGGAAATTCCTCATGAAGTGTTTTTATCAGTTACTTGGTAAGGTCAAAAAAAAAAAAAAAAAACTCAGGTTGGGCCTTGCTATGAATGTTGCAAAAACTAAGCTATGCAAAAGAGACCTGTGAGCTAATGTTAAAAAAGAATGCCTATTGGCTCTATGCTCTATTTCCTTTCAAATGTTTGAAACAATTTCTTTCAGGTCTTAGGATAATAACATAGCACTTAGGCACAAAGATGCAGATAAGCAGCCCTGCACTGGAGGCCAAGATGGAGAAGACCTCCACAGCCACCATGACCTTGCCCTTGGCACTGTGGTAGACAGGCAGGAAGGTGAGCCACACACTGCAGAACACCAGCATGCTGAAGGTCAGGAACTTGGCTTCATTGAAGGCATCAGGCAGGTCCCTGGCCAGGAACGCCACAGTGAAACTAGTCAGAGCCAGAAAGCCTAGATAGCCCAGGACACAATAGAAGGCAGTGACTGAGCCCTTGTTGCACACAATGATGATGTGGACATGCTCCGACTGGAGATCTTGGTCAATGAAAGGAGGAGATGTCGCCATCCAGATTCCACAGAGAACAAGTTGTACGAAGGTGCAGATGGGAATGATAGCATTCGGTGCCCTGGACAGCAGCAGCCACCTCATCCTTCTTCCTGGAGTTGTGACCCTGAAGGCCAAAACCACAGTGACAGTTTTGGCCAGGACAGTGGATACAGCCACGGTGAACACAACTCCAAATGTGGTCTGCTGCAGGATGCAGGTGGCTGTGTTAGGATGTCCGATGAAGAGCAAGGAGCAGAGGAAGCAAAGCATGATGGATGTGAGCAAGACATAGCTGAGAGTGCGGTTATTGGCCTTCACGATGGCCGTGTGGTGGTGCGCCACCAAGATCCCAAGGGCACCAGCTGTGATAGCAGAGAAGCCCAGGGCCATGCTCGCCAGCGCCATCCCCAGAGGGTCTTCATAAGCCAGGAAGGTGACACTTTTTTGGAGACAGTGATCACGTTCTGGGTTGGCATAGTAGTCAGCGGGACACTTCACGCACTGATCCATATCTGCTTTGAAACACAGTGTTCATCAGCCCAACTGCAGTTATTTCTCCCATTTTCCTGTTGCTGTGATGAGCCAATTAGAGGACCTAAGAGAATTTCTGCATATGTGTTAAATAGTATGTAAACGAGTACTGGTTTGAGCATTTTTCCAATTAATATTATTCATCTTCTCCATGGTGAAATAATTAATTTATATTTTTCCTTTCATTTGTGTTTTATATTCTTTGCACACTTTACCTGATGCCACTGAAGGGAATATTCTACTCCATTAGCAAATAAGTTCTACTATAATGAAAGTGATACCCTAATAAGTCTCTAATTATCTGATAATTCTCCAAATCTCTTTTTTAAGATTCATATCTTATAAACATTGATCTAGTTCAAATAAGACATTGAGTGGATCCCAGTTCTGGTGATGGCTCTCTTTCCTGCACTATTTTGAATTCACATATAGTGGATATAAGAAAGACTATCAATTTTGTTCATAAGGGTCATAGTACTTAATATCGATGTGGAAAAATTAACAACTTCATCTATGAAAAATTCATATGTTTAAAACCATTATCATTTTGATTGAACATAATTTAATGTACAAACATTAAGAGCAACTAACTGCCTAAAATGTTTTGTCTTAGTTGTCAACTCTCCTGGTTCAGAATCGCTTTGGAGATGTAACTCTGAGAATATCTGAAATGGGGTTTACAGAGATGTTGAAAGACACTGATTTGGGGAGGTGTCATCCAATGGGCTGCATTCCCATAGTGCACCAAGAAATTAGAATTTGGAAAGTAATCATATAGTCAGCATTCACCTCTCTACACTTCCCTTCTGAAGATCCAAAAAAAGGTATGAAATAAATAAAACATTCCTATGGCTTTAAAAACATTCATCCTTTTCTTTATAAATAGAACCACAATCATGTCAAAGCAAGGTATACTCAGAATCTGCTTTCCAGATGGAAAGAATTCAAGATGGCAAAGAAACAAGAGACATGAGAAACAACATAAGAGAACAAAGTAGGCCAAGTGGTCTGGGGAAAATTTCCCACAGCCCACTTATTGAAAGTTTCCTTTCTAAGGAAATGTTAAACCCTGGCTGGGGATCAGGTTGCAAACTCAGGTGTAGGATCTCTGATTTACAGCAAGACAGACAGGGAAAGAAGAGACTCCTCCTACCTCACAGCTCAGACAACCAGTCTGTGAGACCAGGAATTATCATCATTTCTAGAAGACATCATTGCATCAATCTCTCAAATCCTTGAAACACCCAACCACCTTGGGGCTATGAATAAATCAGAAGGGTCTCCACAGGTGTTAAGGGGTTAGATCAATATTTTGTGCTCTCATTTCCAGACAGAATTCAAGATTTACTCTGCTCAGCCATCACACAAATATCCTCAAAGGCAAATACCTTTGTCAAGATGGTGCCCTGAGCATGCTTTTTCACTAGGAGGCAAACCACACCTTCCAAAGATTGCTTTGTGCACCTCATTTGGTCCTGGTCATGAGAAAATCAGCTTCTTCAGAAAATTTGGTCTTAAGTTTCTGGAACTTCTTAGCTAAGGGGAGGAAAGTCTTTGGAACTGATTTTGGATAGCAAAGTAATAGAGTTTGGGAAGGCAAGCAGGGGATCCTAAATATACTATACAAAGAGATTACTGTGCCATGCTTGGAGAAGTAGGAAAGACCAAGTTTCTAATCCAAGCATGGTTAGTTAGTGCAGGTAAGTCTCATAAGATTTCAGTGGGAAACACACATTACATTAAAGACTTAGTAAGAGCCCAACTTTGTGTCATACATCCACAAAGAATCTGTCAATTTTTTAAAAAAATATTCATTATCTTTTATTTTGCTAATCATACAGACTCAGTAGGTACCCTCTTTCTTCTCTCTCTGCCCTCCCTTACCCCATTGTCCCCCTTTGCATTTCCCCTTTCTTACCCTCCCTCTCTCTCACCCCTTTCCCTACCCTATTCTTTCTTGGTGCTTCCTGCTTTCTCCCTCCCATTCTTCAGGGCATCTGTTTATATGGGTGTGGAATTTCCCTCTGAGTACGCTACACTAGTGAAGGTCAGGATTCAGTGGTATAGCGTGGGACCCCTTCGTTGGCTGAACACTAGTATGGGAACTCTATTATGACGGTTTAACCCCTTGTCTCTAAGGATCCTACTGCCTGAAGCCTTGTCCCCTGTGATCCTTACTACACTTTGGGGAGTTGTTGACATGTCAGCCATTGTATAGGTTATGCAAGGTCTCCATCACATTGTGGCTTTGTCTGTCAATGTTTTTTCAGTGATTTTAGTGGAACATATGAAAAACTAAATTTTAGAGAGACACAATACTGATTGGCAAAGGACATTTCAGGAGAGGGTATCTTACTTCTTTTTTCTGTTGTGCTCGAATAAACCTGGCAGAAGCAACTATTGGGGTAAAGGGCTTATGTTGGCTGAAAATTTCCAAGAGATATATGGCAGGAGAGACATGGCAGCAGGCACATTCTGACTAAATAGAGGGTGAATGTGCAGTGGGACCAGGCTGTGAACACACAGGATTTCCCAAATTGACTCACATATTCCTTAGCTCTTCCACCTCCTAATCACTCGACAACAATTCCACATGTAACCACGGACCTGAGATCAGGTGTTCACAGTCACAAGACTTTGAAAACTTTCACATTCTGAGCACAACACTCTGCCCTAGAATTATGGGCCTCTGGACATTTCATGATGCTGAATGCATTTAGTCCACCTGTTAAGGAACTCAAAATCCCAACACTCTATATCTTAATGTATCTTCGGAGACAAAATGCAATCTCTTAACTGTGCATTCTATAGAATAAAAAATTACATATTGTGGTATAAAGTACACATTCTTGTTCCCGATGTGAATAAGGAGGAGCATAGCAAGAAGAGTTAAAGAAGAGGAAAGTAAAACTAATACACATCATTCCAAACATCAGCTCTTATCCTCCATGTGCAGCACACAGGATTGTGATCATCTGCTCGCAAATGACTCGGGCAGCCTCACACCTCTCGCTCTGTCACCTGCAGCACACAAAGCCTCTCGCCGAGGCCACGCACACTCCATTTCCACAGCTATCCATGGCATCTTTCCATGGCAACTTTCCATGATCCTCACAAATCCTGTGCCACTGGCCTTCACTAGAACTGACACTTCATACATGGGAACCTCAGATTCTCGATGAAAGAACTGTGACCTTTCTACTCATTGCCCAGCTTTAACAGCTTCTGGCTCTGAGAAGTCAGGTTTCATGATACATTCACCAGGACATTCCCCATCCCTAGAAAACTATGACCACATGATCGATGTGTTTTCTAGTGGCTGAGGAAGTAGCCTAATTCCCTAGGATCAAATATATGCCTTTCTTTTATTGTGTTGTTTATCTTTGAAACAAAAACACACTTTCTTTCTCAGAACATGCCTGAATGTTTCCCAGCTTAAAATTTCCTCAGCCAAAAAAAATAATAATAACAGAAAAGAGAAAATGGAGAAAGTTGTTGCCTGGGATATTCATCTGTGTGTGCTTCCTGATACTTGCAACTCCATACCTTATTTACCACACAAAAGTGTTTCTCCTTCAGTAATGGGTCACATCACTCCCTACTTCCCTGTACTGTTACTTTATCAGTTACTGAATAGTCTAAAAATCAGTTACTTGAGGTTTGCCTATCCAATAAATATTTGATTATTGTCTTTGGAGTTTGCCATATGGCCTCTCAGATAGAAGCTGCTTAATGATGTGAATCTCTTTTTGCAGGTAATTTTGAATTATTTATGTGCACTTGGCAAATACCTAGGTATTTTATGTAAACTAATAAACTATGTAAACTACTTTATGTAAACTAATAACACATTGGATTATATTATCAGGATCTCTTTTATCTATTTATCTATCATCAAACTATCACTTCTCTATTTATCAGCTTTCCATCAGCTATCAACTATCATTTATCTATCTATAAATCTATCTGTCTATCATCTATCTCCATGTGTATATGTGGATATTGAGAATTAAGAATGAGAAAAAGAACCTTAGAGACTCCATCCTATGGGAGTTGCATATGGTGACACAGCTTTACCCCAGCATGATACTGTCTTAATATAAAGAGTAGAATGAGGTCGAAGCTATTGTGTTCTCCACAGTAACTTCAAAGTCAGCATAGTTCATGGTAGGTATTGCCATCAAAATAGAAAGGAAAAGGAAAGGAAAATGCCCCCTACAGAGGATATTTCAATATGTCACTCTTTAAATATCTTCAATTTTTAAACAATAATTATCACACCCAAGTAACTTCAATATTGTTTTCTTTTGTTTGCACATGTATTTGGGGGTTGGGAACCATGTGACTGCTTGAGTGTGTGTTCCTATGGAGGCCTGATTATGGTACTGAGAATCACTCAGAATTCTTCTACTTTCTTCTTGTTTTGCTCAGGGGTTTCCCACACTCTGCTGTTTATAGCCAGAATTACAGGCCATTACCATTTCTGCCCAGTTTTTATACAGGATCTGAAATAAGAACTCAGTTCATTTTCCTTGAGAGGCAAAGGCTTTAGTCCCTGAGACATCTCTTGAGCTCCAATGTTTGTTAACTCTTCAGAAATGAAGCAAAAGCTTTTTAATTTTGAGATCTGAACAAAATGTTTACAATACTAACACTCAGGCATTTAGCACACATACCAAAGTACAACAATAATCAGTTTCCCACTCCCTCCTTTTCTCTCTCCCTTTGATTCTTCTTCTTTCCTTCCTGACTCCGTTTGTCTTTAATGATACTGCTTATAAAACAAATGGAGTAATATTTTCCAAAACATTTTGGCAATCAGATTTTCCAGAGCATCTTTTGGTGAAGTGGATTAATACACCTTTCTTTAAATAAATCATGCCCTTTCTACCCTGGATCTGGACCAGGGAGAATTCCCTGCTCTTCAGGTAAGGTCCAGACCATCTGTGTGCCTCACCAGTAGCCAGTCAGCCTTTCTGGCACTGAGGAAAGCCCCTAGGTCACATCCTAGGTCCCAGGTCATCTGCATGGCCCATTAGTCACTCTGTGTATATGCCCTGGACCTTAGACCCAAGTGGACTGCCTGCTCCTCAGAATTCAAGAGAGTACAGAGAAAACCCAAGCAAATCTACAGGGGACAAAAACCATCCTTATGATGTCATCTGAAATAATCTCATCAGATGGGACAGAAACTTCACATTCAGCTCTAAGATAAGTAAATGCTTCTACCATCCTGTTTCTCTCAGTGAATACTCAGTATAGTTTAACATTGACAAATAGTACCCAAAAATGCATACAACCTCAGGGACTATACCATTCACCCTCTTAAATCACCAAGGAAGTAAACCTAAAAAGTGCACGACTATAATAATCTTCATTACCTGTCTACAAACCTGACTTAACTGATGTACTAAAATTCCAAAAGCCTCAATTGGGAAATAACACCAATACCAGGGAAGCATACTCAACTCCAAGGCAACCACTACTAATAACTGCTCAAGTGTAGTAGTACTATCTAATTCAGTGCAGCCAAAAACACACAAAAACAAAAGAAGGTCATAAGAGATAAAACAAAAATGCCCAGGTCACAGCACAAATCCATGAAATACAAAAATCAAGACAATAAATTTCCTTCTGAAAGAATTAACCCCACAATGATGGAGTCTTACCAGAACAAACTCACAGAAAATAGCCAAGAAAGCCTTACCCGTGACAATGATTTTCAAAGCAGGATCTTTACTATGAGTAAAAAAATGATAGAGGAAATCCAGGAGGAGTTAAATAATCACATCAGTCACTTGGAATAAGAACACAACAGGCACATAGAGGAGATGAGAAAAGCAGTTGAAAAAACAAAAATAGGCACAAAGGAATTAAAACAATCTGAAGCAGAGTTTAAACTCGAACTAAAAGACAAATCCTCTTCAACCCCGAACTCAACAACGAGTCTTATAGCAGTACTAATGAAACAGAAAATAGAATATCAGATCATGAAGACAAAGTAGAAGAACTAACTAGTCCAATCAAAAGGTTGTTAAATCCAAAAGTATATCGAGAGGAATATTTAAGGGTTATGGGACATCTTGATGAAGACTAGCATGCCCATTTATGGAACACTGGAATAAGAACCCCAAAATACCACACGTGAGTAAATTTTTTCAATTATGGTAAAGGAAAACTTTCCACATTTAAAGAAAGAGAGGCCCATTCAAATAAAAGTGGCATTCTGCAGAGCAAACAGAGAAAAAAATCACTTTAAAGGGTAACATTAGTAAAATAGCAAATGATTTTTCAATGAAAACAGTAAAATGCAGAAGATCTTGGAGAGGCGTACTTCAAGTATTGAATTAGTACAAATATCCATTCATGCTGATATACCCAGCAAAAATATCAGTCATGATCAAGGGTGAAAGAAAAATTTTCCACCATAAAGACAACTTGAAAGCTTACATGACCACCAAATCAGGTCTAGAAAAGATACTCAAGCTTGGAGAAAGTAACAATCATATCCAGGAGGACAGAAGGGAAGTATGATACCGCCAAAATCTATAAGCTAAATAATACACTTATTAACTCCACTAAGCCCAAAAAGTGTCAGGAATTAAAAGTAATTTATCCATTGTAACACTAAATGTCAATGGAATTAACTCACCATCAAAAGACACAGATTACAAACATGGATTAGAAATCAAACCCATCCATTTGCTGTCATCAGGAAACCCATCTCACTACAAAAGATAGGCACATGCTAAAAATAAAAGGTTAGTCAAAAATTATATAAGAAAATGGGACCAGGAAATAAGCAGGGGTAGCATTTATGCTATCTGACAAAGTAGACGTCAAACCAAAGAAAATCATAAGAGATTGAGAAGGTTACTAAATTTTAGTCACAGGTACAATTCACTAGGAAGACTTCACAATACTGAACATATATTTATGCACGTAATATGGTCTGCTCCACATTCATTAAGCAAACACTACTAGGTCTAAAATAAAAAACCAATCCCCAAAGAATAATACTAGGGGAATTCAATACTGCACTCTCAACGTGGGATAGAGAAACAGGCCAAAACTTAACAGAGACACATTGGAATTTAATCAAACTCTTACTGAAATGGACCTTATAAATCTCTATCGAACTTTCCATCCATGCACGAAGGAATACACATTTTTCTCAGCAGCCCTCGAAACTTTCTCCAAAATGGACCACATATGGGGCCACAAAACAAATCTCCACATGTTCAGGAAAGTTGAAATTGTAGGCTGTACCCTATCAGACCACCATGGTCTAATGATTGACATCCACAACACAACAAAGAGCAGAAAATACACTAACTCTTAGAAACTAGCCCTTTCCCCACCAGCCTGGGACTGGGGCAGCCCAGCTGGGACTCAGAGTAAGCTAGGTAAGCTCCCCCCCCCAACTTACCCAAACCCCATGATCAATACTATGAAAGAGGAAATCCAGATAGAATTAAATAACCGCATCAATCACTTTGAAGAGGAACACAACAGACACTTGGAGGAGTTGAGAAAAACAGTTCAAGAAACAAAAACAGGCACAGAACAGTTAACACAGACTTACGCAGAGCTTAAAATTGAACTAAAAGACAAGTTATCTTCAACCCAGAACTCAACAGAGAGTCTTACCAGTAGAACTAATGAAGCAGAAAATAGAATTTCAGACCTTGAAGACAAAGTGGGAGTATTACCCAGCTGAAAGGAAGAGGTTGTTAAACGAAAAAGATACTTGAGAGAAATACTCAAGAGTTACAGGACACCCTGAAGAAGCCTAACATGCGCATTCATGGAATACCAGAGCAAGAATCCCAAAATACCACACCTGAGAAAATTTTTCAAACTATCATCAAGGAAAACTTTCCTCATCTAAAAAAAGAGAGGCCCATCCACATACAAGAGGCATTCCGCACCCCAAAGAGATATGACCAAAATAGAAACTTGCCATGGCAAATAATAATGAAAAAACTAAACATTAAGATAAAGAAATGGTGCTGACCTGCGCAGCTGCTGGCTCTGCCCCCAGGACCCCACCCCCCTCTGCGCCGACCCCCAGCCAAGCTTCCCAGGTGAGTGAGCGAGCGAGAGAGCCCCTCCCAGCCCAGCTGGGCCCAGCCCCGCCCCCATTCCTCACCTCCGAGCCGCCAGGCCAGCAGCACCCGCGCAGCCGCTGGCTTAGCCCCTGGGTCCCACCCCGGACCCCAGCCCCTCGTGCCCTCCCGCCCCTGCGTGCCTCCACACACCCCCAGGTCGCAGGTGAAGAATTCTGCCATCTACATCAGACCCTGTGGCTCTCTGGCCCACCGGGGACCTACACACATGATCCACAGAAGACACACTGCTACTCACAATTCAATAGAGTCCAAAGGAAACTCAAGCAAAACTCTAAGGAACAAAGGGAACACAGGCCATACACTTGGACTCCACTACAACCATTATACCACATGGGCGAGATTCATCACATCCAGCCCAAAGATAAGTAAACATTTTTTTTCTTTTTTTTCACCTTACTGATCCTTTCTAGTATCAATGCTGTAGATCAACTTCCTCATCCAACATCCAACTCCAGGGAGTACACCACTCACCCTCACATTTCACCAAGACACTAAATCGTAAAATAGCACTACCATACTAATATTCACCCCCTGGTTACTTAACTGACGTACTAACAGTCTAGTAGCCTAATTTAGGATATAACAATAACAATACATAAACATACCCAATCCAAGGCAAGCACTAGTAATAACTGGCAAGTGTAACAATACCAACTACATCAGTTCAGTGAAAAACACACAGAAACTGAAAGGTCCTAAAAAACAAAACAATGCCGAAGTCAAAGTGCAGATACATAAGAAACAAAACCCAAGAAGATCAATCTCTCACCAAAAGAATGAATCCCATAACGATGGATTCCGACCAGAACAAATCCACAGAAAATAGCCATGAAAGCCAGACCCAATTAAACGACTTTCAGAGTATGATCCTTAACATGATTAATACTATGAAAGAGGAAATCCGAGAAGAGTTAAACAACCATATCAACCACTTTGAACAGGAACACAACAGGCACCTGGAGGAGTTGAGAAAAACAGTTCAAGAAACAAAAATAGGAATAGAGCAGTTAAAACGGTCTCAGGCAGAGTATAAAATTGAAGTAAAAGACAAGATATCTTCAACCCAAAACTCAACAAAGAGTCTTATCAGCAGAACTAACAAAGCAGAAAACAGAATTTCAGATCTAGAAGACAAAGTGGGAGAATTAACCAGCTCAATGGAAGAGATTGTTAAAGCCAAAAAGATACTGGAGAGGAACATTCACGAAATATGGGACACCCTGCAGAAACCTAACATGCGCATTCACGGAATACCAAAACAAGAATTCCAAAATACCACACCTAAGGAAATATTTCAAATCATCATAAAGGAAAACTTCCCACAACTAAAGAATGAGAAGCCTATCCAAATAAAAGAGGCATTTCGCACTCCAAACAGATATGACCAAAATAGAAAATCGCCACAGCAAATAATAGTCAATACACTCCACCTTCAAGACAAAGAAAAGGGGCTGAGAGCTTCAAGAGAAAAAAGCATGTCACTTTTAAAGGTAAACCTATTATAATAACAAATGACTTCTCAATGGAAACAGTAAAAGCAAGAAGAGCTTGGAGACACATACTTCAAGTACTAAATGAGCAAAAGTGCCAACCCAGACTGATATACCCGGCAAAACTATCTGTCATGACTGAGGGAGAAAGAAAAGTTTTCCAGCACAAAGATAACTTAAAGGGATACATGTCTACCAAACCAGGCCTTCAAAAAATGCTAGAAATGACCATCAAGCTTGAAGAAAAGAACAAGCGTATCCAGGAGGACAAAAGGGAAGTATAATTCCACCAAAACATAAATATCAAACAACATGCTTACAAAATCTACTAAACATAAAAAAGGTCCAGAATTAAAACTAATTTCTCCATTATGAAATTAAATGTCAATGGTATTAACTCACCGATTAAGAGACACAGATTACAAACTTGGATTAAAAACCACAAGCCAACAATCTGCTGCCTTCAGGAAACTCATCTCACCACAAAAGATAGGCACGCTCTAAAAATAAAAGGCTGGTCCAAAATCTTGCAAGCTAATGGAACCAGGAAACAGACAGGGGTAGCAATTATGCTTTCAGAAAAAGTGGACTTAAAACAAAGAAAATCAAAAGAGACACAGATGGATACTACATTTTAGTCATAGGTACAATTCACCAGGAAGACTTCGCAATACTGAACATATATGCACCCAATACGGGCCCCTCCACATTCATTAAGAAAACCCTACAGCGTCTAAAGCAAGAAATCAAACCCAAATGATAATTCTTAAGGACTTCAACACCGCCTTCTCAACATGGGATAGATCAACATGTCAAAAGCTTAACAGAGACATTTTGGAACTTAATCAAACTCTTAAAGAAATGGATTTTACAGATCTCTATCGAACTTTTCACCCACGCACCAAAGAATACAAATTTTTCTCAGGAGCACACGGAACTTTCTCCAAAATAGATCACATATTGGGCCACAAAATGAATCTACACATAGACAAAAAAGTTGAAATTCTAACCTGTGCCCTATCAGACCACCACGGCCTAAAGCTGGACATCCACAACACAACAAACAAGAGAAAATACACTAACTCCTGGAAACTTAAAAATATGATGCTGAATGAGAACTGGATACAGAAAGAAATTAAAATAGAAATTCAAGATTTCCTGAAAATGAATGATAATGAAAATACAACTTACCAAAATCTCCGGGACACAATGAAAGCTGTCCCAAGAGGTAAGTTCATAGCTCTTCATGCCTACATCAAAAAAATGGAAACATCAGAAATAAACAACTTAACAATGCAGCTTAAAGCTTTAGAGAAACTTGAACAATCTGATCCCAAAAGTAGTAGAAAAGAGGAGATAGCAAAATAAGGGGAGAAATATCTGAAATCGAGACTAAGAAAACGATAGAAAAAATCAACCAGTCAAAAAGCTGGTTCTTTGAAAAAAATCAATAAGTTTGATACACCCCTAGCTAAATTAACCAAAAGCAAGAGAAAGCCCAACTTAACAAAATTAGAATTGAACATGGAGTTATCACTACTGATACCCAAGAAATCCAGAGAATTATAACATCATATTTCAAAAACTTACACTCTGTGAAGTTTGACAACACAAAAGAGATGGATGAATTCCTCAGTAAACACAACCTACCTAAATTGAATCAGGAAGTTGTGAATTATTTAAATAGTCCTATAACATATAAGGAAATTGAGGAAGTAATCTCGAATCTTCCCACTAAAAGAGCACCTGGAGCAGATGGATTCAGCACAGAATTCTACCAGACATTTAAGCAGATAATAACACCAATACTTCTGAAACTGTTCCATCAAATAACAAAGGAAGGAACACTATCAAATTCCTTCTATGAAGCTAATATCGTCTTAATTTTCAAAACCTAATAAAGATTCACTTAAAAAAGAAAATTATAGGCCTATCTCTCTGATGTACACAGATGCAAAGATTCTCAACAAAGTCTTAGCAAATCGGATTCAAAAACATATCAAAAAGATCATCAATAGGGATCAAGTAGGCTTTATCCCAGGCACACAAGGTTGGTTCAACATATGCAAATCAATAAATGTAATTCACCATATAAGCTAGTCCGAAGTTCAAGACCACATGATACTCTTGATAGATGCAGAAAAAGTTTTTGACAAGATCCAACAGCCCTTTATGATCTAAACCTTAGAGAAGGTTGGAATGGAAGAAACGTTTATCAATATAATAAAAGCTGTATACAACAAGCCAACAGCAAGGTTTATACTCAATGGGGAAAAACTTGAAGCATTCCTGCTTTGATCAGGAACTAGACAAGGCTGTCCACTCTCACCCCTTCTATTCAATATTGTACTTGAAGTCTTAGCTGAAGACATAAGAAAGGAAAGGGACATAAAAAGGATTCAAATCGGCAAGGAAGAAGTCAAGTTATCTCTATTTGCAGATGACATGATCTTATACCTGAGGGATCCCAAAAACTCCACAAGGAAGCTCCTGGAACTAATACAGAAGTTCAGCAGAGGTAGCAGGATACAAAATAAATGTACAAAAATCAGTGGCCTTCCTATATGTCCAGAATGAAAGAAGTGAAAAAGCCCTGAGAGAACCAATCAAAGTTACTATAGTCCCTAAAAAAATGAAATACCTTGGGATAAACATAACCCAGGAAGTAAGAGACCTTTACAATGAAAACTTTAAAACCTAAAGAAAGAAATAGCAGAAGACGCCAGAAGATGGAAAGGCCTCCCTTGTTCCTGGATTGGCAGAATCAACATCTTAAAAATGACCATCCTACCAAAGGCAATATGCAAATTCAATGCTATACCAATTAAAATCCCAAAGCAATTCTTCAAAGAAGTTGACCAAACAATCTCAAACTTCATATGGAGGCACAAAAGACTCAGGATAGCAAAGACAATCCTGAGTAACAAAAACACTGCTGGAGGTATTACCATACCAAACCTAAGTCTATACTACAAATCCATAGTTATAAAGACAGCCTGGAACTTGCTCCAAAATAAACTTGTTGATCAATGGATCATTTACAGCCATTTGATCTTTGACAAGGGAACCCAAAAAATTCAATGGAAAAAGAAGAGCATTTTCAACAAACAGTGGTGGCAAAACTGGATGTCCACATACAGAAGATTAAACTGAACCTGTACTTGTCAGCATGCATAAAAATTAATTGCAAATAGATCAAGGACCTCAATATGAGGCCAGAGACTACAAAAACCCTAGTTGAAAGGGTCGGGTACTCTCGCGAGCTAATTAGACAAGGCCAACGGCTCCTAAATAGAAATCCAATAGCACAGCCACTAGAACCAACACTCAACAAATGGGATCTTATGACATTAAAGAGCTTCTGTTCAGATAAAGAGATTGTAAACCAAGCAAAATGGCACCCCCAGAATGGGATGAAATCTTCGCGAACACATATTGGATAGAGCTATATTATCCAGAGTGAACGAAGAGCTTAAAAAACTGAACACCAAGAAGAAAAATGGCCCAATTAAAAAATGGGCCTAGGTACACTAAAGGATGCTCCAGGAATGGGGGGAGGAGAGGTAGCACAGGGAGAAAGGGAGGGAGAGGGGAAAAGAAAGGGAAAAGGGAGAAGGGAACAGGGGATCGAGGGAGGGGTGGAGGGAGGGAGGGGAATGGGGTATTTATCAACTTTGTACGAGTGGAAGAAATAAAAAATAAATGGGCATAGGAACTCAAAAGAATCTTTTTCAAGGACGAAATTGAAATGTCTAACAAATATATTAAAAAATCTTCCACGTTCTTACTTAGGCATCAGGGAAATGCAAATTGAAATTTCCCTGAAATATCATCTTACCCTGGTCACGATGAAAAAAGTCCACAACTCAAGCATCACCAAATGCTGAGAGGATGTGGAGAGAAGGTAACTCCCATATATTGCTGGTAGGAATAATGCCTTATACAACCATTCTGGTGATCCGTTTGGTGATTTCTAAAAAAAGTTAAAGATTGCAATGCCATATGACCCTGCCATACCACTTCTGGGAATAACCCCAATAATTCAAAAATTCATTACATTGACAGAAGCACAACCATGTTCATAGCAGCACTATTTACAACGGCAAAGTCATAGAATCAACACAAATGCCTAACAGTTGACTGGTGGATAAGGATAATGTGGGACATTTATACAATGGAATACTATTCAGCCATAAAACAGATGAATTAATGAGATCTGCCAGGAATTGGATGGAATTAGAAAAAGTTATATTGAGTGAAGTATTCCAGACACAGAAAGTTACACCCTGTGTGTACTCCCTAATAATTGGATCCTAAGACCAAACCCACTTAATGATATATTCATAGATAAATCTCTTTAATTCATATTATAATCACAAAGATTGTAAATAGGAGGGAAGGGGTAGGAGGGCTCCCCTAGAAAAAAGGAGAGAACAGATCACATTTCAATAGAGAAAATAGGTCACCATCAAGTATTGCATGTAAATAAATCTCTACCCATCCTATGTTCTGGGAAACTAAAGGAAGAGGGGGCAGCAAGATTATAAGACCCTAAAAATGGGGAGGACCAATAATATGCAAGATACTCCACACAAGTTAGGGTTGCAGTAGCCATAATCAGACATTGCACAATGACAGACATGCCAATGACCCCCAAAGTCTTGCATGAATTACAGGCAGTAGAATCCTTAGAGGCAAGGGATTAATAGTCATGATAATGAACAGTCATAATAAAGTTCCCATACTGGCAGTGAGCCCAAGAAAGTGTTCCAGGCTATGCCACTGAGTCCTTAAACCTCACTAGTGTGGAGGACTCAGAGGTTTGGAATTCAAACAGAAGGATTCTCCAGGTGATGGGAAGGGGAGGAGGAAGCACTCTGAGAAAGGGAGGGAGGGGGAGTGAAAGTTAGAGGAAAATGGGGGAAGAGGTAAAGGGGGACAGGAAAGGGGTGGAGGAAGGGAGAGGACCAGGGTACTATTGGAGCTTGATTGGGGAAAAATAAAATATAAATTAAAAAAGCATGCCAATTCTTATTTACAGCACTACCAACACTCCATGAGCATATTACTATTTGATATTTAAGCATATTACAAATAACCATTGTATGAATATTATACTACATATAACACTTTTCTTACTGACATATAATTCTTTTTTCTTTCTTTTTCCACATTTTTTCCAATCATACAACCTCAATAGTTAACCCCTCTTCTACCTCCTCCCTCCCATCTACTGTCATTCCTCATTGTATTCCCCCTTTCCCCTTTTTTTCACCCCTTCCTCCCCCCTCCTCCTCTGCCAGTGCCTCCCACTTCTTCCCTCTCATACCATTTTCCTTCTTTCTTTAATTTTTCGATCTCATCCTACCATCCCATGTTCATAGCAGCTCTACTCACAGCAACAAAGAAGTGTAACCAGCCTAGATGTCCAACAGTAGATGAGTGAGTAACGAAAGTGTGTTACATATGTACAATGGAATACTATTCAGCAATCAGAAAAAGAAGTGCAATAATGAAATGTGCTGGTAAATGGATGAGGCTGAAAGAAATTCTACTGAATGACTATCCTAGACACAGATAGACAGCTGTCACATATCCTCCCTTATAAGCAAAATATAGCATTAAACATTCAGAATATTATCATCAGACAGAAACTCTTATAACGCTCAGAAATGACAAGGGAACTTAAGTCAAGGGTGTGGTGGAGCATCCCAAAAGAGTAGAGATGATAGAGCTCAGGAAAATAGATGAATAAGGCAAATACCAAATTCTATTTATACTACATACATAAAATTGTCTTAGTTGAATTACACGGAGGTGTGGTGTACCAAATGTACCCACTCTGTACAGTGATATAAATAATGTGTTTAATTCTTCACCAAAAAATAAATATATATGGTCATTCTATAAGCCCATGGTAGACTCACATTTTTAATTTTTTGATTCAATGGCTATCTGCATTCATCTGTTGTAGCTTTATGTCAAGTCATGTTTTCTTTCTTACTTGCCTATGAACTACATGGGAGAAGGAGACAGAGCCAGCTTAATTGGCTGGATTCTCAACTGAATCACATTGCATGACATTACATGTCTGCATATACTTGCCTGAAATAGGTCTCACAGTTCCCCACTTCCAAATGCCAGCACTGTGTCAAGAGCAGTACTGGGTAGTGTGAAAGCACTGATATGCAAGCTTGGTCCTCTCACTGCTGTGTGAAAGCTGTTACAAAGTAGATGAAAAGCACACAAAGATAATGTAGACATTGTATGTTCTAGTCCTCACTGAGATGGAATCTCTACTGAGTTTTCAAAGATGAATCCCCAGAGAGAATATTGTCTGCCATGGTTTAAATGCACAAATGAGGTCTTCCTACAAGAAGTCCAAATATTGATAGCAGCAGTTAGATGACTGACAAGAAAGAGAACATTTTTGATGCCATTATTTTCCATTCCCTTTTCCAAGTCATTGTCTAAAATATAGGATGCCCTGGATATAATGCATGCATTTACCTATTCCATTGGAAATTTCATTCTCTGGGCAAGTGACACAATTAAAACAACAGGTATCCTCTCCCTCCTGTGGACTTTTCCTGAATCCAGGCATGCAATGTGAACTGCATACAGAGATGGGTATCTAAAAAGTGTCAGATGTGAATTGAAGACAGACAGGAATTTTATTTAACTTAGCAGTGAATATAGGAAGTCAGAGAGCTGGACTAATAAAAAACTTTATTTATAAGTTGTATTTTATTCATATCAATAACAAGTTTCAATCAATACACCAGACGACCAGTTCTGTAGAACTGTCTGTATGTGTGTGTACCTACATGTATTCCATATATTATATGGAATAATAATAGTTGGCCAATATTATAGTTCAAAAGTTCATCGCAAAAATCTTAGAAAATGTAGTTTTTAAGTTCAAGTACATGATATTTTATATTCTTCAAAGGCACATACCTCAACACCAGGTCTTTGGCATTCATATTTCTATCCAAACATGACAGAGTACAACCCACCTGTCTGTCTCCTGTGCTCCACTCTATCATACCCTCAGACAAAGACAATTGCTGACCACGTGTTAAATATGAGGAAAACGTCCCAATTTTCACTTGAAGTCCAAGACCTTGTGGAAAATTCCAGAAGTTCAGAATGTCATACTCTGCATCCAACTTTTCTTTCTGATTCATAATAACTGGTTCTCCAGCAGGATTGTGAAAACGGATGTTCTTCAGGAAAGGGTTCAGCTGAAAGGGATATGAATTCTTGATGGACTTTAATTAGAAAAAAGAACCCTAATTTGATTGGGAATAGTGTAAGATTTTAAGACAGTCACCTTTGTGAGAGTTACACACCATCTCACAAAGGACATATTACCTGCCATGGAGAAAATCGAATATTTCCATTTTTCATTTTTTGCATGTCCACCACTTGAAGAATCATCTTATGGAGACTATGGGCCACAGCATACACAGCATTGTAAACATTGTAACTTCCATCACTCATGTCCATGTTGAAACGATGCCAAGGTAACCATTCCAAGGAGCCTCCAGAGGAACAATTCTCTAATGATCTACAAGTGGCATTTGACATTGGGCATTTAAAATATGACTCCCAAATTCTTGCAAGGAATATGTCTTCAGGGTATTTGGAAGGATTTACATTCTGGATAAAAGTCTTGAAAGTAGAAATTTCACGATGGTGTGGTGCAAAAATGAGAGTCCCATGGAATGAGTCAAGGACAAAATGTCTCATACTGGTCATTACATCCCACTGTGAGGTTGTGAGCCAGACCCTCCACGGAAGGACATGCTCCCACCTCGCAAAAACCACACTGAGAGAAGAGTCAGTGGCACCAAAAATGATGATAACTTTTGATGATTTTGTCACAATTGGGCTGTAATAAATGTCAAGATCTGATATGGTGTACCACACATTGGCATGGATTTTTTCCACGAAAGCCACACAGACTCCATTCCTTTTCATCTCTAGACTCAAGTCTGAGACAAAGTGAATGCTCTTCTCATTATCTGAAATAATCAGGCCCACCCAGTTCCATCTGAAATGCACAATCAAAGAGACCATGGCAAGAGCCAGAGATGTGTCTTTGGGAGCCATCTGATAGACAGAAGGAAATTTCACATGGTCACACAGACTAGGCTCAAAAGCCCCGAAGGTCAGCTAAACAACAACAACAATAAAAAAAGAAACATATAGGGAGTGACATGAGGAAGAAGATTTCATAAACCTTAGGCTCAGATTTCATGGGCAGCAAATGAAGGATGTAGTCAGGTCTGTTCATACATTCAAAATCATCTCTAGCTTCACAGGACAATAGAATAAATGAACTATCACACTCACATTTCCAAAATAAACATTTCTCTTCCACTAATGTCTCTCATCATCTCTTTTTGAAATAGGAGATGGACATCTCAGCAAGATTTAGAATTCATACCCTTTGAAAGTATCAGTTTTGTTCAGAGCAGATGGATCAGTGGTTAAAGCCCTTTTCTCACAAGGAAAAGGACCAGATTTCAGATCCCCATCAGATCCACCAGATTCAATGTAAAAATTCTAGCCGTGGAATACGGAGCCTGAGAATCCACACAGCAGGTTGACAAGCAGGACATGACAGTGTGTTCAGGGTTTCACTAGAGCAATGGAGGATGATTCCAGTTATGCCCTTGTGCCCCCACAGACACACACACTCAAGTGCACTTATGGGCAGCCACTTGTGCCCGCATCTCACACCCTCCATGTCATAGTTATTGACAGGTGTCAACTCCATGTCATCGTTATACACAGGTGTCAACCCCATGTCATAATTATGTACAGGTGTCAACTCCATATCATAGTTATGCACAATTGTCAACACAATGGGAGAAAATCTTCACTAACCACATATCTGATAGAGCTCTATTATGCAGAGTGCACAAAGAACTTTTTTTAATTTTTTATTCTTATTTTTTTATTTATTCAATTGTGTGTGTGTGCATGTGTGCATGTGTTCATGTGTGTGTGTGTGTGTGTGTGTGTGTGTGTGTGTGTAGATCCATGGGCGAATTCAGGAAACAACATGGACCACCTCCACCTCCTTGTTTACTCTGCCCCGGGATTCACAGGCTCTGCCCTGCCAGGACCAGAAAAGCAGGCCACCCTGCTTCTGCCCGGCGTCTATACGTGGGTTCTAGGATCTGAACTCAGAACCTTCTGCCTGCAGCACAGAGACTTAACCCCTGAGCCACCTCTCCAGCCCCAGAGTGCACAAAGAAGTTAAAAAACTAAACACCAAGAAGAAAAATGACCCAATTAAAAAATGGGAATGGGAACTCAAAGATATTTTTTCAGGGATGAAATTGAAATGTCAAACAAATATCTTTATGGGGAAAATCCACAATACAAACAACAACAAATGCTGTAGAGGATATGGAGAAAAGGAAAATCTCATCCATTTTTGCTGGTGGGAATGCTGGCTTATACAGCCACTACGGTGATCAGTTTCACAATTTCTGAAAAACCTAAAGACTTAAATGCCCCACATTACCCTGATATACTACTTCTTGGAATTGTCCCCCAATAATGCAGTGACATGAGCACAAACATATTTATTGCACCAATATTTACCCAAATGCCCAAGAGTTGACGAATGGGTAATGAAAATGTGGTACAGTTATGCAGTGCAATACTACTCAGCCATCAAAATAGATGAATTAATGAGATTTGCAGGGAAATGAATGGAATTGGAAAAAAATTATATTGAGTGAAATATCCCAAACACAGAAAGTTAGACACCATATATGTACTCCCTAATGAGTGGATACTAGTTCCAAACACAGTTAAAGATAAATCTCTATAATTCCCACTACAATCACAAAGGAGGGAAGGGGAAAGAGAACCTCAAATAAAAAAGGAGTTAGGGGATCCCACTTCATTAGACAAAGTAGGCCAAGGTCAATTATTGCATGTAAGTAGCAAGACATCTGGTGCAGCTCACTCTCACTTGCCTTCCTAGTCACTTGCAACTGAACAGGTTTGATCTCACCAATCATGGAGGATACAGGGACTGGCAGATAGTATCATTATTCTTCCATCTATCATTGTGTCTCCTCTTATATTGAGATCTCCATTTAAACAGTCTTTTATCATTGGTTAGGAGGTAACCTTTGATATCACTCATGATTCAGACAAGGACAATACAGGAAAAGCAAAACTGAAAATACAACAACCCATAATTCAAAACACCAAAGACCCTACATTAATCACCTGGAATCAAACCAGCAAAATCTCTCTCAATTATAATGCTCAATGTATCTTAGGGAAGAGTGTGTGGCAAGATTGAAAGAGCCTAAAGATGGGGAGGACCAATGATGTGCAAGACATTCTATACAAGTTAAAGCTGCAGCAGCCAGAAATGGACTTTGCCTGACTTGCACAAAGGCTGATATGTCAACGACCCCCCAAAGTCTAGCATGGATCACATGTAGTAGGATCCTTAGAGGTAAGGGATTAACAGTCACAGTTCAGTTCCCATACTAATGGGAAGCCAAAGAAGGGGCCCCCAGGCTATGCCATTGGGTTTTGAACCCTAGCTAGGGTGGAGGACTCAGAGGGAGGTGTGGCATTCACACAAAAGGATGCTCCAGGGGATAAGAGGGAAGAAGGGGTGGCACCAGGAGAGAGGAATGGTGAGAGGCAGTGAAAGGAAGAGAGAAGCAGGGAGGGGAGACTGCAATGGGGGATGACTGGGGACGTGTGGGGGATGAAGAAGACGGGGCTACCTATTGAGCTTGTATGATTAGGGAAGAAAGTAAATGTGGGAGAAAAAATATCAAGGTTGAAACATATTGTATAACACTGTATTATAATTTACTATTTTTAGGGGAATAGAACTGGCCCCAAGAAGAATCTTACCTGTGGATATTTGTAAATATTAAGAAGTATCCCAATTTTGGCTGAAAGATCCCCTGTTCCAGTAATGACTGCTATAGATTTGCTTTCTCTTTTGCAGGTGAAATTAGGGATAAACATACTCCTTCCTGAGAGCCAGATGAGGGGATGCAGCAATGCAGTTTCACTACTTTCCCAGATGTTGTAGAAATCGTACCCCAGAGATATGTTAGGTAGAAGGTGGAGATTCTTGTTGATCTCCTCAATGGCAAAAACCAATGCCATGGCAAACTGATAGTTTTGAGCATTTATCCTGCATAGAGTACATCGAGAACATTAGGGAAATACTTCAGTTGGTATCTTCAAATTCAGTGCACACCAGTTTATAGTATGTGTTGAAGGAAACTTCTCAAAATTCCTAGTTGAGAATCTAGAGAGATAGTTGAGGTTACTAAAGCCTTTGTCAGCCAAGACAAGGACCTAAATTTTATTATGTATTATATATATATATATGTATTATACATATAATGAAAAATGAAGGTAATAGTTATAAATAGCACATTTTTGACCCTGAGGTATATGTTTATATATGACAGTTACTTCACTAAATATCTAACAGTGAGTCCTTCAATGTTGCTGATAAAAGCATTTTCCTTGTTCTAGAGAAATTTTTCCTAGTTGTAGAACATGTTCCAGCATCTTCTTGGGATGTTTCTAGTGGATAGGTTTGCCTGAACATGGAATACTCAATAATTTTGCATCTGTTCCTTTTGGGAACAAAAAGGACTCCTTTTTCCCACTGGAAAGCATATAGTAGTAGACCTGATCAGTGTTGCCATTTTCTGAAGAGCTTTTAGCCCCAAATTTGGCAAGTGGCATTAGTAATTATTTCCTTAAAGTAACCAAGGGATTCCTAGCTGAACTTGCCCAATTCAAGCCAAGAATCCTGCAGTCCTGATACTTTTTGGTGCTCAATAATCAGTAGCAAACATCTGAATCAGACTATGAACTCAGCCCCAACCATATGGAAATGCATTTTACAGAATGGGGAATCCATGTGCATAGTGATAACCATGGGCAAATGTGCTTTATACTTTGGGGAAATTATGTACATAGTGATAACTATGTACATTTTAGAGACATGGAGAAATAATGTAAATAAAATAACAATAATAAACTTTTGCAAATCTATATTACAGAACTGGGGAAGGAAGAGAAGACTAGGATCAGAAGAAAGATCAGTAACCAAATGTCTAGAGGTACAAAGCAGAAGTAGGACTGTGATGTCACTGCTTGTTACTCTGACTCAAAAGCACGCAAGTGTGTGAAAGGCATCTCCTCTTATTGGAGCCTCTGAAAAAGGATATAAACAATCACCCATTTAGCAGAATCCTTTGTCCTAATCAGAGTAAGATTTCTCACTCAGATTTTGTTTTATTCTACCTCATTTATCTGTTTTCTAGAATTTTCATGACAGATATGTCATCAATAATATGCGATAACTGACTGTGTCCCTTCCAGTTATCACAAAAAAAGGAAGGATGCAGATCACAGAGCTGACTCATGTTTTTATGCCTGGCACGAAGAAATGATTTATGGACTCTTTGGAAAGAAAAATTGAATACACACATTAACAATACAACTGAGCACTTTGGGCACCAATGTCCATACTATGTGACTTGTTAGGCATTATATGCAGATACTGAAAACATTAGCCTGTAATATTCTATTAGAAAGTAAGACTTCTGGAAGCCTCTGAAGATCCACGTCATGTCAGAGGTTCTGATTGGGTTTCTAAGTGCATCTTTCCATAACATTAACAACAGATGTCAGGAAGTACACAGGCAATGGAGCAACATAGAGTGTTATATCTCACTTTGTATTCCTGAAAAGAAAGCTGAAAGGATGATACCATTTTCAAATATGGTTAGATATTCAGAGGAAGCAGGCAAAATAAACTGTGGTTACATTGAGTAAGTTAGATAGCTTATGAAGGAGAGAATAAAAGTTATGGAAAACAGCTCTTCATACACAGATCTCACAAGCATTATTCATTGACATATTTGACTTGTAAACTAGTGAAGGAAAAAGGTACTTACTGTTCAGAAATGTTTGTGCTATCAGCCCCTTCAGTGTGGGGGGACGTTTGGTGTGTATACAGAGGAAAAAACCCACTGATCATTACATCTCCATCATGGTACACACTATCATCCAGTCGTAGAGAACACCCAATGTACCTTCCAAAACTGACAGGAAGGATCATGCTCCAGAAGATGCAAGCCAAAGTGAACATCTTAAACGGACTAGCAAAATGCAGAGAATAAGCAGGAACGGAATGTGCTATATCAGTGTGGTGCACATTCTCTGACAGGTATAAGGTTACATGTGTGTCTGTGGTTATTATATTGCTGGATGGAAAGTTAACTATACACTACATTCTCCACTCCCCTAGAGAAATCCTCCTCTCTTTACACCCTCAGGCTTCACATCTGAGGTACTCGGTGCATATGAAAAACAAGATTTGGAAAACACATCTGAAGAGCACTTTCTTGAGCCCCAGGAGTCATTGAACATCCAACGCCAAGGACCACAGGGTTACTGGAGCCACTGTCTTGGGGGGATATGAACACTCAAGATCATGTCCACTAGAGATAAGTGCAATTGCCTAAAGGCAGAGAGGAGTGTGGCCAGACATTGTCTTTTGGACATCCACGAACACACAGCATAAGATCTACATGGAAATATGTATTTCTTATCAATTCATCCCAAGGAAAGGAAAGAGAAGTCAAATGGCCCCCACCTCACTGAGAGAATGATGATGATCAATGCTGAGGAGTAGGGAGGGAAGACACTTTCTTCAGTGGTTGATGCACGGATTCACAATCGAGAAAGTGCTCACCTACATGCTGTCAGATGAAACCCAATGGGCCACTCATACCAACAAGGATAATAGAAGAGAGAAAAGAAAGGAAGAAGGGAAGGAGAGGGAAGATGGGATTGGAGATAAGGTATGAAAAGGTCCTAATGTCACCATATTTGTGTGTTAACAGTAAGAGAATGATTTAAAAAATAGAGTTCATGTAGCCTAAGATACCTGAAACACTGACAAAAAAAATACCAATGTCCACTGTGAAGAGTAGTTGCAACAAAGATGGATTATGGGAGGAACATTTTAGCATGAGCATACCAGTTGGAAAACTGACATGAGTATGGTTGAATCATAGCAGATTCTGGATTAAGGCCAGAGCCAGGAGGTGGCTAAGGGCACAGCCCTGTGTGCCATGTCACTGAGATAAGAATTGCTTGTGTATGACTGACCTTTTAACAGAATGCATTGTATGCTCCAAGAAAACCACAGCATCTTTATCCTTCATGGAATCTGCTGAGGACCATTATTATTTCACCTATATGATAAATAATCTTGCTTGGATTGATCTAGGCTGCTGTGTCTCCATCTGAGTCAACAGTTTACCTGATCCCAGCTTTTCTGTATGTGTCTTATCTTTTTCTTCATTCTTGCATTGCCCCAACAGAACAATACCCATGATATATAAGCATATATAATATACAAGGAAAGACACTTAACAATTGCTAGGGCAGTGACATCTTCCATTCTTTAGTGTTGAAATGACTCTCATGGTGCCCACACTGCTAGAGTTAACCAATCCATCATGCTCCTGTTAAGTATCCTCATTAAACTAATTTGTTCACAAGCTACACTTGAGTGGGTCTGATTCTTGGTCTGTCATAACTATGTATAACAAAGACATATATGTTTATCTCTCAATGGAAAGCACGTGCAGCCTTTGGTGTTCAGGTGGGGCACAGCAGACATACAGGTGAGCTTTTGAGGAGTGGTCACATGATTTCCACTGTGGGTAATGATGCCCACAACTGAAATTAATTTCTGTGGTGTTGGCGTATGTACAGGCATAATACTAAAACAGCAATCCTCCCCTATGTTGTACAGAATGGAACATCCTGTCTTGACAGTATCAGGTGAGTTGTCCTGTTCGTGCTAAAAAGACATGCAACTAAAGCTGATTCATGTACAACTGAATCCCACAGCAGGCTATGTGAAATGACATACCTCCCTGATGAGTGAGTTCCACTACATATAGGTATTCTCTGAAAATGACTGACAGTCTAGAGCATAGGTCTCCAACCCATTACTAATGGGCCATATAGAGCCAAAGTAGCAGTGAATGTAATTTTGCTTAATATGTGGGTTTTATTTTTTGCATTGCTATTGCACAGTTCTCAAGCATGGAGTCCATAGTCAACAGCATTGTGTCACAGTGTCGTGTAAAATGAACACAGGTACGCTGTTGCTGCTTACCTTCATTCATGTCTTCAGTTGTGCAATGTATTGTGTGGAGTCTTGTAGGTTCAAATTAGCCCTGTCACACATGACATGTGGGCATGGTGACTGAGCAAGTAAAAAGCAAGAATTCTCCATAATGTTTGAACTTATTGCCTCAGATGATAAGTATCTGAAGGCGTGTAGAAGACAGGTAAGCATTATTTTATCAAAGGCATATTATTATCAAAGGCATTCCATACCTCAGTCCTAATTCATCCCTCACCGATCACGTGTTAAAACTGACCCTCTGCTTTGAACTACATTGGCACTGAAGATGTGGATACACCACATCTTAATTTTTATTTTCCTGTCAATTACTTTTTCTAATAATAGTATTTATAGCATCTTATGTAGTATTACCATTTATATCCCAGCTAAGTTTCTACCACTTTCCCAAAGAAAAACAACTACAAAAAAAAGAAATATGTAAAGAATGTTCAATGAAAAATGGATAGATGATTAGTTTTTACATTTTTGAACAGGGAAATATTATATTGCTCATCTTAAAAGAAGGGAATTGGAAAAATTTCAAAGACTATAATTTGAAATGGCAGTAATTCAATGGATATAAAAAATTGTTCCCAGGAAAATAGGAGGGAGTAGACAGGACTCATATAGGGATGGGAGGGAGGGTGGCATGAGATGAGAATACAAGGGAAACAAATGAAGGGGGAAAAAGGAAGGTAAGGAGCATGTACATAAAATGTAAATTAGGGGCTGGAGAGGTGGCTCAGGGGTTGAGCCTCTGCCTCGCAGGCAGAAGGTCCTGAGTTCAGATCCTAGAACCCATGTATAAACACTAGGCAGAAGCAGGGGCAGCCTGTGTTTCTGGTCCTGGTAGGGCAGAGCCTGTGAATCCCGGGGCAGAGTAAATAAGGAAGAGGTGGAGGCGGTCCATGGTGGTTCCCGAATTTGTCCGTGGTTCTACACACACATACACACACACATACATGTGCACACACGCACAACTGAATACATACATACACATGCACGCACACGCACAACTGAATAAATAAAAAATTTTTTTAAAAATGTAAATTAAATAAATTTATGTGTAAAAAAAGATTGTCCCCTGAGAACAACATAAGGAATCTAAAAAACATCTGTCTTCTCAAGAATAATTATTTTATTTTTACAGATTGAACTCCGATTCTCCTCATAAAATTTAGTTATAATAAAGGGTGAAAAATCAAAACCATTGACTGGCAATGACCTTATTAAGCAATGTATGGAAAGCAAGGATATTTGTAAAATCAGTTTTTCTCACCAGAGTATAGAGTATTGGCAGGCAATTTGAAGAAGTTGGATAACCTATTGAACGATATTTGGAGGTTAGAACTGTTAAATTTACTTTTAAACTTAAAAATGTATGTATGAGAGAAAAACAGGAAGAGAAAAATAATACAAAGAGATAGAAAGAGATGGAGTATGTGTGTGGGTGAGAGAGAAAGGTGCATGGGTGGGTGTTTGAGGGTCACTTTCAGAAGTCAGTTCTCTCCTTCCAACACATGGGTTCTTGGGATCAATCTCAAGTCGCCAAGTTTGTGAGCAGGCATTTTGGCCTGCTGTGCTATCTTACTGGCACTTTTATTGTTTTAAAGACAGTAAAATCATTTGCTTATTTCTTTCTTCATTCATCCATGCATGCACCTCTTTATTTGAAATGCAGAGAGTAAGACAGAGAGGAGATAACATGTGCCCCTGTGGTTATTACTGAAAGGTGGCCATTTTGTTGATTTTGTGCTTTTTGTATTCATTGCTGAACCACTTCCCACCAACATCAGTGCCCAGGGAACTGGCCACACTATCTCTACATAATGGCTAAAAGAGGGACTATCCTTACTTGCCAGACCAGCATATCTGGCCAAGTGTACACAAGTATGTCAACTTCTTCAACCAGTTCTCTTTATTTTATTCCAGGGCCCAGTCCCACCTACCCTGGGCTGGGCCTTCCCCATCAGCCACACAACCTCCTGCAGCTTTACTCTGGGCTTAACTCAACCAATAATTCTCTAAAAATGTGCCCAGAGTTCAAACCCTCAATGGTCAGATTAACACCTGTGCTTAACTATGTCACAGTATCATTGATAACCTTTATGTAGTGATTTGGGTCCTAGGGATTTGGGGGTCCATTTATTCCAACTATTAAATGGGAAAAGTGTTGAGAATGTTTATGTTCCCTTTAAGGCAGAAAAAATATAGAACGAGAGCTGTGAATGCAAGCTGGGAATCCTGTCAGCCACCTGAGAAGAGCATGCATAGAGACTGACGAAGGGTCACATGGTGAAGAAGTTATTGTTTAGGGAGGTGGTAAGGGGAAGACCATGGGAAAAGGGGAGGGTTGGGGGTGAAAGGAAGGGGAAAAGGGGGGGGATGTTGCAATGGGGACTGGGGAGCGGTGGAGAGAGGGAGGGGAACAGGGTACCTATTAAGATTGTATGATTGGGGAAAATAAATATAATTTTAAAAAAGAATAAAACGAACCTCCAAAAAAAGACAGTATCCGGAAAAACATGCTTAGAAGTTTAGATAAAAGCAGAGAAAACAACCCAACTCTGTGAGCTTAGCTGGGACTTACAAACTACATTGACGGTTTTCAGTTCCTTCTTCAGCTTGTGTCTGCTGAGAGGAGGAACCTGTGAAAGATGCTCTTGAGTGTAGCAATGACACATGTACCTCCACGTTTGTTCCCTGAATTGACTAAGAATCACTTGCCCTGAGAAAAGATGAGAGTTGGGTCACAAGGGGGCAAGAGTTTCAAATCTTTATTTCTAAGCAAGCAGCAAAGCTCCTTTGGGAAGATAGGGGGGTCAGAGCTGAGATTTCGTTGGGGTAGATGGTGTCTGGCCTTGCACCCATAACAGCTGTAACACTAGTACACCATTGAGAATGACTTCCCTGGCATGATGATAGCATAGCATGCAAGGTCCATAGCCAAGCAGAACCATCAGTGACAAATAATTATCTCCCAGCAGCCTATGTCATGCTTCCTGGCACTGTGAAAAGCGGCCAACAGGAAAGACACTTCCTATTCAGTTCCAGCTTGATTTCTCCATCTCCTGCACACAAAGCCTGAGGTACCAACAACAGTAGACATTTACCATCTACTTCTGGCAAGCCACCTATATGGCAATGTCCTTTGTGGTTGTGGAATTCCCTGGGCCTTCCAGATTGAACTCCCAGAGAGGTGTCCCACCCCTGGTACTGAATTTTCAACTCATCATCTTTATAAGTTTCCCATTTATGCACAGAGTTTTCATTTGAACTCCTTGATGTGTCTTTACTGATCTTCCAGATGCCTTTAAAATCTGCAAAACACTCAAAGGCTAGCATCATAGAACAGAACCTTTTTGACAGAAGTACACCATCACCTCTGGGCTACCGTGCATCTCTGCACTGCAGATGTTCTCAGTGAGGCCAGTTTTTGCTGGTTCACTGGCTCCACAAAGGGAAATAGGGCCACACACTACTCTGGTGTGCTTGCTGTTGGAACCAGTTCCACAGTTCTGACAGGCTCCAGATCAGAACCAAGGCCCCTATCTTTGTGTCAGCCACACTTGGGTGCTGAAAGGGTCCCAAACTGTGCAAACAATCTTCACTCTTAGTATACTTTTTACAGGGAAGAAACATACTATATACACTGGGTCAATAACTGCTCACCTCCAGGTAATCTTAATCTTCTCTCCCACGACCTGTAATTCAGACTTTAAAGCCTTCTCAAAGTTCACTAGTCCAGCATTTGGCCTTCTGTTATTTTTTTTTCCTAGAAACTCTACTGCAACCAAATCTTGCAACGTTTGCCTTCAAATGCCCCAGATTGACTCCTTTGTCTACTCTATCCTGCTCCAATCCCCTTGCTTATGCATTTGTTCACACCAACTGTACATAACAGCAAAGTCATTCCAACCTGGGGCTGCAACAGACTGGAGTTGGCAGCTTAGGGAAGGTGCTGGATAGGCAGTAAGTGGCTGATCTATAGGCTTAGCTTTTGTGATCTAGCAGTCAGAAGACCAGCACCATACCCCTGTCAGCCATCATCTCAGTCCCTCAATCACTTAAAGTCATGTAACAGGATTTGAGGAAGGCCAAAGTTTTGTGTTCAGGGAGACACTGAGGTGGATAGTCCTGGGTAAGAGATTGACTAGAGCTAAAACTGCACAGAAGGACACATGGCTTGACTTTTTTGACCATTAAAGCCCACATGGCAGAGTGGGGGATCTCTTCTGGGTTTCAGAGGAAGGGGTCCTTTCTATGCCATGTAATGTATGAATAGAGTGGTATGTGTTTGCACTCAGGTATCTGCTATTGAGATCACAGAGAATGGTGTGGGCAGAAGGGTCTTGCATTCCCAGGACACACTGTGTGACCATGAGGGGGTGTGTGTTTGTGTGTAGATGTATATTTCCTCACTCATTGGTATAAGTCAACACATTACAATTTGCAAGTAAAAAAAAAGACTTTATTAGGTTTACAAATTATGAAGACAAGGAGGAGCTATGGGACGGGAAGACTCTGTTCTCATTGCCCCCACCATGGGAAGCAAAGAGAGGTGGGTGCTGCTGCTCTGCTGTTCTTACCCTTTATTCAGCCCAGGATCCTACCTGAGCCATGGGATGGTTGGTTCGCAGTCACAGTGACCATCCCATATCAATTTGCTTTATCAAGCCCAGAAATTGATTTCATAGGGACTGCAGTTCCTGTTACATTGACAAGATCAGGGAATACAGGATGCAGACGGATCTTCATGGCAGATTATGCTTGACTGCAATGCCCAGGCATTCCCAGTATGTGCCATAGGACAATGAACCATGAGGGTTTTCTGAGTTTTTGGTAACACACAGTAAAGGCACATCCATATGTTGGAAGCGATGTCCATGTGGGACCAAAGAGAAGGAAGCTGATGGCAATGTCAGAATTGCTCCATTTTGAAGCCAACAATCTTTGGGCTTCATTAAAAGACAGGACAAATTCTTTCCCTTCACAATAGAACCAGGACAAATAACCTTGAGACCTATTGAGGGCATCAGTGGAAAAGTTCCGGGATTCTCAGTTCTGACCATGAATCTAGAAGTGTGATACAAGGGAAAGTCCCTATTGGCATGTCATATTAGACATCATATCAGGAGATTCAGAACTGTCATGCTGTCTCTCCTGGGCGCCTGTCCTCACAGGCCCATGCTCCCTTATATCCACACACTCTTCCTCACAGCTCCATCTGTCCACTTCTCATCCTCCAAATCAAATTCTCTCCTTTATCTTCTCCCTGCCAATGTTTCTAACGTGTCTAAAGTTCAGCGCTCGGTGTTCCTGGATGGGTCCCAAAGCCCCAGAGCTAGAAGTCATCTCTTTGTTCAGAATGCCAGCAGTGATTCAGGATATTCCCCAGGCCGAAGAAAGAGCGATACTCACATTCCCGGCAATAATCTGTAAGAAAGGAGAGTTCCCTGGGCTGCCTTAGGGCACACAGTGTGTCCATGAGCTGGGAACAGAGTTGGACAAATCTGTCTACATTGACATTGCCCCTTTCCTCATAAATCTCCAGAGGGGCAGGGTAAAGCTCCAGGGTCAGCCGACTCAAGGTTCCTGCATGGTGCACCAGGTTCTCCAGGACAGGCATGGAGAAGTTGTTTCCATAGAAGTTGACCTCCGTGAGCTGGGTGCAGCGGCTCAGGGCTGGCAAGAGGGCACTCAGCTGGGAGTCCTCCATACTGCAGTCCTCCAATATCAGACTCTGCAGAGTACCCTCGACTCTCTCCAGGAGCACCTGCAGTGGCATAGGATGTAGGTGGCCTAGCAACACTTCACTCAGGTTGAGGTGTGTGAGTTGCCACAGCATCTGGCAGTGGGACAAATAATCGATGTCTGCCTGTGAGAGTGAGCAACGGTTGATGCACAGGGTCTTCAAGGGGGTCCTCAAGCACCTAGGGAGAAAACAAGAGGTTAAGTCCTGCAAGTGGTGTTGGAGGCTGTTGATAGCATCCACAAGGCACTCAAGTGCCAGGGTCAATGTGACTGTGATTAAGGACATTGGTAGGCTGCTGGATCTTGGAGTCTCCTTTCCTAACTTTCAAGTTCTAGTCTGAGGTTGGCCAGCGTCACTGTGAAACTAGCTCAGTCCACAGCTTGGCAGCTCCTTTCCTCACTGTCTGTCATGAAAACAGCCATGGACACATGAGGCCTCAAAGGCAGAAGAAAGAGTCAGCCCGGGTGAGACCTCTCCATCATCACCCTGGGTGCCAGCTGTGGTGATGAACAGCCTGTCAGGCTAACCACAGCCTTTCTTCATGTGCTTCCTAACAACCAACCCCTCAGTAGGGAGGCCCATGTCCATTTCCCCGCAGTTATACCCCAGGCATACTGGAATAGTCTTCCATCCACAGGGCATTAGGAGTAGACTGCTGCTCTTTTATGGGGTTGCAGAGTCCAAAGCACACATGGTTGAATGTGCAGATCCTCCCTAACTGATAGCGTTCTGCTCATCCTATTCCCATCCTCCTAGTTGTGACAGGATAATTAAAGTGGTGCTCCAAACCAACCTCACTACACTTGATCCCGCAGTTGGCTTTCTAAAAGAGATGCTATACACAGTACCCACACAGTTCAACCCTGTGCTTTATAGAAGTCATCATATGATGTTACAAATTTTCCCATTCTCCAAACCCACAAGACTTAGTCATTCTAACACCTCCAGCATTATCAAAGCCTGAGGCACTAGCAATCTTCACCCTCCCAGTAATCTGTCCCTGGCAGTTGCTACCCTGATCTGCAGCATCACCTGAGCCCATTTCCTTACCTGAGCAGCTGTTTCAGGTGATCCCTGAGGAAGTAGACTTCTTTCATGTGCAGATGCTGGAGATGCTGGAGTTTGGAGAACTGAGAAAGGAAGTGGTGAACAACATGCTTCTCTTTCATGTCCTCATCTCCCAGATCGCAGGTTTCTTTGTCGAATCCCGACAAAATAAGTCTGTCCAGATTTCTCATCTGGCCCAGGTAAGGTGCAAAACGTGGCAGGCTTCCCAGATCCAACCCCAAAATCAGTTCCAACTCCTGGATGGAGTCTGGCTCACACACCTCCAGGACCTCTAGGATCCTGGACACGGGCCGGGTCCAGACCTCCAGCTTCCTACAGTACAGCTGCACAGAGCCTTTTCTCAGCTGTGCCCACTGCAAGAGGAGTGTGTGGAACTCATCTAGATGGTAGCCCTCCAGGAAGAAGTTGGCTACCACCTTCAGGACATGCTTCTCTCCACATACGGGGGATCGCTGCATTTCTGGCTTCCTGGGAGGGATGTGTGCAGAGCAGACTGGATCTTGGTGTAGAGCCCAGATGTTCCAGAAATTGTAATCCACATTTCTGAACTCAACTACTTGTAGGTTCCACCTCCTGTGGGAAAATCAGATGTATCAGCAGATAGATGTGACTCCCTGCCAGTCTCTGCTTTAGTCTAAGGCTCTAATATCAGCCCTTCCCCCCTCCGTTTGCTCAGTGCTGAGGACTCCCAGAGGCTCACATGACAGGTAAGACAGCTTTGCTGAGATGCATCACTGACCTCGGATCCTGTGTCTCCCCTCGGTGTCCTCAGGACCCTACTTGTCCCATTCTAAAGTCTATGTGAGGAGACATGAGCAGCTCATACTGCTGGGCCTGGGGCTGTTCCAAGCCCTTCTCACACAGCCTTTCCAGCTGGCTCAGCAATGGCTGCTGGAGTATTTTATGCTGGTGCTGTCACAAATCTCTGTGGCAAGTTTTTGAGAACTGACTTCACCCCAGCTGTGTATTCATTGTACCCCATATATTTCTGTCCATACTACCTGGACCTGACTCACCTTGGGCGAACCTTCTGGGTCAGCAGCAGGTCAATTCCACTCAGCACAACCTGCAAGGTCTCCAGGTCAAGGGTCTTCATCAGGGAGCCCACAGGGAGGCAAGCAAAGGGCCAGGCTGCCACCATTGCTCTCACAGCATGGTTGTGTCCACTGGCGAGGGCTTCTTTGAACATGGATGGAAAGAGTTCCCGGGGAACAACCTCCAGGGCAGAGATGGGCAAGGACTCATCTCTCAGCAGACTGTGCATTGCCAACTCCAGGAGTGTGGGCGGAGCCTTGATGTCCATGCTGCAGAACGCGGGCAGAAGGATGCTGGAAAAGATGGAGAAAAACTCATTTTCAGATTGAGGCTGACGGCAGCTCTACCTCTTCAGCTCTGGAAATGGGGAAACCCATGTTGGTAGAGGCTCTGAAACTCACATGACCTGCCTACTAAGGCAGAAAAGTCTTGAGTTTCAAGAACCTACTGTGGGAAAGGTCTCAAGTCAATAAAACGAAACCCCAAAAGGCAGCACTTGGCAGCTAGCCCCCTGTTGAGAGACAGAGGCAGGATTCCCTTGAATACAAGGACAATCATACTCTACAGTGTGTGACCCTGCCTGAAAGCATAAGTGGAAATGAGAGCTGCCTTTCACTCACCCCTACTTGTTGCACAAAAATAAATAAAATAAATGCATGAAAGAGGACTGAAATCTCTGGAGAAGAAGAGAAGGGAGAATCAGAAAAGTTCTGACAGTATTTGTAACCATTTCTCTACCACTGCCTGGGAATGATTACTGAGTGATCCTTGGACAACTCTGTGCTCTTTACTCCCACAATTCACTCATCACAAGTCTACATGTTACTGTGACCTTCAGAGACCATAGGGATCACATGATTACTGTCCACACTACCTTTAGATACATTCTGCATGGTCATCTAAAGCTTCATGCCCCCAGCGCAGGCTGGCCTTACACACCTGTCACCCTAGACCTCAGGTGGCAGAAGCAGGAGAGTTCTGGGTCAACTAAGCTATAATAGCCAGATGCCAGCCAGTGAAAGGTACCTGGAGAGACTGTCTCATAATAGAATACACCGCCTCAGATTCTGGGTTCTGGTCTTGTGCCTGGCATGGCATCAAATCTCTCAACAGCTCTGACCTCCACTTCTACACCATATTTCATAGAGTTTTGCTTATCACAAGAGCAGGCCAGTGTCTCAGTGGTAGACATTCAGTCACGCAAGATGTAGAAGGACTGTGGATTCACAAAAAGCTTCAAAGATTACAAGCAGATTCCCATGCTCCTGCAGCCTCTCCTTCCTTGACCATTTTCATTCATAACTTCAAGTCCCATATGAATTTTACAGGAGTATAAAAGACAAGGAAAGAAGGGAAAAAAGTTTTGGTCAAGAAGGATATCTGACTTATAAAGTCACTCTCTCTATCAGCTCAAGGTAAACAAAGGAAATAAATATCAAGTAATAACAAATTCCAATCAATTTTGGTTTTCAAATCAAATCTTCCATAGCTCAGATCTATAATCTCAGCACTCAGGGAAGTGAGACAGGAGAGTTGCTTTGAAATTGATTGGAAACCAGCAATCCTGTCTCAGAAAACGATCCAACCAACAAATAAATGCACTAGTAATAAAATTCAGTTTTAGAGTGCTGGGTTAATATGTGCAAAGACCTTTGTTATAACCCTAACAGTATGAAAAGATTGCTCCTTGGCTAAGTAATCTGAAGTGTCCAGGCAAGTCCAACTACAGAGACCCTCTTCAATCTGTGTGAAGGAAAGAAGGGAAGAGCTTGCATGGTGCTGCCTGTGTGGACAGAAGGTTGACTTATAAGACATGGATGAGGTCTGCAGGGTGCTCCAGGCTCCTAGCAGCAGGGCTACACTCTGAGGTCACAGTCACTGGATGACAGCTGGAAGCTTACTTTATTGAGCTTTCTGCTGTTACCTCCACCTGGACAAATTCCACCTTCCAATCAAAAGCAGATTATGCATACATCTGCCCTACTGCCACCATCCAAACAGAAGCAGCATTTGCTTAGACCTTGCCTCCTAACCACCTCATAATCATGACTGTTTTTTTCTTTTTTCCAAGTTGATTGATAGAATTTTGGAAGATCAGATGTTATGTGATAAACAAGGACGTGTCCATCCACTAACACCATGTTGCCAGTCTTATTCAGGTCTATGCTCTAAGTGTGAGCCTGAAGTTGGAAAGCAAAGCATGAATTGTACTGGAAAATATCATTGTTGAGGAAGGTGAGGTGAATAAAATTTAAAGAATATTCTCCAGTGAAACTACCTAGGTGTGGTAAAGCCTATTTTTAATTCCAGCACATAGAGCTCCAGGCAGCAGGATTGTCCCAGGCCAGCCTGGGCTACATAGAAACACTGTCTTAAAACTGTCAGAAGTGGGGGCTGGAGAGATAGCTCAGGGATTAAGACTCTGTCTCACAAGCCCAGAATGAAAGAAGTGAAAGAGCCCTGACAGAAACAATCCCATTAAAATGGCCCCTAAAAAATGAATAACCTTGGTATAAGCCTAACCAAGGAAGTAAGAGACCTTTGCAATGAAAACTTTACAACCCTAAAGAAAGAAATTACAGAAAATACCAGAAGATGGAAAGACCTCCCATGTTCCTGGATTAGCAGAATCAATATCACAAAAATGACCATCCTACCAAAGGCAATATACAGATTCAATGCTATACCACTCAAAATCCCAAAGCAATTCTTTGAAGAGGTTAATCAAATAATCTCAAAATTCATATAGAGGTACAAAAGACCCAGGATAGCAAAAGAAATCCTGAGTAACAAAACACTGCTGGAGGTATCACTACCAAACCTTAGTCTATACTACAAATCCATAGTTATAAAAACAGCCTGGTACTGGCTCCAAAAGAGACATACAGATCAATGAATAAGGGTTGAAGACCCAGATATAAGCCCACACAATTACAGCCATTTGATCTTTGACCAAGATGCTCACGAAATCCAATGGAAAAAGAACAGCATCTTCAACAAATGGTGCTGGCAAAACTGGTTGTCCACATGCAGAAAATTAAAACTGGACCTGTATGTGTCATCATGTACAAGACTTCATTCCAAATGAATCAAGGACCGCAATATCAGGCCAGACCAGAGACTATAAAAACCTTAGTTGACAGGGCTGGGCACTCCCTCGAGCTGATTGGGCTAGGCCAACTGTTCCTAAACGGACATCCAATAGCACAGTCACTACAACCAACACTCAACAGATGGGATCTTGTGAAATTAAAGAGCTTCTCTTCAGATAAAGAGACTGTAACCCGAGCACAAAGGCAACCCACAGAATGGGAGAAAATCTTCACTTACCACATATCTGATAGAGTTCTATTATCCAGAGCGCACAAAGAACTTAGAAAACTAAACACCAAGGAAACAAATGGCCCAATTAAAAAATGGGCCTAGGAACTCAGAAGAAACTTTACCAGGGACGAAATTGAAATGTCTAACAAATACCTTAAGAAATGCTCTGTATCCTTAGCCATCCAGATGGCATTTCCAAGATGGGAGGTGGGCTGCATGGGGCAGAGTGAGTGGAAAGGTAAATAAAAGAGAGGCCAAAGCAGACCTTGCTGCCCTGGAGCCTGGAATCACTGCCTGGTCTTGATAATCACAGTCCTGTCTTCAAAGTCTGTATTAGTTAGAATTCTCTATAGAGTCACAGAATTCACAGAATGAATATATATAGGAAATTTATTGAGCTGACTTACAGATATGTCCGAGGTAGTCCAGCGAAGGCTGCCAGTAGCTGAGATAGTTCCAACGATGGCTGTCAATAGCTAGCTGCTCAGTTCCGTAGTCAAGTGGGTGATGGCTGAAGGCTGGAGAACTCCTAGAGTCTTAGTCTAGTGGAAGGCTAGAAGGTCGAAGAAACCGGGCGGCCAGAAGGAAAAACGATTCCTAGCACAGCTGCAAGAAGGCATCCGTTCTCTTTGGTGGCTCCTTTTTATATGATACAGTACTGGGAGGATCCTATGAGAGCTTTGGAGGTCCTGATAGGATCTAGGGCAGGTATAATCCTATCAAGTGGTCTCAGTTGATGCTTTCCAATGGTGTCAGCCCAGCTTAGTTAATACCGGGTGTGTCAAGTTCACACCCAGGCTTAACTATCACAGAGTCTAATTCAAGTAAATGCGTTAACTGCATGGGGGACCCCATCTCATGCAGCCCAGACAGGCTCCTCTGGGGATCTTAGACCCAAGACAGCCTAAGGAGCTCTGGTATCTCTCTCTTCAACCAAGTAGCTGAAGACTGTTTATGACTCCAAATGGTATCCTTGCCTTCATCTCAACTACAAATGTATTTGTCAATTTTAGATTTTTACTCTATGGACAATGTTTTGTTATGTCATCTAGAGAGTCTGGAAATGGCTATGTAGTTCAGACTGGTAGGGTTTGCGGCCTTCCTGCCCCTATCAACTCAGTGCTGGGATTGCAGCACGAGTCTCGGCTGTGCTTCAGCCTCCCAGGCCTGGATCACAGGCTGAGTCTTGATGGTGCTTTGGCTCAAGACATTTCATTATTTCTGACTTTTTTTGTTGATTTGTGTCTTAGTTTGACTTGGTGTTTCAGACAGGGACTCATAGCCCAGGCTGGCATCACAGTGGTCATGTGTCCCAAGAAGGTCCTGAACTGGGGATCGCTGAGGGCTCAGCAGTCAGGCTTCAGTCCCCATGTCCTCTTCCTGCGGTGCCGGCTTAATGCTACACAGAAGCTTGGCCAACTGAGATGCATCCCATATGCTCACTTTTAAAATTTCCTAAAGAGGAAAAGTATACCTTCCTGCATGGGTACAGGTCAGAGGAAAACTTTCAAGTAGGTTTTCTCCTTCTTCTCTGAGGGCTCCAGAACTTGAAAGAAGAACTTAGAACAGCTGCCTTACCCTTGCAGCTATCTTTCTCCCTCAAGAGGAGGTCGTTCTAGACAGTAAGTATGAAAGGATTAGAATTGCTTGTTTTGGTTTTCCAGACAGGGTGTCTTGTAGCACAAGCTTCCCTCGAGCTCATGATCCTTCCAACTCTGCCTTGAAAATCCCGCCCTGTGCCATATGCTCCATCCTCTCCTTGATTCACACTTAAGTGTTTTGTGTCGGGGAGAGTAGCTGGGCAATGAGAGGACAGCTGGCACCAGAGTCATCTCTCTATCCACCATGTACCTAGGGAAAGCACACAGGGTATCAGCATGTTCACAACAGCACAGGTTCTTTGCAGTGTCATTGAAAGATGTGCTGACAGGTTTCAGGTCTCTAGTTTTTTGAGTTATGCTTTAATAACAATAACATTGGCCTGGAGGGGGAATGACTAATGGCAATTTATAGAAAAAAAAATTGACTTTCTGCCTCCCCGCCTCCGCATCGAAGCTCCTCTGCAGCAGTCTCTCCCCCGTTGTAGGGGTGCGGAGGCCCCAGGGCCCAGGTGAGGCTTCGCGCACCTCCCCCGCCGCCTCGCCTCCCTGTCTTACTAGCCCCCGCTGCCCCGAGGGGTCAGCAGGACGCCTCCTCTTCCGGCCCGGATGGTGCTGCGGGTCGCCTCAGCAGCGCGGGGTCAGCGCTCCCCACGGGCGGCCAGGGCGACGCTGCCTTCTGACGCTGGGAGGCGGCTCGCCGCCCCTCGCTCGCCCCCCAGCAGCCCCTGGCACCAGGGGCGCCAGGAGCGGGGGGGGGGGGGGGAGACGCCAGGCGATCCATGGCCAGAGTGCTAGGCAGGGACCTCCGTGGCCACCCCTGGCTCCACGGAGGACCTGCACACAAAGATGATGCAGAAGGTGCTGGACACTTCCTCGTCAAGGAGAGCGCGGGGCTGAGCCTGGGAGCAGGTCAGGAAGCTCAGGAGAGATGGGGGGCTCCAATGACTTACCAGCTGAAGAAGGAAAAACCTTGCTGGAACTTGTGATTGAGCAGTTTGAAGACTTACTAGTTAGAATCTTATTGCTGGCAGCCTGTATATCTTTCGTTTTGGCCTGGTTTGAAGAAGGTGAAGAAACGATCACAGCCTTTGTAGAACCTTTTGTATTAGTACTTATATTAGCTACTTATATTAGTAGCCAATGCAATCGGGGGTGTATGGCAGGAAAGAAACGCCCAGAACCCAATAGAGGCCCTGAAGGAGTATGAGCCTGAGATGGGCAAGGTGAACCGCCAGGACAGGAAGAGCCTGCACCAGCCAAAGCCAAGGACATTGTTCTGGGTGACATTGTGGAAATTGCTGTTGGTGACAAAGTTCCTGCTGATAGAAGATTAACGTCAATCAAATCTACAACTCTAAGAGTTGACCAATCAATTCTGACAGGCAAGTCAGACTCCGTGATTAAGCACTCCAATCCTGTCCCTGACCCACGGACTGTCAATCATGCTAAAAAGAACATGCTCTTCTCTGGTACAAACATTGCTGCTGGGAAAGCTATGGGAGTGGTGGTGGCAACTGGAGTTAACACAGAAATCAGCAAGATCCGGGATGAAATGGTTGCAACCGAACAGGAGAGAACACCCCTACAGCAGAAACTAGATGAGTTTGGGGAGCAGCTTTCCAAAGTTATCTCCCTCATTTGCATTGCAGTCTGGATCATCAATATTGGGCACTACAATGACCCAGTTCATGGGGGTTCCTGGATTAGAGGTGCTACCTACTACTTTAAGATTGCCGTAGCTTTAGCTGTTGCTGCGATCCCCCAGGGTCTCCCTGCCGTCATCACCACCTGCCTGGCCCTTGGAACTCGCAGAATAACAAAGAAAAATGCCATTGTTCGAAGCCTGCCTTCTGTGGAAACCCTTGGCTGTACTTCCGTTACCTGCTCAGACAAAACTGGCACGCTTACCACTAACCAGATGTCGGTGTGCAGAATGTTCATCCTGGACAAAGCTGAAGGGGACACTTGTTCCCTTAATGAGTTTACCATAACTGGATCCACACATGCACCCATTGCAGAAGTGCACAAGGATGACAAGCCAGTGAAATGTCATCAGTATGATGGTCTTGTGGAATTAGCAACGATCTGTGCTCTCTGTAAAGATTCTGCTCTGGATGACAATGAGGCAAAAGGTGTATATGAAAAAGTTGAGAAGCTTCAGAGACTGCTCTCACTTGCCTGGTAGAGAAGATGAATGTGTTTGATACTGAATTGAAAGGACTTTCTAGTTTAGAACGTGCAAAGACCTGCAACTCGGTCATCAAACAACCGATGGAAAAGGAATTTACTCTGGAGTTTTCACGTGACAGAAAGTCAGTGTCAGTCTATTGTACACCAAACAAACTAAGCCGGACATCAATGAGCAAGATGTTTGTGAAGGGTGCTCCTGAAGGTGTCATCGACAGGTGCACCCACATTCGCGTTGGAAGTACAAAGGTCCCCATGACCCCTGGTGTCAAGCAGAAGATTATGTCGGTTATTCGGGAGTGGGGCAGTGGCACCAACACTCTGCAGTGCCTGGCTCTGGCCACTCACGACAACCCACTGAGGCGAGAAAACATGTATCTGGAGGACTCAGCCAACTTCATCAAATAGGAGACCAACCTGACCTTCGTGGGATGCGTGGGGATGCTGGACCCTCCCAGAATCGAAGTCACCTCCTTTGTGAAGTTATGCCTGCAGGCAGACATCGGAGTCATTATGATCATGTGGGACAACAAAGGCACTGCTGTGCCCATCTGCCGCTGCATTGGCATCCTCGGGCAGGACGAGGATGTGATGTCAAAGTCTTTCACAGGCCGGGAATTTGATGAGCTCAGCCCTGCAGCCCAGAGAGATGCCTGCCTGAATGCCCACTGGTTGAGCCTTCCCACAAGTCTAAGATCCTTGCATCTCTTCAGCTATGATCACGTCGGGGAAGTTGTCTGTACTTTCCTGACAGCAGCCCTGGGGTTTCCTGAGGCGCTCATTCCTGTCCAGCTACCCTGGGTCAATCTCATGAACTGATGGTCTACCTGCCACTCCGCTGGGCTTCAATCCCCCTGACCTGGACATCATGAACAAACGCCCCCCCCCACCGAACCCGAAGGCACCTCTGATCAGTGGGTGGCTCTTTTTCAGTTACCTGGCTATTGGCTGTTATGTAGACGCTGCTACAGTGGGTGCTGCCGCATGGTGGTTCATCACTGCCGACGGTGGTCCAAGAGTGTCCTTCCACCAGCTAAGTCATTTCCTTCAGTGTCAAGAGGACGACTCAGACTTCGAAGGAGTAGACTGTGCAATCTTTGAGTCCCTGTACCCAATGACAATGGCACTTCTGTTTTAGTGACCATAGAGATGTGTAATGCTCTCAACAGTTTGTCGGAAAAACAGTCCTTGTTGAGAATGCCCCCGTGGGGAACGTCTGGCTTGTGGGTTCCATCTGCTTGTCCATGTCACTCCACTTCTTGATTCTCTATGTGGAGCCTTTGCCTCTTATCTTCCAGATCACACCACTCAATCTGACCCCATGGCTGATGGTGCTGAAGATCTCCTTGCCTGTGATTCTCATGCATGAGACGCCCAAGTTTGTGGCCTGCAGCTACCTTGAACCTGGTAAAGAGTGCGTGAAGCCTGCCAGCAAATCCTCCTGCTCGTTGTCAGCATACGCTGATGCCATCTCTTGTCCGTTCGTGCTGCTAATAATGCCTCTGGTGGTCTGGGTCTACAGCACAGACACTAACTTTAGTGATATGTTCTTGACTGACAGCACTACATTCAGAAGATATTTAACGTAATCAATTAATTTTTTATTATTTAAAGCAACTGTCTATTTCTGCTGAATTTTCACATGAACATACTGGCTGGTGAAGGAGGTTTCATACTCTAGATTTTGTTTTGCTTTTTCCAACTCCAGTCGGACAAGATTTTCCTTTTTTATACACATAATTAAAGTGTCCATTGACATGTACAGAGAACTAACACTATTTTATGCAGATTTTTTTGTAGATGAAAAAAGCATGGACAGTGTTCTGTTTAATATTCATCCTTGTACAAAAGTAGTTGAGCCAGCAGACATTGTAGGCAAATTTAATTGACAACAGAGTATAGGAAATGAATGTGTGGAGTTTTTTTTTTAAAGAAACTAAATAGCATATATTGTGTCTTTTACATGATTATCTGGATTTAATTTGATATCACAGTCTAATTTTTATTCATAAGTCAATTTTTCTGCACTGAGCAGAGTCCTGCTACCTCAGTCAGTATTTTTTGGTTTTCCACTCCCACACCCCACCTCTGTTCACTCCCACCCCCTCTGCCAGCTCGGCTTCTTTGTAGTCTGATGGTTCTGTTCACATTCATCGTCACGAGGTATGCCTGTTCTCGCTTGTGCAGAAAACATTGCTCCAGATTCAGTCGACCGGGTTTCTGTCCCTTCACCTAGTTTTTAAGGTTATTTATTTAAATGTCTAATGTATTTTATTGTAACAGACATTGTTTCCCAACATTGCTTATTTCAGTGGCACTTCACGATCTAGTTGAAAAAGAAAAACAAAAGCTTTTAAATGGGAAAAAAATTGCTGACTTTATAGGGAGTTGGGTTTGGATCTAGAGAGGAGTCTATGGCCTGGAGTGTGGGCGTTGTTTCTTAATTCAGCAGATCAGATAATGAAGGGAAGAGGTAGGATTTGTTCTCTGACTGGGAAGGCTAATGCCAGTCATCCTACCTGCCATAGGGCTGCTACAAACTGGCAGTTGGCAGCTTAGGGAAGAGACTGGATAGGCAGTAAGTGGCTGATCTATAGGCTTAGCTTTTGTGATCTAGCAGTCAGAAGACCAGCACCATACCCTTCTATCACCTTCGTGTCACTTCATGGAGTAGGATTTGTGGAGGGCCAGAGATTTGGAGATCAGGGAGACACTGAGATAGACTGCCCGTCCCCTACCTCCCTGTAGGGGTGCTAATAGAGCCCAGAGACCTGGAGACCCTGCGGGCTGTCCGGATGAGGGATGTGCTTGCTGACCCTCGAGGATGAGCCAGGGGAGCAGGACCTGCGCATTGTGGAAAGGAGGCCCTTGAGAACTTGGGAAGAGAAAACAGCAGTCAGAGAAATGGAGTAAATGGTTTCAGGGGCTTCCAATACATCAGCTTGGAAGACTGCAGAAACCTCCACAAGGCTGAGGCCTAATGCAAAAGGAGGGTCAGGTGCTGAGACAGCATAAAGCAGATGCAGCCTCAGCAGGCTGAGCCTCTTCCTGCTTCCTCCAGTGACCTTGAAGAGGCACCAAGAAAACCGAAGAGGAATGGAATGGAGGGAAGTCCCCCCCCCCCGCCCCATTCTGGAGCATTGTTTAGTGTGCATGTCAAATTTCCCTCTGAGTCCTCCTTTCTGATGAGATGTAAGGACTCAGTGGCATTGCCTAGAGCTCTTTTTTGTATTCCTCTTTAGTATAGGAACACTATTGTGGCTGTTAATCCCTTGCCTCTAAGGATCCTAGTGCCTGTGATCCATGCTAGACTATGGGGGTTCAATGATATGTTGGTCATTACGCAGGTCATGCAAAGTCCTATTATGATTACTTTGGCCCTAACTTGTGTGGAGTATCTTGCATATCGTTGCTCCTCCCCATCTTTTGGCTCTTACAATGATGTGCCCTTGATCCACATTATTCCACAGGTATACACACATATATACACACACATAGGGGAAGCTGGAAGAGCTCACCTAGGAATAAACTGATGCCCACAGACATAAACGGGCTGGCCCTGCCACCCCCGTCCTGATCCCATTGCTTGTTGGTACAAGAATAGCTGAGTCTTTGGCTTTAGGGACCACCTCACTGACAATAGGAGATTTAAAAAAAAACTCTATCTAGAGGATGAATCAATGACTTGATTCAATTTACTAGAAGAAGGGGAAGATGAAAGAAGGAATATTAAATAAAATAGAATTTAGCTAGTCTATGTTTTAAAATAGGCTCACTGGTAGAAGTAATGTGGCATCTGCTTCTGTAAGCCTGGCTTGCTGAACTTGATTTTAGAAAGAAAAAGTGCTAAGTTGTTTATTCAGGTCCATGGTAACTCAAAGGAGAACTAACAGAACACAAAGAGTATTTAATATTAACTTTTAACCTGGCTTTCTGCTTCTGTATCTTGGCTTGCTTACACAGCATTAAAAAATGTACTACTTCTTATCTAAATAGGAGACAATAGCTGTACCTGGATATGTGCTGAACACAAATTAGAAATAGATCAACCCTGAACTGAAAACTTTAGTGCTAAGCACCCTTCTCCAAGGAACAAGTGATCCAAAAAACAAAAAGATGCCAAACTTGCAGTTTTTGCCTTTAAAAACTGTTGCTTAACATCTTTTGGAGCTACACTTCGAGATGAAAGAGCTCTGAGGTGTGGCCCCAGTGCACCCGTTTCTGTAGTAAAGCTTTTCTTCATCCAATTTCTGTGTGGTGAGTCTTTGTTGGGTGTGTCCGGACCCACAACACTCACCCATATCTGGATTCCAGCTGCAGCCACTATCTGAACTGTCATCTTGAGTCACTAGCTGGATGGCACATACCCACTTTAGAAACTGCTGTAAGAACTGTCCCCTGCCCTTACTCAGGGCTCCAACATGAGGGTCCCGAACTTAGATGGAGTCCTGAGGCTTCAGTTCTGTTTGACCCACTTTCAATAAACATCCTTTTCAGTCTGTGCCTCATTGGGTGGACTTCTGGACCCTGTAACAAAATGTTGAGCTGATCTTTGATGACTACAATCTGGGCAACATAAGGGGCTGCAGGCTGATTTGAGGTACAATATGAGATTTTTTTTTTAAAAGGCATGAATAAATTGTGTTTTGAGGTCCAGTTGTGTAATCTCAGCTCTAAGGAATCTGAAACAGAGGAATCACCAGGAAGTGGGAATCAGCTTGGACCACAAAGTGAGTTTTAGGTCAATTGGATATATAGCAAGATCCTTTCTCAAATCTGAAAGTCCAGAAGTGTTTGTGGAGTTCACCCCTGAAGGGCCCATAACCTTCACCTTAGTCCCACTTCTTTCCTTATCTCACTGGGAGAAATGACCCAATCATATGTATAAAAGTCAAAATCCTCATGGGATTAACTGGATGGAGACTCTGCATCCAATCAAGATAGATTGTGGCTGGGAAGTGGCGCTACAATACAGAGGTGTGAGGAGAAAAGTATATAAAAGATTCAGAAGAACCAGAGAAGATTCTGAAACTTGTTACCTGCCTGACCTCCTTAGGGTTCACAGCCCTGTACACAGCACCCTGATCTTATAAGTCACTCACTTCCATCGGGACACCCCAACTCATGCCAACAGAGCCAGGCTCCACTGGGGGGTTAGACCCAAGAGAGCCAGGGAGTTCCAGTTTTGAGACTTAAGTCCATGATTAACTGTGCCTTCCTTCCAAATCTCAGTTGTTTCATTACTAATTTAATTCTTTTGTTTCAATGATACAGTGCTTTACTAAAGTTGCCATGTGGCTCCAAAGATTTCAAGTTGTCGCAATAGCTTGTATCCTGTTATTCTTTCTGTCTTTTTTATTTCTTTGAGCTTTTCAGATGTTTTTGTTTTTGTTTTTCGTTTTGTTTGTTCCTTTGTTGAGGAAGGAGCTCAGATAGTCCTGTCTGGCTTATATTTAGTCCACTTACATTTCAAGTGCTAGAATCTCAGAAGTGACCACTATGTCTGTTCATGCAGTGCTGGGGATCCAATGTCCAAGGCATCCTGCATGCTAGACAAACACCCTGAGATGTACCCAATTCAGCCTTTAAAATTCCTTAAAAACATCTTCTATTAGAGAAAGAGAAAGGCATGTGAATCATACCGCACAGCTAGAGGTCAGAGGGCAAATTTTGGAAGGTAGTTCTCACCTTCCACCATGTGGGCTTCCCAGGGCTAAACTTAGGACTCAGGCAGCCGGTTTTGAGGTATCTTGCAGGCCCTAAAAGTTCTTAAAAGAGGAAATAGGGTGTTATTTTGAGTTGTTGTAGTTGTTAATTTAAAAAATCAATTGAATTAAACTTTTCTTTTTTCTTTCTTTTCTTTTTTTGAAAGTATCAAGCAGCTCAGACAGGTCTTGAACTCTATAATCTACTAATTGTTGATGTCCCACCTGTGCTGGGATTAGATGCTCCATTCACCTGAAGCTGTTTATTTAGTGGTCTGTGTGTCTGTGAACTTCATAGCCTGAAAATGAGCGGCCTCCTCTACTGCTCTGTGCTTTCTTCAGGGCGTTAGGGTAAAGCAGATTCCAAGAGTGAGGGTGGACCAGTCCTTCTGAGCAGAGAAGGCCTTTGCGGTCCTGCTGTGGATCCTTCTCAACCCCTTTATACGTGTGGTGAAAGAGCCTTGTAACTCCCACAGGAAGCGCCAATGAGCAAGGTCTGAGCAGAGAGGTCCCGCCCACTTGAGGCTCTTTCCTCGCAATAGATGATTTGATGTCTGCCGTAAAAACCAAAATAAAGCAAAACAGAGTTTCTTGGCTCTACTTGCTCTTCCCTGACTGCAATGCATCATGGGGAATCCACTGAGTGCAGGAATGTGCGTTCAGGGGACCCATCCCTGTGCCAGGATGGTCCGTGATCGTGAGTGTGGGCTGTGGTTTGCTCTGCAGGGAGCCTGTGCAAGCAAAGGGAGGAGCCTCTGAAGGAAGAAAGGGGTCGGAAGCTCTTGTTTGGCAGCTTGGGATCCAGCACCAGCCCTGACTCCAGTCCCAGGTGGGAGAGGTCAGCAGCCAAGGTGACACAGCAACAGAATTTGATTCTGGGTGTGTCTGGTAGCACACATCTGAGGTTGGACACTTCATGGTCAGTTCTAGTCTGATGACACTAAATAGAGTAGAGAAAGGGTCTGTTGGGCCTCATGGAGCCTGAGCCTGAATTGAGGCCTGGTAGAAATACCTGAGCCTGGCTAAGTTTGGGGGCCTGTCTCTAGCCTGCGAATTCACCCCTCAGGGTGACTCAGCTTCTAACAACGTGATAAGGAGTAGCCCTACCTATTACTTCTTTTGTGGTAACGCTGAGAAAGATATTAAATTCTTGAGACTCTTGATTTGAAAAAATACCTTATTTGATTGGGCATAATATAAGATTTAAACGACGTTACCTTTGTGACCGTACACAGCCATCTCCCAAGAACATTTACCTTCATGGAGAAAATGAATGATTGCTTTTTCATAGTGGCATGTCCACCCTTGAAATCCATCTTATGGGACTATGGCCACAGCATCACAGCATTGTAAAACTTGTAACTTCCATCACTCCTGTCCATGTTGAAACGATGTAAGGTAACCATTCCAAGAACCTCCAGAAGAACATTCTTAATGTTCTACAAGTGGCATTTGGAGATTGGACTTTGAAATAACACTCCCACGCTCTTGCAAGGAATGTGTCTAGGTTTGTGTAAATTGCATTCTGGATAAAAGTCTTGAAAGCAGAAATTTCATGATAGTGTGTGCAAAAATGAGAGTCCCATGGAATGAGTCAAGGACAAAATGTCTCTACTGGTCATCACACCCCACTGTGAGGTTGTGAGCCAGATCCTCCACGAAAGACAGGCTTCCCATCCAAAAGACCACACTGAGAGAAGAGTCGTAACACCAAAAATGATGATAATTTTTGCTGACATTGTCAAAAATGTGCTATATAATGTCAAGATCTGATATGGATATAACACATTGGCATGGATTTTTCCCTGAAAGCCACACAGACTCCATTCCTTTTCATCACTAGACTCAAGTCTGGATGCATTGCATGTCTTCTCATCATCTGAAATGATCAGGCCCACCCAGTTCCATCTGAAATGAACAATAAAGGAGACATGGCAAGAGCCAGAGATGTGTCTTTGGCAGCCATCTGATAGACGAAGGAAAATTCACTGGTCAACACAGACAGGCTCAGAGGCCCGAAGGTCGACTAACCAAACAAACAAAAATTAAGGAATGATATGAGGAAGATTTCATAAATTTAGTCTCAGATCTCCAGTGTAGCAAATGAAGAATGAGTGTATGGTCTGTCATCCATTTAAATGATCTCTAGCTTCACGGGACAATAGAGAAAACGAACCATCAAACCAATTCCAAAATACACATTTCTCTTCTTCTATGTCCCTTGTCATCGCTTTTCAAAACAGGAGATAGATATCTCAGTAAAATTTAGATTCAACCTTTGAAAGTATCAGTTTTGGTCACAGCAGGTTAAACCCTTTTCTGACAGAAAAGGAACAGAGTTCAGATCTCCATGAGAATCCCCAGTTCAATGTAAAAATGATAGACAGGTGTGTGAGCCTTAATCTAGCCCTGGAAAGTAGATCCTGGGAATCCACAGAGCAGGTTGACAAGCAGGACTTGGTGTATTCTGGGCAATAGCAATGAGGATGATTCCGGTTATGCCCTTGTGCCCCAACAGGCCCACACACTCAAGTGGCACTCATGGGCAGCCACTTTTGCATGCATCCTACACCCTCCATGTCATAGTTATGGGACAGGTGTCAACTCCATGTCATAATTATGCACAGGTGGCAAACAAAATGGGAGAAAATCTTCATCAACCTCCATATGATAGAACCTCTATGATCCAGAGTGCACAAAGAACTTAAAAATGTAAACACAAAGGATAAAAAATGGCCCAATTATAAAAAACACACTTTTCCAGGGACGAGATTGAATGTTTAACAATATCTTTAAAAATGCTCCAATGTTTCTTCATCAGGGAAATGCCAAAGCAAACCTTCCCTGAAATATCATCGCAACTTGGACAGGATGGCAAAATACCACAATATAAACAACACCCAATGTGGAGAGGATATGGAGAGAAGGGAACTCTCATCCGTTGCTGGTGGGAATGCAGGCTTATACAAACCACTCAGCTGATCAGTATCACAATTTCTAAAAAATTAAAGACTGAAATGCCATATGATCCTGCTCTACTACTTCTTGGAATAATTCCTCTTAAGGCATGACATAAGCAAACCATGTTCATGCACTAATATTACAACAGCAAGTCTTGGAATCAACCCAACGGACCAGAGCTGACAAAGGGTAATGAAAAGTGGTAAATTATGCGATGGATGGAATAAAACTCAGCCATCAAAAAAGATGAATTAGTGAGTTTGAAGAGAAATGAATGGAATTAGAAAAAATTATACTGATGAAATATCCAAACACAGAAGTTAGACCCCATGTGTACTTCCTAATGAGTGGATCCTAGTCCAACACAGTAAGATAAATCTCTGTAATTCCCATTGTAATTGGAAAGGAGGCAAGGGAAAGGAGGACCCAAAAAAAAAAAAAGAGAGGGATAGGTTTCACATTTCCGTACACAAAATAAGGCATGGTCAAGCATTGAATGTGAGTAGCAAGACATTGGTGCAGCTCACTCCACTTGTTCTTCTAGTCCACTGCAACTTACCATCAGGGAGGATATAAGGACTAGCAGACAGAAGGTAACTTTCCTTCTGGCAAATGGGATACCCCACACCCATTGCTCCGTCTGATCCTATTCTTCCATCTACCAGGTGTCTCCTCTTATATTGAGATCTTCATTTTAAACACTTTTGTCTTCGTTAGGGAGTAACCTTTGATAACCACTCAGGATTCAGCAAGGGAAGTACAGGAAAAGCAAAACTGAAAGTACACACCCATAATTTAGAACACCAAAGACCCTACATTAATCACCTGGAACCAAACCAGCAAATCTTTCCCAATCCTAAAGCTCAGTGTGTCTTGGGGCAGAGGGTGGCAAGATTGTAAGAGCCTAAAGATGGGGAGTACAAATGATGTGCAAGATACTCCGCACAAGTTAAGGCTACAGCAGCCAGGACTGGAGTTTGCTGACCTGCACAAGGTTGATATGTCAACGACCACCACAGTCTAGCATGGATCACATGCAGTAGGATCCTTAGGGTAAGGATTAACAGTCATAGTAGAGTTCTTTACTAATTGAAGCCCAGGAGGAGCCCCCAGGCTATGCCAGTGGTCCTAGCCCCAACTGGGTGGAGGTCTCAGAGGGAGTTTGGCAGTCTCACAAAAAGATGCTCCAGGAGATCAAAGGGAGGAAGGAGTGGCATCAGGAGAGGGGAGGTGGGGGGCAGTGAAAGGAGGTGGAAGCGCTGAGGGGAGAGTGCAATGGCGATGAGGAGGGATTGGGTGGGGGGGACAAGGGAACGGGACTACATTGAGCTTTTTATGATTAGGAAAAAAGGTAATGTGGCAGAAAAAAAATCGAAGTTTAAACATATTGTAAAACACTGTTTTATACTTTGCTGTTTTCAGGGGAATAAAACTGGCCCCAAAAAGAACCTTACCTGTGGACATTTGTAAGAATTGAGAAGTGTTCCAATTTTGGCTGAAAATTCCCCTGTTGTTCTTCCAGTAATGACTGCTATAGTTTGCTTATATCTTCTCCAGGTGAAATTAGGGGAGACCTTACTCCTTCCTGTGAGCCAGATGAGGGGCTTGCAAGCAATTGCCGTGTCACTACTTTCCCAGATGTTGTAGAAATTGTACCCCAGAGTTGTTAGGTAGAAGTGGAGATTATTGTTGATCTCCTCAATGGCAAAAACCAATGCCATGGCAAACTGATAGTTTTGGGGATTGATCCTGCATAGAGTACATAGAGAATATTAGGTTAAATAACTTAGTTATTATCTTCAAATCCAGAGCAGTGATAGGATGTGTTGAAGGAACCTTCTCCTCAAAATTTCTAAGTGAGAATCTAGATAGATAGTTGAGATTATTCAAGTCTTTGTCAGGCAAGCCAAGGACCTGAGTTTGGACCCAGATCCATGTAAAAACATCAGGCAGAAATGGAAGGTAGAGAGTGGGAAAACCCAGAGCATTAAGGAGATAGAACAATCCTGTATGATTCCCCATGTCACCCTTAAGTCTCCACAATCACACTCAAATGTCCTCTTTTACACACACACACACACACCAAAAACATAAGCTATTATTTCTCCTTTTCTGATTATGTTAGAACATATTTGGGACATCTGTGGGATTGTGTGGGATAAGGAGACTTCTACATTAAGTTGGAATATGATTCTTTGGAAAATTCATGATCTTATCTTATTTGTCTCAGGCATAAAGAAGCAGCAGCAAGACTGTGTGCCACTAACTATAGTGTAAGTATCACACTGTACCTCATAAATAAGTGTGTGTGTGTGTGTATCTTTGTCCACAATCTATGGCTCTATTTGCCTATATCTCCAATTTCATATTCAAAATCAGTACAGAAATAAAACAATACCCACTTAGTGATGAAAAGGTGATTAATTATTATAAACCTAAGTATATATAGTTATAATTATGCTTGATACAAAAGGAAATTTGAGACTTCCTAATAATTTATAAAGAAATGTAAAGGGACATAATTAAAACAAATCTATTTGTAAAGTCATGCACTCTGTTATATCCCTGAAAGCTAGAATCAATAAGATAAAAAATATTTTACTTTTCCTAAAAGTTCATATTATGGTTTACCTAAAAATATCACACTCAAAAATATGTAAAACATAGAAAAACTTCTCATTTGACAAAACTTTGAAACCAAATTATCATTTTCCTAAACACATGAAATAATTAAAAATAAAATGTCTGTCAATAAACAGACAAAATAACAACCAGAAAGTCATTCAAGATATATTCTGCAGCTACAGTGTACTACTGTGATCAAGCTTGACACTAATGAGCATATTTAACCAAAAGCCATAATAAAACCTCAGCGTTATTCAAATCAAGGAGAAAATATTTGATTAACTGAGATAATATTTTCCTCAATATCTAAAGAGACTACTATTAAGGACTAATCTGGTGAGTTTTATCAAATTTTCCCAATACTTTTTCCAATAGAAATGGTCTCTTTTTCAACATTAATGTTATTTGAGTGATGAATTTCATTCATTTTGGAAACATCACATTTCAGTCCATGAATGTATCAATACATCAATTTGTATCATGAGAAAAAATAGAATTTGTCAATGTCAGTAAGATAAAAAATGTTAGTTTTATTGTCATGTATTCGTTATGTATGTCTGAATTTGATTAAACCAGACAGCATATTAATTATTCACCAGTTATTTATATTAGTGTATGCTTGATTTTGCAATATGAAAACTTTAATCCTATTTTACAAAACTTAATCAAAATGGTTGAGTGAAAAATGTGCACAAATTTTCATGATATAAATTCATGTAAACATCTTATAGGAACAGGAGTATTTTATCTTGATAGAAACTTTTTGAATAATTTTTTATGGATGTCAACAGGCCTTGAGGTATATATATATATAATGAGACATGGATGAATTAATTATAAATAGCACACTTTTGACCTGGAGTTACATGTTTACGTATAATAGTTACTTCACTAAAGATCTAACAGTGAGTCCTGCAATGTTGCTGATAAAAGAATTTTCCTTGTTCCAGAGACATTTTTCCCTCTGGTTGTAGAATATGTTACAACATTGTTTCTGGATGTTTCTAGAGGATAGGTTTGCCTAGACATGGAATACTCAATCATTTTGTATCTGTTCCTTTTGTGTACAAAAAGGACTCTTCTTTCCCATTGGAGAGCATACAATGGTGGACCTGATCAGTATTGCTGTTTCCTGCAGAGTATTTAGCTCCAAATCTAGCAAGTGTAATTAATAATTATATCCTTAAAGTAACCAAGGGATTCCTAGCTGAACTTGCCCAATTCAAGCCAAGAATCTTGCAGTCTTGATACTTTTTAGTGCTCAATAATCGGTAGCAAACATCTGAATCAGATGCTGTACACAGCCATAACAATATGTAAATGCATTTTACAGAATTGGGGAATCCATGTGCATAGTGATAACCATGGGCAAATGTGTTTTTTAGTTTGTGGAAATTATGTACATAGTGAAACTACATCAAATGCATTTTAAAGATATGGAGAAATAATGTAAATAAAATAACGATAATAACCTTTTGGAAATCCATATTACAGAATTAGGGGAAGGAAGTGCCAGGTAAGCAGAAGACAAGGATCAGAAGAAAGATCAGTAAGCAAATGTCTAGAGGTACAAGCCAGAAGTAGGAGTGTGATGCCAATGCTTGTTACTCTGACTCAAAAGCATGCAATGCTGTGAAAAGCAACTCCTGTTATTGGAGATTCTGAAAAAGGATATAAACAATCATCCATTTATCAGAATCCTTTGTGTTCATTAGAATAAAAATTGTTCACTCAGATTCTGTGTTATTCTGCCTCATTTATCTATTTTCTAGAATTTTCATGACAGGTATGTCATCAATAATATGCGACAGCTGACTCTGTCCCTTCCAGTTATCACAGGCAAAACAAGGAAGATGCAGATCTCAGAGCTGACTCATTTTTTTATGCCTGGCATGAAGAAATGATTTATGGACTCTTTAGAAAGAAAAATTGAATACACACACTAAGAATCATGACTGAGCACTTTGGGCACAAATGTTCATACCATGTGACTGTTAGGCATTATGTGCACATACTGAAAACGTTAGCCTGTAATAATCTTAATGAATGTAAGACTCCTGGAAGTCTCTTAAGATCCAACTCATGTCAGAGGTTCTGATTGAGTTTCTAAGTGCATCCTTTCATACCATTAACAACAGGTGTCCAGAAGTACACAGGCAATGGAGCAATATAGAGTGTTGTATCTCACTTCGTATCCCTGAAAATGAAAGGCCGAAAGGATGATACCATTTTCAAATGTGGTTATATACTCAGAGGAAGCAGGCAAAATAAACTTTAGTTATGTTGAATACGTCAGATAGCTTATAAAGAAGAGAATAAGAACTATGGAGATCATGGGGGCTGGAGAGGTGGCTCAGGGGTTAAGCCTCTGCCTTGCAAGCAGAAGGTCCTGAGTTCGGATCCTAGACCCCACGTATAGACGCCAGGCAGAAGCGAGGGCGGCCTGCATTTCCGGTCCTGGTAGGGCGGAGCCTGTGAAACCCGGGGCAGAGTAAACAAGGAGGAGGTGGAGGCGTCCATGGTGGTTCCCGAATTCGTCCGTGGTTCTACACACACATACATACACACACACGCACACATGCATACACACATACAATTGAATAAATAATAAATAAAAAATTTAAAAAAAAAGAACTATGGAGATCATATGTTCATACACAAACCTCCTAAGCATTATTCATTGACATATTTGAACTGAAAACTAGTGAAGGAAGAATTTCGAAAAATATGTGTGCTGTCAGCCCCTTTAGTGTGGGGGGACGCTTGATATGTATACAAAGGAAAAAACCACTGATAATTACATCTCCATCATGGTACACACTATCATCCAGTTGTAGAAAACACCCAATGTACCTTCCAAACACCCATGTACCTTCAAAGGAAGGATCATGCTCCAGAAGATGCAAACCGATGTGAACATCTTAAATGGACTAGCAAAATGCAGAGAATAAGCAGCATCTGAATGTGCTATATCAGCACGGTACACATAATCTGAAAGGTATAAGGGTACATGTGTGTCTGTGGTAATTATATTGCTGGATGGAGAATCAACTATGCACTACATTCTTCACTCCCCTAGAGAAATCCTATCTCTTTACAGCCTTGGGCTTCACATCCAACAAGAGTTGGAAAACACATCTGAAGAGCACTGTCTGAAGCCCCATGGATTCTCCTGGTAAAATTTAGTTAAATGCTGGCATGTCAAATGGTGAACAATCAAAACCATTTACAGGCAATGAGCTTATTATGCAACGTATGGAAAAGAAGGATGTTCATAAAATCAGTTTTTCTCACCAGAGTATAGAGTATTGACAGGAATTTGAAGAAGTTGGAAACCCTATCGAAAGATATTTGGAGATTAGAGATGCTATTTTTACTTTTAAACTTAAAAATTTATATATGAGAGAGAAGTGGGAAGTGAAAAATGATACAAAGAGATAGAGAGAGTGTATGTGGGTGAGAGAGGTAAAGGTGCATTGGTGTGTGCTTGAGGGCAACTTTCAGAAGTCAGTTCTCTCCTTCCACCCCGTGAGCTCTTGTGGAGCAAACTCAGGTTGCCAAGTTTGCGAACAGGCATTTCCCCTGCTGGGCTATCTTACAGGCAATTTTATCGTTTTTAAAGACAGTAAAATCATTTATTTATTTATTCATTCATTCATGCATGCATGTATCTCTTCATTTGAAATGAAGACAGAGAAGAGATAACATGTGCACCTGTAGTTATTACTGAAAGGTGGTCATTTTGTTAATTTTGTGCTGTTTGTATTCATTGCTGAACCACTTCCCTGATGTTGTACCTGAGGTCACTTGTGTTTATCTTTCTCCATACATTTCAATGATTCCTCCCAGTAATCTGTGTAGCTATGACTTAGTAGCCATAGAGTCGTTTAAACTACTTTTTTTGCACAAAGTTCTTTAATCTTTAATTATGACCAATAATTTTGTTGAACATAGTAGCCTGATTTGGCATCTGTGGTCATTCTTCACTTGAATTATTTGTCACTAAGTCATCTGGATTTTTAGGTTTTCCTTTGAAAAGTGAGCCATTATTTTGACAGGTTTACCTTCATTTACAATTTGTTCTTACTTTTGTGTAAGTCCAAACCTTTTGTGAGGTCTGTAAATTTAGCATTTTGATTGAGATGTGTTCTGGGGAATTTCTCTTCTGGACCTGTCTATTTGGTTTTATATACTTCTTGTGCATATAGATGTCATTTCTTTTCTTAGATTTGAGAGATTTTCTTCTGTGTATTGACGATGTATCCACATTTTTTCTCTGGGTTCTTCTCCTTCTGAGATTTTGATGCTATCTTTTCATAATGTCCTACACTTCCTTTATGCTCTTTTCATGAAGTTTATATACATGTGTATATGCGTGTATCAGAGGATACTCTATGTGCCTGTGGTAGTCCAAGGGTGACTTCAGGAATCACCCTGGATTGCTTTACTTCCCTTTGGCTTTGCTCTGAGATTTTCCAAGTTCTGCCTTCCAGGTCCAGACCTGCAGGTCACCGCCAAATGGAAGGTTATATCCATCCAAAAATGAATCCCCTTATTTTACATTTTGCAATTTAGTTGAATGTAAATGTTGCAAGTGGATCCTTGTGATTTTCTGAATTTAACTGGTATGTGTTGTTATTACATTGGTATGTGCAATAAGATCTTCTCGTCTTTAATTTTATTTGGTTCTTTTCCCTTTCTCTTGGTTAATTCTGCTAAGGTTTGGTGAGCGTTATTTAACTTGGGATTTTTAATCTTCTTGATTTCTTCAATGAACTTTTCAACATTCATTTACTTTTTATAAGTTTGTATATTCCCTATATCACTCTTGCTGCTGATTTCTACCATTATTCTATTGTGGTGAGATAGAATACGAGACATTGGTTCAATACCCTATGTTTGTTAAAACTTTCTTTATATCCTATGTATGTAATATTTTGCAGAAAAATCCATTTACTGTTTAGGAATGTGTTTTTCATAGCATTTGTACTGAACATTCTCTAGAAAATCTGTAACCTTCATTGAATCTATGATGTCATTAAATTTCATTTTTTCTTTCTTTAATGTGTGGCTGAATTTTTTTTAAGTCTAATGATTAGAATGGGGATTGAAAATCACTAAATTTTAATTGGTTGGTATTCATCTATATTTTACAATTTGGTAGTAATTGAGTTATGAATTTGGATGTGTTGTGTCTGAAGTAACCCTCTTTGTCTCTCCTGCTTAGATTACATTTTAAATGTACTTTTTCTGATGTTAAAATTGTGATGATTATTTCCTGTTTCCATTTTCCTGGAACAACTGTTTATATCCTTGGTAGTGTCTGTTTTGAAGGACAGAATGTTTCTCTTATTTGAAGCAAGAATAAGGATCTCTTTTCCTAAACCAGTGTGTGAGTTTATATCTTGTAATAAGGGAAATGACATAATTATTTAGTATCATTATTGAAAGGGATTTACTAATTCCTATTACTTTGCTGATTTTCAATGATTCTTTTATTAGTGCATTTTGCTTGACAAATCTTATCATCATTTTCCCCTGCAGAATTTTAGATGTGTGTGTGTTTTTCTTCAACCTTAAATATTCCCTCATGTATCCCCTGGATGGTTGGATTAATGTTAATAATTTTATTCAGCCTCGTTCTCCTTCAATATTGATAGACTTCTACTGAGTATATTTGCCTGATTTGGTAACCATGCTCTTTCACAATACTAATCAATCCATTCGGAATAGTTGTGCTTTTCTGCTTCACTCCTCTTCCATTTCTCATTTATGCATGTAGCCTTCATTTGAGCTCCTTAATTTGTCTTGACTGCTCTTCCAGATGTCTTTACAGATCTTCAAAGCACTCAAAGGTTAGCATCATAGAACAGAACATTTTTTTATAGAAGTACACCATCACCTCTGGCCTACTGTGCATCTCTGCACTGCAGACATTCTCAATGAGGTCAGTTTTGGTCGGTTCACTTGGCTCCCAAAGGGAAATAGGGCACCCTCTACTCTGGTGTGCTTGCCTCTGGAACCAGTTCCACAGTTATGACAGGCTCCAGATCAGAACCAAGACCCCTATCTTTGTATCAGCCACACTTGGGTGTGAAAGGGAACCAAGCTGTGCAAACAATCTTCACCACTAATATACTTTTTTACAGGGAAGAAACATACCATATACTCTGGGTTGATATCTGCTCACCCCCAGGTAAGTTTAATCTTTTCTCCCATGACCTGATATCCAGATTTTAAAGCCTTCTAGAAGTTCACTAGCCCAACCCTTGACCTTCTGTTAAATTTTTTTCTTATAAACTCCACTGCAGCCAAATCTTGCCACACTTGCCTTCAAACGACGCAGATTGACTCTTGTCTACTCTACCCTTCTTTTTTTAAAAATTTTTTTATTATTATTTATTCAATTGTGCATGTATGTGTGTGCGCGTGTGTATGTATGTGCATGTGTGTAGAACCATGGGCGAATCGGGAAACACCATGGACCGCCTCCACCTCCTTGTTTACTCTGCCCCTGGATTCACAGGCTCCGCCCACCAGGACCAGAAGCGCCTGCCGTCCTGGCTTCCGCCTGGATCTATAGGTGGGGTCTGAGATCCGAAGTCAGAACCTTCTGCCTGCAAGGCAGAGGCTTAACCACTGAGCCACCTCTCTAGCCCCTACTCTACCCTTCTTAAATCCCCTTGTTTATGCATTTTTAATACTAATTTTACAAAACAGCAAAGTCATTCAGCTCTTGCAAGTTTCTCCTTCCTCATAAATATGTCATACCATAGAGATCAGTACAACCACTAAGGACCCCTTTTAGTCATGAGGGGACTGAACAATCATCCCCTTTCTTTTTTTTTTTTAATTTTTTAAAATTATTTATTTAATTGTGCATGTATGGTGTGTGCGGGTGTGTGTATGTATGTGCATGTGTGTAGAACCACGGATGAATTCGGGAACCACCATGGACGCCTCCACCTCCTCCTTGTCTACTCTGCCCGGGATTCACAGGCTCCGCCCTACCAGGACCAGAAACGCAGGCCGCCCCGCTTCCGCCTGGCGTCTATACATGGGGTCTAGGATCCGAACTCAGGACCTTCCACCTGCAAGGCAGAGGCTTAACCCCTAAGCCACCTCTCCAGCCCCAAATCATCCCCTTTCTTAGCTTTCCTGCAAATAGGTCTTGCTGGACTGGTGACATCTTTCATGCCAGTGTCCCTCGGTAATGGTTTGCTTTGCTTCCTCTACTGTCTTATGCTCCCACATACACAGGGACCTCAGGTGGTGATAACCAGTCAAGCATGCCTACATCCTCATTAGGAACTTATTTCCCTGGAATCACCTCAGATTGCAGCCTTTGTCTCAAGGGATTGGTGGCTATATATGCGTTGCAGTTCACCTGCATGGTTGCTGATAAATGATCATCAAATGGCTTAAGGGAACAAGGATTTATTCTCTATTATGATTCCTGGTTACAGTTCTCGGTCCAGTTGATGGGAGGGCACACACCAACACCGGGGCGGAGAGTACTGACCACACCATCGCCACATAACGGTTGGGAGATGGACAATCCTTACTTGCCAGGCCAGCACTTCTGGCCAAGTGAACAGAAGGATGCTGACTTTCTCAACCAGCTCTCTATGGACCTAACAAGGACCTAACCCCACCCACCATAGGCTTGTCCTTTCCCAGCAGTTAGAAAATCTCCTGTAGGTTCGCTCTGGGCTCAACTCAACTACTAATTCTCTACAAATATGCCCAGAGCACAAACCTGCAACAGTCAGGTTGACACCTGTGCCTAACTATGACAATATGTTACTCACTTTTCTCTCTTCCAGAGCACTCAAACAGATCTTATAAACCCTCACACCAGTCCCACCTCCCAGTCTCATGAGCAGGATGTGTGAGGGTGTTTGTTTAAAAAGTATCCCCAATTTAACCAGTTCAGATGAGGAATACTCCTTTATCTTACTTTTTTTTTCTTTCTTCTTCATTAAAGGTCATTCCTGCAGGGCATTTTATGTCACTTCTGATTGGCTCTCTTCCTTCTCCCTGTCCAGTTCTTCAAATCCCAGGAGAAGCTCTTTAGTATCTCTTTCCCTGACACCCAGCCCACTCAAAGAAGTGGCGTGGCTACACTTCCATCTCTGCCTCCCTTTTTCCAAATTGCACTGCCAACTGAGAGGCTAAAGCAGAAAGGAGCATCCATGCGTCGTCCCCCCATTATAATTCCCCCCATAAAGTGGAAGATCTGGGCAGAAAGTTAGGTGTCAGTTGTATGTTAAGGGTGCACCAAAAATAAGACCATGCAACTGACACTGTAAGCTGCTTACAGTCCTCTCTTATGTGTCCATTTTAGAGATCATAATATATCCTGTGGTCCACCAAAAGTTTTACGGGTCTACCCATACTTTCATGGTGCATCCCATTTATCAAGGAAGCATTACCACTCTCTTTTTTAATAAATAATGTATTTATTTTTTTTCACTCACACAAGCTTAATAGGACCCCGGTCCCCTCCCTCCCTCTACGCCTCCCTGGACTTCCCTGCTCCTTTCTCCCTTTTCACCTTTCTTTCCCCCCTCCCTCCCTTTCTCCCAGTGCCCCTCCCCCTATTCCTGGAGCATCCTTTAATGTGTATGTCAAACTTTCCTCTGGGTCTTCCTCTCTGATGAGGTGTGAGGACTCAGTGGCATTTCCTAGAACTCTTTCTTGCATTCTCCTTAAATATGTGGCTGATAATCCCTTTCTTCTAAGGATCCTAGTGTCTTCAGTCCATTCTAGTCTTTGAGGGATCAATGATATGTTGGTCATTGCCCAGATCATGGAGAGTCCTATTATGATTACTTCAGCCCTAATGTGTGTAGAGTATCTTGCATATCATAGCTCCTCCCCATCTTTGTGCTCTTACAATCTTACTGCCCCCTCTTCTGCAAACTTCCTTGAGCTTCAGGATTTGGAGAGATTAGGTAGGTCTGATTCCAGGTGGTTGATATAGAGTCTCTGATGTTCTGAATTATGGTTTGTTGATTTTTTTCGGTTTTGCTCCTTCTGCAATGCCCTTGGCTCCATCCTGATGGGTATTGGATGTTACCTCCTGGCCAGAGATAAAAAGCTATTACAATAGAGTCTTATTATAAGAGTAGATTCAAAGATAGATAGAATAAGAGTAGGAGACTGCCATGAGGGGGGGTCAGTCTCCCATTTGCAAAATAGTTACCTTCTATCTGCCAGACTGTATGCCCTCCCTTTCTGGTAAATCATACCCCATCAGTTGCACGTGACCAGGAAGGAAAGTCTGTGAGCTTAACCAGATGTCTCTTTACTTACTTGCAGTCCTTGATGGTGGCCTATTATCTCTGCTCTAGCATGATTCTCTCTCTCCTTGTTTCTGGCGGGGCTTTCCTTCCCCTTCCCTTCTGTTTGTAATCTTTGCAATTATTGTAGGTATTACAGAGATTTATCTCTCACTGTCTGTAAGTGGGATTGGTACTAGTATCCACCGATTAGGAAGTACATACAGTGCATAATTTTCTGTATCTGGGATACTTCACTCAATATAATTGTTTTTAATTCCATCCATTTCCCAGCAAATTTCATTAATTCATCATTTTTGATAGCTGAGTAGTATTCCATTGTATAAATATACTACATTTTCCTTATCCACTCGTCAACTGTTGGACATTTGGGTTGATTTCCTGACTTTGCTATTGTAAACAGTGCTGCTATGAACATGGTCATGCTTGTGCTATTTAGGTGAATTTTTGCTATATGGAGGGTTATTCCCAAAAGTGGAGCAGGAGGGCCATATGGCATTTCAATTTTTAACTTCTTTAAGAATCACCAGACGGCTGGCCAGAGGGGTCTTACGAGCTTGCATTCCTACCAGCAATGTAGGAGAGTTCCCCTCTGTCCACATCGTCTCCAGCATTTGTTGTTGTTTGTATTGTGGATTTTTGCCATCCTGACCGGGGTAAAATGATATCTCAGGGAGGTTTTGATTTGCATTTCCCTGATGGCTAAAGATGTAAAGCATTTTTTTAAAGATATTTATTAGACATTTCAATTTCCTCTCTGGTAAAATTTCTTTTAAGTTCCAAGGCCCATTTTTTAATTGGGCCATTTGTTTCCTTGGTATTTAGTTTTCTAAGTTCTTTGTGCATTCTGGACAGTAGAGCTCTATCAGATATGTGGTTAATGAAGATTTTCTCCCATTCTGTGGGTTGCTTTGTGCTGGAGTTACAATCTCTTTATCTGAACAGAAGCTCCTTAATTTCATAAGATCCCATCTGTTGAGTGTTGGTTGTATTGACTGTGCCATTGGATTTCTGATTAGGAACTGTTGGCCTAGTCCAATCAGCTCAAAGGAGTTCCCTATCCTTTCAACTATGGTTTTTATAGTCTCTGGCCTGATATCAAGTTCCTTGATCCATTTAGAATTAATTCTTTTACATGGTGACAAGTACGGGTCCAGCTTTAATCTTCTGCATGTGGAGATCCAGTTTTGCCAGCACCATTTGTTGAAGATGCTGTTCTTTTTCCATTGGATTCTTTGGGCCGCTTTGTCAAAGACCAAATGGCTGTAATTTTGTGGGCTTATATCTGGGTCTTCAATCCTTATCCATTGATCTGTGTGTCTATTTTGGAGCCAGTACCAGGCTGTCTTTATAACTATGGATTTGTAGTATAGACTTAGATTTGGTATGGTAATACCTCCAGCAGTGTTTTTGTTACTCAGGATTGTCTTTGCTGTCCTGGGTCTTTTGTGCCTCCATATGAATTTTGAGATTGTTTGGTCAACTTCCTTACAGAATTGCTTTGGGATTTTAATTCATATACCATTGAATTTGTATATTGCCTTTGGTAGGATGGTCATTTTTATGATTTTGATTCTGCCAATCCAGGAACATGGGAGGTCTTTCCACCTTCTGGTGTCTTCTGCAATTTCTTTCTTTAATTCTTTCTTTAGGGTTTTAAAGTTTTCATTGTATAAGTCTTTTACCTCCTTGGTTAGGTTTATACCAAGGTATTTCATTTTTTTAGGGGCTATATTAAATGGGATTTTTTTCTCACAAGGCTTTTTCACTTCTTTCATTCTGGGCATATAGGAAGGCCTCTGATTTTTGTACACTTATTTTGTATCCTGCCACCCTGCTGAACTTCTCAATTAGTTCTAGGAGATTTGGGGATCACTCAGGTACAAGATCATATCATCTGCAAATAGGGATAGCTTGACTTCTTCCTTGCCGATTTGAATCCCTCTTATGTCCCTTTCTTGTCTTATAGCTTCAGCTAAGACTTCATGTACAATATTGAATAGAAGTGGTGAGGTTTCCTGATCGAAGTGGGAATGGTTCCAATTGTTCCCCATTGAGCATAATCCTTGCTTGCTGTGGATTTGTTGTATACAGCTTTTATTATATTGATAAAAGTTCCTTCCATTTGTACTGTCTCTATCGTTTTGATCATAAAAGGCTATTGGATCTTGTCAAAAGCTTTTTCTGCATCTATCGAGAATATCATGTGGTCTTGGACTTTGGACTGGTTTACATGATCAATGATATTTATTGATTTGTGTATGTTGAACCAACCTTGTGTGCCTGTTATGAAGCCTACTTGGTCCCTGTGAATAATCTTTTTGATATGTTTTTGAATCCGATTTGCTAAGACTTTGTTGAGAATCTTTGCGTCTGTGTTCATCAGAGAGATCAGCCTATAGTTTTCTTCTTTAAGTTTATCTTTATTAGGTTTTGGGATTAAAACAATATTAGCTTCATATAAGGAATTTGGTAGTATTACTTCCTTTGCTATTTGATGGAGCAGTTTAAGGAGTATTGGTGTTATTAACTCCTTAATGTATGAAAGAACTCTGTGCTGAATCCATCTGCTCCAGGACATTTTTTGGTGGGAAGATTCGAAATTACTTCTTCAATTTCATTATAGGTTATAGGACTATTCAAATAATTCACAACTTCCTGATTCAATTTAGGTAAGTTGTGTTACTTAGAAATTCATCCATCTCTTTTGTGTTGTCAAACTTCACAGAGTATAAGTTTTTGAATTATGATATTATAATTCTCTCAATTTCTTGTGTATCTGTAGGGATAACTCCATTTTCATTTCTAATTTTGTTAATTTGTGTTTTTCTCTCTTGCTTTTGGTTAATTTAGCTAGGGGTGTATCAATCTTATTGATTTTTTCAAAGAACCAGCTTTTTGACTGATTGATTTTTTCTATCGTTTTCTTAATCTCGATTTCAGATATTTCTCCCATTATTTTGCTAATCTCCTCTCTTCTACTACTTTTGGGATCAGATTGCTCTAGTTTCTCTAAAGCTTTAAGTTGCATTGTTAAGTTGTTTATTTCTGATGTTTCCATTTTTTTTTTTTGATGTAGGCATTAAGAGCTATGAACTTACCTCTTAGAACAGCTTTCATTGTGTCCCAGAGATTTTGGTGTGTTGTATTTTCATTATCATTCCCTTCCAGGAAATCTTGAATTTCCTTTTTAATTTCTTCCTGAATCCAGTTCTCATTCAGCATCATAGTGTTAAGTTTCCAGGAGTTAGTGTATTTTCTCTTGTTTGTTGTGTTGTGGATGTCCAGCTTTAGGCCGTGGTTGTCTGATAGGGCACAGGTTAGAATTTCAACATTTTGTAGATGTGTAGATTCATTTTGTGGCCCAACATGTGATCCATTTTGGAGAAAGTTCCATGTGCTTCTGAGAAAAATGTGTATTTGGTGCATGGATGAAAAGTTCAATAGAGATCTGTAAGGTCATTTCAGTAAGGGTTTGATTGAGTTCCAAAGTGTCTCTGTTTAGTTTTTACCTGTTGATCTATCCCATTGTGAGAGGGCGGTGTTGAGGTCCCCAAGATTTATCGTTTGGGGGTTGATTTCTCACTTTAGATGCTGTAGGGTTTGCTTAATGAATGGGGAGGTGCCCATATTAGGTGTGTATATGTTCAGTATTATGAAATCTTCTTGATGTTTTTGTACCTGTGACTAAAATATAGTATCCATCTGTGTTTCTTATGATTTTTTTGTTTTTTTGGTTTGAAGTCTTCTTTGTGCAACAGCATAATGGCTATACCTGCCTTTTTCCTGATTCCATTAGCTTGCAGTTTTTTTCTTTACCAGCCTTTTATTTTTAGGATGTGCCTATCTTTTGTGGTGAGATGAGTTTCCTGAAGGCAGCAAATTGATGGGTTGGTGTTTTGAATCCCAGTTTGTAATCTCTGTCACTTGATCGGTGAGCTAATTCCATTGACATTTAATGTTATAATGGAGAAATTACTTTTAATTCCAGACACCTTTTAATTTTAGTGTCTTTCATAAGTATATTATTTGGCTTTAAGTTTTGGTGGTATTATACTTCTCTTCTGTCGTGCTGGATATGCTTGTTTTTTTCTTTAAGGTTGAGTATCTTTTCTAGCAATTTTTGAAAGCCTGGTTAGGTAGACATGTAAGCCTTCAAGTTGTCTTTGTGCTGAAAATCTTTTCTTTCAGCCTCGATAACGACATGTAATTTTGACGGGTATATCCGCCTGGGTTGATATTTTTGTTCATTCAATACTTGAAGTATATCTCTCCAATCTTCCTTGCTTTTATTGTTTCCATTGAGAAGTCATTTGTTATTTTAATAGGTTTATCTTTAAAAGTGACTTTTTTTGTTGAAGCTCTCAGCACTATTTCTTTTTTGTTAATGTAGAGTGTTTTAACTATTATTTGCCATGGTGAGTTTCTATTTTGGTTATATCTGTTTGGGATGCAGAATGCCTCTTGTATTTGGATGGGCCTCTCTTCCTGTAGATGAGGAAAGTTTTCCTTAATCATAATTTGAAAAGTTCCCTCAGGTGTGGTTTTGGATTCTTGCTCTTGTATTCCATGAGTATGCATGTTAGGCTTCTTCAGGGTGTCTCATAACTCTTGCATATTTCTCTCAAGTGTCTTTTTGGCTTTATCGACCTTTTCCATTTAGCTGGTTAATACTCCCACTTTGTCTTCAAGGTCGGAAATTCTATTTTCTGCTTCATTAGTTCTGCAGATAAGACTGTCTGTTGAGTTCTACATTGAGGATAACTTGTCTTTTAGTTCAGTTTTAAACTCTGCTTGAGTCTGTTTTAACTGCTCTATGACTATTTTTGTTTCTTGAACTGTTTTTCTCAACTCCTCCAAGTGTCTGTTGTGTTCCTATTCAAGGTGGTTGATGTGGTTATTTAACTCCTCCCGGATTTCCTCTTTCATAGTATTGATTATGGTAATAATCATGATTTGAAAGCTGTTATCTTGGCTATTGCTTTCTTGGCTATTTTCTGTGAATTTGTTCTGGTTGGAGTCTATCATTATGGGGTTAATTCTTTTGGTGGGAGATTTATTTTCGTGGTTTTGTTTCTCATGGATTTGCACTTTGACTTGGGCATTGTTGTTTTATCTCCTTAGACCTTCTTTCAGTTTCTGAGTGTTTTTGGCTGAACTCAATTAGTTGGTATCACTACTCTCATGCAGTTATTACCAGTATTTGCCTTGGAGTTGGGTACGCTTGTCTGTTGTTATTGTAATTTCCTAGATGAGTCTGTGGAGCAGTTTGTCTTCCCTGGACCATGAGCATCCTGGGTGGGCAGAAAGGGCACAGGTGCTGGTGAAGGCACCGTTAACCTGTTGACCTGAGGTGAGGCCTGGGGCGCTCCCCAGTCTGGAGTAGGCTGGGAGCAGCTCTGATTGGCTGGTTGGAGGAGCTGGGATGATCAGATGACCTGGACCTTGGGGGTGAGCTGGGGGGTTTACCTGGGGAACAGTCTGTCCTCCCTGAACAGCAAGCAACGCAGGCAGACGGAAAAGGAGATCAATCTTCTTCAGTTGCAGTTGACCAGGAAGGGAAGTGAGAGTGAGCTTCACCAGATGTCTTGCTACTTACATGCAATACTTGATGGTGACCTATTTTGTCTACTGAATCATGATCCCCTATTCTTTTTCTGATGTGGCCCTCCTTCCCCTTCCCTCCTGTTTATAATCTTTATGATTACTGTAGGCATAACAGAGATTTACCTTTGTATATGTCATTATGGGGTTTTGGTACAAGGTCCATCTATTAGGGAGTACATATGGTGTCTAATTCTCTGTGTCTGGTACATTTCGCTTAATATAATTTTTTCTAATTCCATCCATTTCTCAGTAAATTTCATTATTTCACCTTTTTTTGATGGCTGAGTAGTAATCCATGGTATGAACATACCTCAATTTCAACATGCGTTCATCAACAGTTGGGTATTTGTCTTGATTCCATGTCTTTGCTATTGTATATAGTGCTTCAATGAACATAGTATAGCAGGGTCACGTGGCATTTTAATCTTTAACTCTTTAGAAATCACCATACTGATCACCAGAGTGGTTGTATGAGCCTTCATTCCCACCAGCAATGTAGGAGAGTTCACCTCCCTCCACATCTTCTCCAGCATTTTGTCTTTGTATTGTGGAATATTGCCATCCTTACCGGGGTGAGATGATATCTCAGGGAAGTTTTGATTTTCATTTCCCTGATGGCTAAGGATGTGGAACATTTTAAAAATATTTATTAGAAATTTCAATTTCATCCCTTGAAAAGTATCTTTTGATTTCCCTGTCCCATTTTTTAAATTATCTCTTGGTGTTTAGTTTTTTAAGTTCTTTGTGCATAACTTCTTTCTGGATAATAGTTCTATCAGACATATGGTTAGTAAAGATTTGATCCCATTCCATAGGTTGCCTTTTTACTGGGTTTATATTCTCTTCATCTGAACAGAAGTTATTTATTTGTATAAGATTCCATTTGTTGAATTTTGGTGCTAAAGACTATGCTGTTGGATTTCTGTTTAGGAACTGTTGGCCTCGTCCAATCAGCTCGAGGGAGTTTCCTACCATTTCCACTAGGATTTTTATAATCTCTAGTATAATATTAAGATCTTTGACCCATTTGGAATTAATTCTTGTTCATGGTGACATATTCATGTCCAGTTTTAATCTTCTTAATGTGGACATCCAGTTTTGCCAGCACTATTTTTTGAAGATGCTGTTCTTTTTCCATTGGATTTTTTGGGCCCCTTTGTCAAAGATCAAATGGCTGGAATTGTGTTGACTTATGTCTGGGTCTTGAACCTTACCAATTGATGTACATGTCTGTTTTTGAGCCAGTTCCAAGCTGTTTTTATTACTAAGTATTTATAGTATCGATGAAGGTTTAGTATGGTTATACCTCCAGCAGTGTTTTTGTTACTCAGGATTGTGTTTGCTATCCTGGGGCTTTTTTGCTTCTGTATGAATTTTGAGATTGTTTGGTCAATTTCTTTTTTTTTTTGAAAGTTTAAAGAAAGATTTTATTAGCATGTCATTTACTTCTTTAAATTCAGTCATATAACCGAGGATTTTTATAATATATTTAATATATTTATTTTTCCCAATCATAAAAGGTTAATAGGCAGCACGCTCCCCTCCCTCCCTCCATCCCACCCAAGATCTACTTGCACCCTCCACCCCTTTTCCTCTTCCTTTCACCCCTCTCAATTTCTTCTCCACTGTCCCCCTTCTCCTCCCATTCCCTGGAGCATCGTTTACTGTTAATATCAAACTTTCCCCTGAACACTCCAGTATAATGAGGTGTAAGGACTCAGCAGCATTGTCCAGAGTCCTTTCTTGGGATCCCCTTTAGTATGGGAATACTATTATGATCATCAATCCCTTGTCTCTAAGGATCCTAGTGCCAGTGATCCATGCTAGTCTTTGGGGAATCAATGACATGTTAGTCATTGCGCAGGTAATGCAAAGTACAATTATGGCTATCGAAGCCCTAATTTATCATGAGTATCTTGTGTATCATTGTTCCTCCCCATCTTTAGGCTCTTACAATCTTGCTGCTCCCTCTTCTGCAAGTTTCCATGAGCTTTAGGATGGGGAGAGATTTGTCTGGTGTGGTTCCAGGTGATTAATGTAGTGTCTCTGATGTTCTGAATTATGGTTTGTTTGTTGTTTTCAGTTTTGCTGTTCTTGCACCACCCTTGGCTCCATCCTGATTGGTATTGGAGGTCACCTCCTAACAAGAGATAAAAGCTGTTTAAATGGAATATTATTATAATAGTAGATTCAAAGATAGATGGAATAGGAGTAGGGGACTGCAGTAAGCGGGTTGAAGGTCAGTGTCCCATTAGCAGGATGGTTACCATGTATCTGCCAGACTCTATACCCTCCCTGACTGGTGAGGTCAAATCCCTTCAGTCACAAGTGGCCAGGAAGGGAAGTGAGTCAGCTTAACCAGATGTCTCACTACTTACTTGCAGTACTTGATGGTGACGTATTTTCTCTACTGTAGCATGATCCCCTCTCTCCTCATTTCTGGGGTGAGCCCTCCTTCCCCTTTCCTCTTGCTTATAATCTTTGAAATTACTGTTGGTATTACAGAGATTTATCTTTGGATATGTAATTAAGTGGGCTTGGTACTAGAATCCACCTATTAGGGAGTATATATGGTGCTTAATTTTTTGTGTCTGGGATACTTCACTCAATAAAATTTTTCTAATTCCATCCATTTCCCAGCAATTTCATTCATTCATCATTTTTGATGGCTGAGTAGTATTCCATTGTATAAATGTACCACATCTTCTTTATCTACTGGTCAACTATTCGGCATTTGGGTTAATTCCATGACTTTGCTATTGTAAATAATGCTGCTATGAACCTGGTTGTGCTTCTGTCATTGAGGTGAATTTTTGCTTTATGGGGGATTATTCCCAGAAGTAGAATAGAAGGGTCATATAGCATTTCAATCTTTAATGGTTGTATAAACCTGCATTCCCACCAGCAATGGAGAAGAGTTCCCTTCTCTCCACATACTCTCTGGCATTTGGTGTTGCGTGTATTGTGGGTTTTTACCAACCTGAGTTTGGTCAATTTCTTTAAAGAATTGCTTTGGCATTTTGATTGGTACAGTGCTGACTCTATATATTGCTATTGGTAGGATCTTCTTTTTTATGATAATGATGCTGCAGATTCAGGAGCATGGAGGATATTTCCACCTTCTGGTGTCTTCTGTAATTTATTTAGGGTTTTAAAGTTTTCATTCTAAAGTTCTCTCATGTCTTTGGTTAAATTTATACCAAGGTATTTCATTTTTTTAGGGGCTATAATCAGTGGGATTATTTCTCTTTGGACTTTTTCACATTTTTCATCTTACATTTATAGGAAAGCCACAGATTTTTCAATTTTTGTCTTGTAACCTGCCACCTTGATGAACTTATGCATTAGTTCCAGGAGTTCCCTCTTAGAGTTTTTAGGATCACTCAGGTATAAAATATGTCATCTTCAAATAGAGATATCTTGATTTTTTCCTTACCTGTTTGAATCCCTTTTATCTTCCTCTCTTGTCTTATGGTGCTACCTAAGACTTCAAGTATAATATTGAGTGGAATTAATGAGACTGGACAGCCTTGTCTAGTTACTGATGGAAGCAGGAATGCTTCAAGTTTTCCCCATTGAGTATAATCCTTGCTGTTGGATTGTTGCATGAAGCTTTTATTATGTTAATGTAGGTTCTTCCCATTCCAATTGTCTCCAGGATTTTGATCATAAAAGGATGTTGGAACTTGTCAAAAGCTTTTCCTGCATCTACAGAGAGTAACATGTTGTATTGGACTTTGAATTGGTTTACATGACTGTTTACATTTGTTTATTTATTATATTTTTTAAATTTTTTTTGTTTTACATTGATTGATTTGCATATATTTAACCAAACTTGTGTGCCTGGGAAAAATCCTACTTTATCACACTGAATGGTTTTTTTGATATGTTTTTTAATCCAATTTGCTAAGATTTTCTTGAGGATCTTTGCATCTGTGTTCATCAAAGAGATTGGTCTATAGTCTTCTTTTTTAAGTGTATCTTTATTAGGTTTGGGATTAAGACGACATTAGCTTCATAGAAAGAATTTAGAAGTTTTCCTTTCTTAGCAATTCTATTCAATATTTTAAGGAGTATTTTTGTTAGTTATTTTTTAAATATCTGATAGAATTCTATGCTGAATCCATCTGGTCCAGGACATTTTTTGGTGGAAAGATTAGACATTACTTCATCAATTTCCTCATTTGTTATAGGACTGTTTAAGTAATTCAGAACTACCTCATTCAATTTAAGTAAGTTGTACTTACTGAGTAATTTATCCATTTCTTTTCTGTTATCTATCAAATTTTGTGGAATGTAAGTTTTTGAAATATGACCTTGTAATTCTCTGAATTTCTTGGGTATCATTTATGATAACTGCATTTTCATTTCTAATTTTGTTCATTTGGATTTTCTCATGATTTTTATTAATTTAGCTGGAGATGTATCAATCTTATTGATTTTTTCAAAGAACCAGCTTTTTGACTGGTTGATTCTTTGTATCATTAATTTTTTTGTGTTTTAATTTTGGAAATTTCTCCCCTGATTTTGCTAATCTCCTCTTTTCTGCTGCTTTTGGAATTGTATTACTCTTGTGTCTCTAAAGGTTAAAGCTGAATTATTAAATTATTTATTTGTGATGTTTCTATTTTTTTGAGATAGGCATTTAGAGTATAAACTTACCTCTCAGGAAGGCTTTCATTGTGTCCCAGACATTTTGATATGTTGTATATCCACATTGTTTGCTTCTAGGACATCTTGAATTTTGTTTCTGATTTCTCCCTGAATCCAATTCTCATTCAGAATCAAGGTGTTTAGTTTCCAAGAGTTAGTGTATCTTCTGCTGTTTGTTCTGTTGTGGATGTCAAGCTTTAGACCATAATGGTCTGATATGGTACAGGTTATAATTCCAACTTCCTATATATGTCGAGATTCATTTTGTGGCCCAATATGTAGTCTATTTTGGAGAAAGTTCCATGTGTTGCTGAGAAAAATGTGTATTCTTTGGTGAGTGGATGTAAAGTTCAATAGAGATCTGTAAGGTTCATTACAGTAAGGTCTTGATTTGGTTGCAGTGTGTCTCTGTTAAGATTTTAGCCTGTAGATTTATCCCATGTTGAGAGTGCAGTATTGAAATCTTCAAGTATTAACATTTTCCAATTGATATTTTTAATGTTTTTCTTCTTTATTTAGAATTAGTTGTCACATAAAAATAAAACAACACGGAAAAATTGAACTCTCTAGGGATTATGGTATTAAAATATCATATGTTCACCATATTTCATGTATGAAAGTCTAACAGAAATTTGTAAAAAATTGTTTTTTTCGCCCACATTTTATTTTTCCCCATCATATAAGCTCAATAGGTACCCCTGTCCTCTCCCTCCTCCTACCCCTGCTAGGTCCCCTCTTGCACTCTCATCCCTTTTCCCCTTCCTTTCACCCCTCTCGCTCCTTTTCTCCCAGAGCCTCCCCTCTCCACTCCCATCCACTGGAATATCCTTTTGAGTGAATGTCAAACTTCCCTCTGAGTCCTCCACCCCAGTAAGGTGCAAGGACTCAGGAGCATAGCCAGGAGCCTTTTCTTGAGCTCCCCTTAGCATGGGAACTGTGTTGTGATTGTTCATCCCTTGCCTCTAAGGATCTACTACCTGACATCCATGCTAGACTGTGGGTGGTCATTGATATGTCAGTCATTGTACAGGTCAGGCCAAGTCCAATTATGGCTACTGAAGCCCTAACTTGTGTGGGGTATCTTGAATATTGTTGGTCCTCTCACATTCTTGTTGCCCCCCCTTCCATAAGGTTTCCTGAGCTTAAGAATGGGGAGAGATTTGACTGGTGTGGTTCCTGGTGATTAATGTATGGTCTTTGGTGTTCTCAATTATGGTTTGTTGTTGTTTTCAGTTTTGTTTTTCCTGCACCATCCTTGGCTCCATCCTGATTGGTATTGAAGTCTCCTCATCACCAAAGATAAAAGGCTATTTAAAGGAAGATCTTCATATAAGATGACACTCAAAGGTAGATGGAATAGGAGTAGGACACAGTAATGAGGGTAGTGGGGTCAGTGGCCCATTTGCAGGACAGTTACCATCTATGTGTCATTCCCTATACACTCCCTGATTGGTAAGATCAAGCTTCTTCAGTCGCAGTTGACCTGGAAGGAAAGTGAGAATGAGCCTCACCAGATGTCTCACTACTTACATCCAATACTGATGGTGACCTATTTTGTCTACTGAAGCATGATTCTCTCTCTTCTTTTTCTGGTGTGGCCCTCCTTTCCCTTCCCTCCTGTTTATAATCTTATGATTATTGTAGGCATTGCAAAGATTTACCTTTGAATATGTCATTATGTGTGTTTGGTACTGGGATCCACCTTTAGGGAGTACATATGGTATCTAATTTCCTGTGCCTGGGAAACTTTACTCAATATAATTTTTTCTGATTCCAACCATTTCCCTGCAAATTCATTAGTTCATCTTTTTTTTGATGGCAGAATAGAATTATATTGTGTAAATGTACCACATTTTCCTTATACACTTATCAACTGTTGGGCATTTGGATTAATTCCATTACTTTGCTATTGTAAATAGTGCTGCTATGAACATGGTTGCGCTTGTGTCACTGTAGCAAATTTCTGCACAATGGGGGATTCTTCCCAGAAGTGTTATAACAGGGTCATATGGCATTTCAATCTTTAACTTTTTTAGAAACTGCCAATCTGATTGCCAAATGGTTGTATAAGCCTGCATTCCCACCAGCAATGGATGAGAGTTCCATTCTCTCCACATCCAATTCAGTATTTGGTGTTTGTGTTGTGGAATTCTGCCATCCTATGATCTGCTCTTTAGGCTCAGAAGGCCCAGAAATTGAGAAGCTTAATGGGGTACATTCCTCCAGGATGAGGAAAAGCAGCAAATAATTTTTGGGCAAGGGTGCATGTGGGGGGAGACCAGTCAAGCAGACAGGAAAAGATGGTGCAGTTGAGAGGCCTGGACCTGACCTCAGGCTGACCAGAAGTGTGTAGCAGACTTTCCTCGGAGCAAGTCAGAGGCAATGAGCTCCAGGATTGCAGTTGTCTTGAGTCTCTTCGAGACTGGGGTGGACTTCACGATGATGTAACTGTCTTTGAGGCATTCAGGATCCTGTAAGTAACCCTCATCTTTTTACCATAAGGAGCCCCAATAAACCCTTGGTTTATCAAGTTGGACTGTGACATAATTGTTACTTTTTTGAGTTGCCACCTTCTTATCTATTCTAGATACATGGTTTATGTGACATTTCCCCAGAAAAAGTGTCCACACAGCACCAGTCCACTAAAATACACCTTCTTCTGCAAGGTTCCTTGAGCTTTAGAATGGGGAGAGATTTGGCTGGTCTGGTTCCAGGTGAATAATGTTGGGTCTTTAGTGTTCTGACTGTGGTTTGTTGTTTTCATTTATGTTTTTCATGTGTTGCCCTTGGTTGCATCCCTGATTGGTATCAAAGGTCACCTCCTAACCAAAGATAAGACTGTTTAAATGAACATCTTAATATAAGAAGAGACTCAAAGGTAGATGGAAGAATAGGAGTAGGACACAGCAGTGAGTGGGGATCAGTGTTCCTTTTGCTAGGTGGTTATTGTCTATCTATATGCTTCATGATTGGCAAGATCAAACCTGTTCAGTCACAAGTGACCAGGTGGGGAAGTAAGAGTGAGCTGCACCAGATGTGTCACTACTTACATGCAATATATGACCATGGCCTATTTTCTCTACTGAAGCATATTCCCCTGTCTCCTTTGTTTTGTGGTCGTCATCCCCTTTCCTCTTGTTTATACCCCTTTGGGATTGCAGTGGGTATAATAGAGATCTATCTTTGAATATGTCATTAGGTGGGCTTGGATCTAGGATTAGGGAGTACATATGGCATCTCACTTTCTGTGTCTGGGCTACTTCAACATAAGTTTTTTCTAATTCCATTAATTTCCCAGTAAATTTCATTAATTCATATTTTTAATGGTTGAGTTGTGTTCCGTTATATAAATTTACCACATTTTCATTACAAAAACATATTTTTTAATTTTTTAATTATATTTTTGCCTAGTTACAGAAGCTCAGTAAGTACCCCTGTTCTTCCCCTCCCTCTTTTGTTCCTTCTTGTTGTCCCGCCCATTCTACTCTTTTCCCTCTCCATGCTGTCCTCCCCATCCCTCTTCCTTCCCTTCTCCTCTCTTGGTGATTCCTTCCTTCACTCTTCAGAACATTTGTTTATGTGGGTGCTGAATTTCCCTCTGCATCATTTACACTAGTGAGGGTTCAGCACTCAGTGGCATAGTTTGGGGCCCCTTCTTGGCTGCCAGCTAGTATGGAAATTATATTATGTCTGTTTAAACCCCTTGCTTTTAAGCATCCTACCGCCTGAAGCCTTCTCCCCTGTACTAGACTTTGGGGGCAGGTCAGAATGCCTTTCTTCTTACTGATGAAGGGAAATGAAATAATTATGTTGTTTGTGCTCATGTTACATCTCAATGGTAATTTGTTGATTACCATGCAAGAAAGCCAAAGTGCTTTACATGTTAATATACCCAGGATGCACTTAGGAAATGGTTTAAAGTTGAATCATAGGAAATCTCAGTGGGTAAATGCACGTGCACACAAACCACATGTTCACGTGATGGAAGGAGAGAATGAATTCCTAAAAGTTTTTTGACTTCTACACATTTATTCATTCTCTCTCTCTCTATCTATCAGTTTTTCACTCTCTTATTTTTATGGTGATTTGTTTTTACATTTTTTTACATTTTTGCTTAATTATACAAGCTCAACAAGTATCCTTCTCCATCCTTCCCATCCTCCCTCACCCCTTTTCCTTCCTTCCTCCTCTCTTCTTACTTCCTACTTTCTCCCTCCAGAACATCTGTTTATGTGAGCACTGAATTTCCCTCTGAGTCATATACACTAGTAAAGGTTCAGGACTCATTCACTCTCATTTATAAAAAATGTTTTTTAAAAGGAAATAGATTTAAGTGGGTAGTTTATAAGGGATTTATTATTTGTGGTTCTATGATGTGAGTGGTTAAAGATCATGTCTGCACACTTACCAGGTGCTTTACTCCAAGCATGCTGCCTTAGGTCTAGGGGGCATACCAATGTCCCAATCTTGTTTATGATGTTTAAGATTTAGTTCACACAGTTGCATACTTCAGAATTTAGTTAACACCCTAAACCACTTTTTCTTCCTATTATTATGTCAGGGTTTCTCTCTTAAACAAATTATGGAAGGCTGTGTTACTGATCTATTACCTGAAATTATATCTCAGAAAGCTACAATGTATTTTAGTCAAGGGTCAATTTCTAATTGAAAAAGCAGATGGCAAAGAAAACTTGCCATCTTCCATACAATAGTGGTTGATGGAGTAACTTTTATTTCTTGAATTTGATTTTTGGATTTTTTAAATGATTTTTTATTAGAGTTGCACTGACTCAGGTTAATGTTTGGAATGATGATATCTTCTGAAATGTTAATTTCATATGTATCAATACACTTATTTAAACTTTCCTTCTACTTTCAAAAAATTGAAATATTAATTTGTGTGAAAGTGTAGCTGATAATTTCATTGACTACTCTTGCCTAGTTCTACAACTTTTCAAAGTAAAAATTGTGTTTTCAGTTTTCTCTTTCATATATAGCAGCACGATTAATAAAAAAAACTAATCTGTGTGGTAATCTGGTAATTTATCCATTACTCTATTACATAATTCATTCATTCATTAACTTTCATGTTTATAGGATAGTGTCATATAAAAAGGACAATCTTATTATCTCTTCAGTAAAATATTACTTAAAAAATTTATTACAAACATACTCACTAGTTCACATATCCAATTTTTTGTGTGTAAGTATGGTTCTGTTCATGTGAGGGTATGTGTAGAGGAGGACACAATGCATTCCTGTAGAGGCCCAAGACTTTGGGAATCAATCAGAAGTGTACTATCTCCTTTTTGTTTTGCTTTGGGATTTCTAGGTTACACCTTCTAGGGCTGGAGTACAGGCTGCCACAATTTCCCATTTATGTGGGATCTAGGAATCTGAACTCAAGATTGTTTTGCTTTCGAGGCAAAGATTTAATCCCTGCATCATATGTTCAACCTCTATGCAAAAAATGTCGACTGACCTCTTATCTCTTTTAGAGAAGATATCTCTATATCTTCTCTACATCAAATCATGTTGATCCTTTCTTTAAAGGTTTAATGGATATGACATTAAATTCCAGTTTTTAAGTTTATTTTATTTATTTATTTTTCTGCTCATACAAATTTATAGGTACCCCTGTCCCTTCCCTCCCTCCACCCTCCATGGACCTCCCTGATCCCTCCCCTTTTTCCTTTTCACCCTCCCTCATTTCTCCCAGTGCCTCTTCCCCATCTCTGAAGCATCCTTTAATGTGTATATCAAAACTTTCCTCTGGGTCCTCCCTCTGATAATGTGTAAGGACTCAGTGGCATTCCTTAGAACTCTTTCTTGTGTTCCCCTTAAGTATAGGAACACTATTGTGACTGTTAATCCCTTGCCTTCTAAGGATCCTGGTGCCTTAGGTCCATGCTAGACTTGAGGGGTCAATGATATGTTGGTCATTATGCAGATGATGCAGAGTCCTATTATAATTGTTTCAGCCCTAAACTTGTGTGGAGTATCTTGCATATCATGACTCCTCCCATCCTTGGGCTCTTACAATCTTATCGCCCCCTCTTCCGCAAATTTCCCTGAGCTTCACAATGGGGAGAGATTAGGCAGGCCAGATTCCAGGTGGTTAATATAGAGTCTCTGATGTTCTGAATTATGGTTTGTTGATTTTTTTCAGTTTTGCTGCTTCTACAATGCCCTTGGCTCCATCCTGATGGTATTGGATGTTACCCCCTGGCCAGAAATAAAAAGCTGTTAAAATAGAGTCTTATTATAAGGATAGATTCAAAGATAGATGGAATAAGAGTAGGAGACTGAGGTGAGGGGTGAGTCAGTCTCCCATTGCAAAATGGTTACCTTCTGTCTGCCAGACTGTATGCCTCCTTTTCTGGTAAGA